>PVIA01000730.1:0-368621 GCA_004024845.1 Tonatia bakeri | reverse complement strand
GAAGAGGGACGCGCTGTGTGAAGGAAACAAACACCCACAGGCAGGAGTGCTCACAGGGAAACCGGTCCCCGATGACCGGCCTCGCGGGCACGCAAGCTTTGGGGACGACTCAGGTCCCCGGGGCCCTTGGCTCCGTAGGCCGGCGGGTGGAAATCGCCAGCCCTGGAGCGGGAGTCTCCCCTGTGCAGGGAAGCGACTCCACGGGGTCAGTGCACGAGGCTGGTTGTTCGGGAAAATGGCCCCCCCGGTCGAATACAACCTGACACCTCAGAAATCTGGTGGCGTGAGAACTGCTTTAACCGTCTGGAACGCTCTGAGAAGAACACCCTTTCGTGTGTCACACCCGAAAAAACCCACGTGCTTCTCATGCAGCTTTCAACAGAAATGAATACTGTGCAGCAAACGGCACTCGGTTTCCAGGTGTGGAAACGACTGAGGTCTTGGGAGGAAGAGTTGGGGTTCGGGACGTGGACCTGCCGCTCTGAGGGGACAAAGAAATACAACCCTGGTGACTTCACTGCGCTCTCCCCAGCCTTTCCTACGGCCTTTCACCCTGTGTGAGGCCCCGGCTGCCGGGACTTAACCCCCCACACTGGTAATTCAAAACAACAGGTCAGGTGGCCAGAAGTCTGGGGTGGAGGTGTCCCAAGGCCACCGTCCCCTCAGAGCCTCTCCCAGGTCCTGGTGCCCCGGGCGTCCCTTGGCCTGTGGCTGCATCGTTGCAGTCTCTGCGTCCGCCTTCACATGGCGTCCTCCCTGCGTGTCTGCGTCCTCACCTCCACTCGGGGGTCACAGCCCTGTCGGAGGAGGGGGCCTTTGACCTCACCTTAAATCCATCACTTCTGCAGAGACCGTTTCCAAAGGAGGTCGTGTTCACAGCCACCCCACAGGGCTCAGCGCCTGACACATCTGCTGTGGCCACACAAGCCCCCTAACACGTCCCGAGCGTTTGGTGAGCTTGTTCCTTCCCAGCAGCTTCTACTGCCAACCCAGGGAGGTGCATGACAGGAGAAAAGCCGGGTACTCTGCCCCCTGAGGAACCCCCAGGGCTGGCCCCACAAATGTGGGAAGGATGGCCATGGCCGTCATCAGTAGTGTAGAGGGCGGCGTGGCCTTGGCAGACTTCTCAGGCCCCTGGGTGACTTCCTCAAGGCCCTCCCTGTGCATCGAAGGGGCCACCAACCACTGCAGCCTGGCCATCACCTCCCAGCGGCAAGAACGGGGTCACCTGAGCCCCAGCAGCCATTGTCACAGGCTGTGCGTGCCCAGAGCCCTCTGCCAGCCTCCGGGTCTCCCTCCTCCCTCCTTCCCCCCCCAGCCCAATGCCCAGCCCTGCCTCCGTCTACTACACGTGCGGGTGCCGAACCTTCCTGCCGAACCTCCCTCGGGGTTTTGGGAAGTCGTCATATCAAGAACGGAGCAGATCCCTGCCTTTCCCACCTCCGTTTGCCTTCTCTGCTTTCCCCACCTCGCCCTCAGCCCCTAAGCACAGGGTCTCCCGGCCGCATGCAGCCCCGATGTGGCCTCCCCTACGAAGCGTGTGTTTGGGCCGGGGGTCTCCCAGACACAGGCCTCACCAGGAACCCCGCTGGAGCCTCCCCTGGAGCCCCCCCACCATCCACCAAAGGAGGACGATTCCATGTCACGTTGTACACGGGAATGAAAGACCCCACACACGGGGAGACAGTTTGGCCACTGTGTTCTCGGCAGCCACGGGGTCTGCGTTTCTCACTGTCTGACCTCCATGAGCCAGTTCCAGGGACGACACGGAGGAGCTGCGGGGTTTGGGAGGCTGCCCGTGTCACGTGGGCGAGCACGACTCAGGGGGAGAGACCCGCGTCACGCAGGGAAGGGCCCCGGGAGGAGCCACTCGTCCGAACGTTCCCCGTTCCAAAGCGTTCCTGATGAACTGTCTGTTATTCCAATAAAATCATATTTGGCTTAACCACAAATAGTTTCCAGTTCAACCTACATTCCATAGGAGACCAAAGGCAAAAATGAATGTGGCCGAATGAAAATGAGTGAGTTTTGGAAAACTATAAAAATTTGCATTTATTTTTCCAGTTTTAAACCCAAAAGCTGTGGGAGTGTATCCTTTGAAAACTCAGAGGCCTTTCAGTAGGTGAGACTCGACGGTGGACAAACCACAAGGACAGAAGCCGAGGCCTTGGTGACCCCATAAACAGCCTGTGGAACTGAGCGGACTGCCCGGAGCCCCGAAACCACAGACCCGGTGGAGGGGCCCCTCAGTGGCCGGTTCTCGCTGGCCATGAGCTCGCCATCAGCTCCCCGCTGCTGTTCCGAAGGGAAGCTGCAGTCGGTGAATTATTCCGGACACTGCCTCACACTGCGGATCCCGGATTTCCTCAGCGTCGCCATTCCTTTTGCTGTGGCCTCGAAAAAGAGCAGTGCAACTCAGGCCAAGCTGGGCGGGGCCCGTGGGCCTTGGCGCTGGGGCTGAGCCCAGGGCAGGAAGGACCGAGCAGGGCCATGGCGCCAGCCCCGCGGCCAGGCGGACGGCCTCTCCTGCAGCTGACCGCCTCGTGAAATGAGCCTCGGTTACTGTGGAGAAGCCTGCACGCTTCTCCCCCAGTTTCAAGACAGAGTGGGAAAGTCAACTTTAAAAACCAACAATGTTCTGTTTCAAGGACTTTTCAAAATCGATTAAAATTTTTTCCTTTTTATTAAATTTACCGAGTGGCACTGGTTAATAAAATTAGGTTTCTGGTGTGCAGTTCTAGAACTCATTGTCCACGTGTTGTAGGGCACGCTTGGTGCCCCAGGCCGGGTCTCCCTCTGTCACCGTTTATCGCCCCCCCGCCAGGCACCCTCCTCCTCAACCCCTCTCCCCGGTGATCGCCACACTGTTGTCCGAATCCATGAGTTCTTTTTCTCTCTCTCTTTTTCACTCACTTCCTCTCAGAATTGTTTTTAGGAACAGATAGATGTCAGCCACTGGGAAAAAGTTTAATGAAATCACTAATCTTGTCAAGAATCAGCGAATGGACTCGTAGTTTGATGCTTTGATTGGGAATTTCAGCTTTGCACAGGCTCAGCAGTGCAGGCGGTGGCTCCGCCAAGGAGGGAGCAGCTCTCTTCCCCAGCTCAGAAATGTTTTTCTGGAAAACGCAGTCATGGTTCTAGGCCAATGGAGTGCTTGCTGTCTCTCCAGAGATGGCTGGAGATGGTTCACATTCCTGGAGTGGGGGCGGCTGCATTTTTAAAGCCCTGACTCACGGGGGGGGGGGGGGAGTTTGTGAGGCCACCTCTTCCTGTTTACTCACAGAACCCCGTGGGAATGGCAGTTGTAACGTCTGCACCCCGAGGAGTAAAACGACGTGTTGTCGGCCACGACCGATCCTCGTGGGAAGCAGGCGCCCCTTGAAGCCTGAGAGGTGAAGCCAGAGCGGCTCCGTGGTGCAGAGATCTCACGGAGTCAGAACTACCCGACAGACTCGGAGACCACCTCGCGGTTGCCAGCTTCATGTTTTTATTTTTCGCCAAGTGAATGTTATAGGGAAATTTACTCTACTATCATCATCATGTCATTTGAGAATAAAATCCAAAAAGGGGGAGGGATAGGCTCTAACTATTCTTTCTGAAATGGTGGTGTGATAGTGATAATCGCTTCCTGCTCCAGGGCAGGGTGTTTGGTGAACAGTCGCCCCCTTGTTGTGTGTGTGTGTGTTTCAGCAGGTCCAGTGACAGCCACTTCTGACACCTCTGACGGGGAGCTCGGGGCCGGGAACCGCAGGAGCAGTCACTGCTGAGAGCTCAGATTCAAACAACATCCAAAGTCCGGTGTTCCTGTTGTGGGAGCGTCCGAGTGGGAGGAGAGCATGTGATGCTTGGAGAGAAACTGTCAAAGGGGTAACGACAAGCCGCTTCCCAAATGTGATTAAAGACAAAATGTGCAGATTCAAAAATTCAGTGAACCCCAAGCAGGATCCACTCAAAGAAAACTTCACTGAGACACATCCTACTCAGAACACTGAAACCCAAACTAGAAGAAAATACTTGAAAAGGTGAGAAAAATAAAGTTTCTCCATGGACACAACAAATGACACTGTTCCCAGTTTTTAGAAACCCACTGGCTATTGTCTTTTGCACAAAACATCTAAACCGACAAGGCGAGGGGAGGAAGGGGCGTTCCGGCTTTGGAAAAGGACATGCGAAACATGAAGCAAAACAAAATCAGCGGGTCAATGATTTAAATATCTGGAACCTCGAGCAAATATTTTGTTTCATTTTGAGGCACATCGACAACTCCGTGGCTTCTGTTTTTGTCCCCGGTGGTTCCGCACCGTCCTGCCGTGCTGGCCAGCAAACGGGACCACTGCGAGGTGGGTGATGGAAGGCAGGTGGATGGTGGCCAAAGAAAGTGCTTGTCACCCTTCCGGAAGCCAGGGGCCCTGGGTGTGCATTTACAAATGATCCCGCTGCCAGCTGACCTTGCAATGCGTTCTCTAAGTCACCCCAAAATAACGGCGTTTCTCCACTGAGATCCCCGAGGGGGCCCTCCTGGGATGATATAGAGGAGCACTCCTTCCCGAGCCTGGAAGCTTGGTGCGTGACCCTTAGAATCTGCCCCTGGGTCCCCAAGCCGGACTCCTGCGGTGACACAGTCTGCTTCCCAGGGGCGTCCAGCCTTGTGGCATCTCTGGGCCACACTGGAAGAAGAGTTGTCTTGGGCCACATATTAAATACATTGCCACACGTAGTCACATGCAAAACAATTTCATAATCTTTTAAGTAAAATTATGATTTTGGGTTGGGCCGCATTCATAGCCACCCTGGGCCGCATGTGGCCGGCAGGCTGTGGGCTGGACACCCCTGCAGCAAGACAGAGGAGACCTTGGTCTCTGGGCGTCACACTGTTGGTGACCACAGGTTTCTGAAACCTACGAACCCCTGGAGTGCAGAGTGGGGCCGATGGCACAGGGAGTGAGGCTTCCCCTCTTGATCGAAGGCATGTGATTGGCGTGTCTAGTTCACGTCTGTGAAACTCCAGCTTCCGATGTCCTAGAGCGTGTCACAGACAAGACAGGTGTCATCAAGGGGAAGTGTGCGTGGAAACAGGAACGAGAGGAGAGCCTCGGGTCGTGGACACGGTGACACGGGCTCACCCTGTGGCTTCGTCCCCCGTGGGGTTCGTGGGGAGTCTGGGGTGGGCCGCAGACGCACCACCTGCCCCGAGGGACCCTAAGCGCCTCAGGCGGAGTTTCGGGCGTGCGGGGTGGGCCACGATGCGAGGGATCCCAGAGAACCTGGGCCGGTCAGTTCTTGCCGGCTCACTCCCCACCGGAGCAAAAAGACCAGGCGGTGTCCAGTCTGCCGAACGGGAGCTGAGGACGCAAAGAAAACCAGCTTTGTCACCGGGACGTGGTCGTGGTCTGTCCCTGGGACTCCTTCTGCGAGGGGTTTCTTGAGAGCCATGGAGAAGGGAGCGCGACGGCACAACCGCGGTGGCACTATTTGGTGGTGGTGTTGTAACGAAGGTAGTAACGGAGCACATGCACGGATCTTTGAGCGTCTCACCATATTTTCCCAGGTCTCCGCTGATGTCCGAACAGGGACTTCATGAGCAGGAAGACCTAGGGACTTTGCGCGTCTCACCCCAGGCGGTGACACCCCCAGGCTGCGACACCCCCAGGCTGCGACACCCCCAGGCTGGGGCCGCAGCCCCGCCAGGCTCCACCCCCTGGGGGAGGAGCCACAGTCTGGGCGGCGGTTTGCGTCTGGCGCTGGAAACAAACGCCGGACTTGGGGCTTTGAAAATGTTTCAACGGCGGTCCCGTTACTTTAGGAAACTGTGCACCGTGTGCCAATTCGTTATTAAAGAAAGCCCGCTTTTCTTTTTCCTATTTTCCCACAGCCTGGAACAAATATACGCACAAACACCCCTTCCTGGGAAGTAGGTAAAACAAGTATAAAACAAGTGACACTCTTTATTCATAAGCCGCTTCCTAACTCGGCGTAGATACATTTCAGACAATGCTGTCCTGTTCGCCGCTGCACCAGGTTTTAAAGTTCTGAGAGGTCCCCTGAAGCCGGCCCACGTGGAACCGAGCCGGGCCAGGCGTTCGCTGTGCTGGCGCCTTAAACTCCTCCCCCGCCACCCCCCGCCGCCAGGGGCGCGGCGGGGCGACCAGGCTGCCCTGTGGATGGGCTCAGGTTTGCAGGAAGAGTTTGTTGTGAAAGACGTCAGAATGTTTCTGTGCTCGTGGAGAGAGGCGCGCGTGAATCTGTGCTCTCACTGGAGAGCGCCGTGGGGGGTCGCGGAGAACGCGTGGGCAACCGGCGGCCATCATTTACGAAGCGGAGGCCCGTCTGAAAGTGTCCGCACTGACAGTGACCCGCTTCGTTAAACCTTGTCCGAGTGCGAGAGCCTCCCTTCTGGAATCTCCTCTGAGACGCTGCGTCCGCCCGAAGCGAGGAGCGCCGGAAGGAGAGCGGAGCGGATGCGCCTCTGTCAGGAGGCCTGCCGAGCGCGGGCAGCGGCCCCCAGAGGTGGCTGGTGCAGGGTAGCACAGCTGCAAACCTCGCACGCAGGCTGCAGCATAACCGCCTCCACCTCGCGGACGAGGAGCCACGTTCCCGCTCTGAGTCCCACGGCTGCCTCTGAGAACTGCGCGGGGCCAGTGGACCCGGACACCAGGCCTCCGAGTGCCAGAGCGTCGCATCGTGGGACTCGGACGGTTGACCCTGGAGGAAGCTCAGCCCGGAAGGTGGATCCCGAAGGTGGCAAAGGATGGAGACAAGGCGGACCACTCAGTTCTGTGGCCTGGAGGAGCGTGTCCCAGGCTGGAGACCACCCTGGTGGCCACCGCACAGGAGTCCGGACAAAGGGGTCCGGGCGGAGGAGCCAAGGGGGTGCCCCTGCTGCTGCGTGGCTCTGCGCCCCCAGCCTCCTGTCTTCCTCAGGCCCTCCACCAGGGATGGGAAGTGGCAGAGAGACAGGCGGGGCGCTGCAGGCCGAGAAGTACTCCTCGTGACCTGTGGGGCCCTGGCCCTACTCTCAGTGGCCGTGTGGACCTTTCGCAGGCGGGCGACAGAGGCCAGGCTGTGTGGTCCCGCTCCATGGCTCCGGGAGTGCCCACCCAGTGGCAGACCAGCCACTTCTTCGCCCTGAAAGTTCAGAGAGGCTACCCGACCCCTGGGGGCCGCAGACCCCCGCCGGCCCTGGAGGAAGCAGGAGCGGCCTCTGAGTCAGAGCAAGTTCATGTTGGAAAGGACTCAGGGGCCCATGACTCGGCAGTTTCCACTTGGACAAAAGGAGACTAGATTTTCTGCCACAGAGGTATTGTGACTCAGCGGGAAATTAAACTCAGATTTGAAAGAAAACAAAGTTGTTAGAAAAACAGCCCGAGGTCGCAGCTCTGGGGAATACTGTCCCGGCCACCCCCTGCACCCAGAGTGTGACGGGCACCCCTCTCACACGTGGGCTGCCAGGAAGGGACGGGCGTCCCCGGAACCCCACTGCTGTGAGAACTGGGAGCCCCTGGGACCCTTGAGCCCTAGTGGCCATGCCGAGGGCCGTGCCCCCTGACCAGACGTCCCCACATAGGCCGGATGCGGCCTGGCCCTGATTCCTGGGAAGCTCCGAGGCAGGACTGTCCGGCAGACCTCTCTGGGACGATGGGAATGTTCTAGGCCCTGGCCCCATGCAGTGAGCCTTTGAAATGTGGCTACCACAACTGAGAGACCGAATTTGTAATTTTATTTAAATTACTTAAATTCAACAGCCCCACATGATGAGTGGCAGCCCTACTGGGCAGTGTTGCAGGCAGGACATCTGGGTTCCCCAGAGCCGCCCCCTCCTCCCCTCCCCCAAATGTGGCCAAGGCTGTGGCTCTGTCCCATCGTCCCTCTGTCATCTCGTCCCTTTTCCGTCTTCATCGGGTTGATGGGAAGGACGTCAGGTGAACATCATGGTCTCCACCGAGGTGTCCATGTCTGCACAGTAGCCGCCAGCCCGGCTGTTCCGGAGCTGGGCCCCCAGGGATGGGCTGGGCTCCGGGACTCGAGGCCACTTGGCAGCCATGGAGGGAAGGGGCTGGGAGAGTTGCAGTGTGGGCAACTGGGATGGTGTGTCCCCCAGGACGCCTGTCTGTCCCCCCGGGCTGCTCAGTCTTCTGGACAAACCGCTGTCCAGACAACGAGGACGCAGGCCGGGTGTAACCCTGCATGGTCACCGCAGTTTCCGAGTCCTCTGGCGCAGCTGCTATGTGGCGAGTTTTGGTCTGCTGGTTCCTCACCCGTCCCTGTCCCTTCATCTACCCGGCTGCCCTCTGTCGCCAGTGCACCCTCCCCCACTTATCATGGACTCACTAGTGGTCGGGAAGCGGGAACTCAGTGCTGAGCACCGACGGGGGTCGCCTGCTTCCCTGGACCCAATTAAGGGACAAACGCAGCAAACAATGATGTTGCTGTGCTGGACGGGACGGTGTCCCCTGAGTACCTACCTTTTGTGACCTGTCAGCCCAGTGACTTTGAAATGCCCGTGGTCTCCCGACTCGGTTTCTTTTGTGGTTTGGAGGCGTCCCAGAGGGAGAACATGCTGCTGACCAAGTCCAGTCGGGCGCCTTGCTGAGCTTGCTCTTGTCGGAAGAGAGTTTCAGACCCCGTTCCTTTCCTCGTCTATGCCTGACAAAACCCCGAGTTTGTTCAGGAGACAGTGTGTCCTGGTAACATTGTTTCTTGCAGCTCATGGTGGCCATGTAACCCAGTTTTGTCAATAAGATGTGATCTGATGCCCCAGAGAACAGTCTTTATGCCGGAGAAACTCAGCTGGCACGTAACACACGTAGGCCAGAGCTGCAGCAGCCCTCTGGTGAGCACGAGGCAACAGTGTTGTATTAGTGTGGTTACTGACCACTGTGGCAGGAAAATTTCAGTGATAGAGAGAGTTGATGGTGACGTGCCGAAAGCTCAGTGAAGGGCGTTCCCACTCTGCTGATAGCTTTTCTCACTGTGGTAACCTGGCCTCCTGACCCCTCCTGTCCTGCGGTCACTCCAGCCCCTCAGCCTCTGAGTTCCTGCACGTGGCCAGGGGTCAGGACAGGTGGAGAGGGGGGAGAAGTCTCACCTACGTCTTAAGCTGTCGATCTACCAAATGAAACTTAACCTCCTAAACTTAGAATTCAAGACTTTCAAGATAAAGGTGTTTCCTACATGGTCTGGACAGACTGCGTTTCATTTCCTTTTCCGTTCTGTCTCCATCGTCTCCATGTACTTGTACCTCTCACCACTCCTGCGAGCTCTGTCTCCCCGAGCTGCCTCCTCTCTCCAGCTGCGGCCCGGCGGCCCCTTGGACACAGTGGCCCAAACACCAGGCCTTGTTTGGGAGAGGAAAGGCCTGGAAGCTAGCAGGGCTCAGCATCGGGTGAGACACCGTCCAGCCCACTTTGCAGTGTGGGGGGTGAGGGGCTGGCACTGTTCTACAGGGCAGCTCAGTGACATGAGATGGAGGGGGGAGGCGTTCCATGGGGGTGCGCCATGCCGGGCCCCTCGTCTCCGCTGGACCGCTGGCCGTCACAGCCCCGCAGCGTTTCCTGCCTTTTCCTCAGTGGTCCGTGGCACGCAATGGGCATTTGTCTCTACCGAGATGTCATTCTCCCAGGAATGTTGCCACATGGCAGTAACATCCAGAAATGAAGCCGTGAACCCCTGCAGAGGGATTCCCTTTCCTGCACAATAAGTTTCCCAGGTGGCTCTGTCCTAAACCTCTTCCTTCTCTCAGGGCCATGCTCTTCTCCCTGTGTGTCCCCCACGCTTCCTGCTCCCGGTCTTTGCCCGAGCTGTTTCTCCATGTCACGCAGCCATGCCCTGTCGGTCTCAGAGACTCTCTCCAGCTCCTAATTTGAGATAAAATCTGCATAAAAAGTACAAAGGAACGCGCCTGTGTAGCCCCCCTCTAATCGATGCCAGAACGTGTGAGCTGCCCTAGAAAAACCCCTCATGTGAATCCCCCCGGCCTCCACGGGCAGCCACGACTCTGGTTTCTTTCGCTGTGCGAGAGATTTCTTTGCTCTTAAACTTCGTGCAAATGGAAGCATCCGGTATAAACTCTGCTGTGTCTGCCTTCTTCCACTCAGCGTGTTTCGGCCGTTCCACCGAGCAGCTACGTGAGTTGGTCTGTTCGCCGTGCTGCTGACTCACGCTCAGTTGTGCAACAGACCACAGCCTGCTTCTCCATGCCACGGAGTTCGCGTGGCTTCTTGTTGGGGGTTATAATGAAAAACATTTTGTGTAAGTTTTATTATCGATGGATATTTTTATTTCACTTGGGTAAAAACATAAGCATGATATTTCTGCCAGTTTTCCGAAGCCGTTCAACCACTTCATGCTTCCACTAGCAACATATAAAAATTCCAGTTGCTCCACAATCTTGCCAGCTTTTGGTATTAACAGTCTTTTCAACTTTAGCCATTTTGAAGTTAGTGAAATAGTATCTCGCTGTGGTTTTATTTGGCCTTCCTTTGGTGGTTAATGATGTTGAATACTTTTTCTAGTGTTTATTGGCCATTTTTTTGGTCTTTGTGTCCAAGTCTTTTTTGCCCGTTTTGCCCAGGATGGTTTGTCTTCTTTATTTTTGGAAGCTTGTTATACAGTCTGGATGTAGGACCCGTGTCAGATATGTGCCTCGCAAGTATTTTCTTTTAGTTCGTGTCTTGCCTTTTCATTTTCTTCACCATGCCATTTAGGGCACGGAGGTTCTTTGTTTTGATGAAGACCAGTCGCTCAGGGCTTCCCGTTACAGGACGGGCGGTCCGTGCCGACTTGAAGAAACCTCTGCCAGTTTGCACAACAAAATGCCAGTTTGCATTTCTCTGTTTTCTTCTGGGAACTTTATGGTTTCAGCTTTCATGACTTATCTCGAACTTGGGTTGGGGGGGCTCCAAGGAGCCAGCTGCGGCTGAATTCTCTCCTGTGCTCATGCAGACGGTCGGCGAGGCGGGGCCACGGCGGCGGCCCTCCTCCGCCTCAGCAGCTTCGGGCAGGTCAGCAAACCACAGGGGTTCTTCCAACTTGGTTCTTTCTGAATTTCGCTTTGCCTGCTTTACGTCCTTGGAATTTCACCATGAATTTGAAAACCAACGCATCAATTTTCATAAAAAGCCTAAGATCATTGCATTTGGCTGGGATTGTGTTAAATCTGTGAATTGATTGTGGATAGTAGAGATCTTCACAACGTTGAGTCTTCAAGTCCAGGAACCTGGTGTGTCTGTGCATTCATTTACGGTTCTTCCCGTTTCCAGTAGCGGTGTTCTACAATTCCCGACGTGAGAGATTTGCATGTGCTTTGTAAAGTGACACTCAGTCGTCTGTGTTTAATGATAGTGTGAATGGAATTTATTTCATTTCACATTTTACAGTTTCCTCATTAACACATGAAAACGACAATTGTATCTAGCTTAAGAGCTATTCTACTCTAGTAACTGGTAGATTTCTTTGTATTTTCTGTGTGAACAGTATTATCTTCTTTAAATAAACACATTTTTTTCTTTCTAGTCACTTTAATTTAGTCTTTTTCACTGCTTTATTTCAATAGGAAGCACTTACAGAACAAAGTGGGATAAAAATGACGAGAAAGGAGACCCCTGTCTTCCCGACCTTCAGGGGGAGACCCTCCCAATTTGGTGCGTGTGGCAGCAGCACAGGTCATGACCCATCTTGGGTCGTGATGACAGTGAGAGAGGGGCTTTCCGTTGATTCGGTGTCAGGTGGAGGGCGTGCTCTGGTATTCCAGTTTGTGTTTTCTGAGGTGTTTCTTTACTACGTATAACTGTTGAAAATTGTTACGTGTTTTTCTTGGTATATGATAACATGTATTTTACTTCTTAGATCAGTTATTAAGGTACATTGTATTGATTAAATACTAATATTGCATAGACCTTAACATTTATTACTTATAAATAGCACATTGATTCTCTTAAACTGATGATTTAATGATGGAGTTTGGGTGCTGGACGGAGTGGAGACCTGTTAAGTGACAGCCTGGTGAGCGCGCACCACAGCGCAGGGGCCCATGGAAGGGCCCTCTCACTACGCACACACTCCTTAGCGTGTTAGCTTCCATCGGAGCATGTTACCTCCTCGAGTAACTTGTATCCTAAGGGAACTGAATTTTGTCAAGTGCTGCCTCTGAATCTATGGAGATAATCATCCCTTTGATCAAAAGAGCCCCCACACAGGAGGGTTTATCCTGAGCCCAGGAGGTTCAAGAGGAGACCTGACTGATTACGGCATAGAAATCACAACTCTGTCACCCCCGGAGATGGAACTGACAGGACATGGCCCGAGGAAACTCGGTGGTTGAGCGGAACTCCTGCGAGCGTCGATCTCAGGGACAGGAACAGAGGTGCCAGCACCTGCGCACATTCCGAGGGGGTACAGGGGGGTTCTGCTGGGCCACTGGTGTTAGACATCGCAGGGTGTCATCGTGTGGCACTTTGTGAAATGTTCTCATTTGTGTGTCTGAGGAAAACTGATCTGCAGTTTCCTTCCTCCCTCCCTCCTTCCTCCCTCCGTCCTCCCTCCCTCCCTCCCTTCCCCCTCCCTTCCTCCCTCCCTCCCTCCCTTCCCCCTCCCTTCCTCCCTCCTTTCCTCCCTCCCTCCCTTCCTTCCTTTTTCTTTTTCCTTATTTCTTTCTCTCTTTTTTCTGTAATATCTTCAACCAGTTTAATATCAAGGTAATGTTAACCTCATAAAACCAGTTGAGACTGTTCTTGCCTCCTCGGTTTCCCGAAATAGATCTTGTATTAAGATTAGAATTACTAGACCAATCCCAGCCAAGGGTGAGGAACAGGGTCAGTATTTACATTTTTGCCTGAAAGAGCCATAAAATTCAGACAAAAATATATGAAACATGACTTTAAAAACTCTGGGCCTCAGACAATGGGAGGTGGTGGGCCGTGAGCCATGGGAAGCCCACGCACAGGGGTCCACGGTGGCCCTAGTTCCCTACCCGGGGGTCTCTGAGCTGTGTCCTGGGGCAGACACTGGGCAAAACCTGCAAGATCCTCCTGTTGAGGAGACAGTGGACATGTTGGTGAGACTGAGGCAACCCAAGTTCACCAGATATGTGCTGGAAAGAAGGATACACTGAGGGGGGACCCGGAATCTGAGTGGGCCACCCCTGTAGAGTACCAGGAAGTACTGAACCCCTCAGAGGGACCAGAGGGAATGGTGGCTGCCATTCACACCTGGCCGGAAATGGAGCATTTGCCCACCAGCCCCACGGGAAAACTTGTAAGTCGTGGGGCATTACTCAGAGCAGTCAGAGAAGTCTCGGTTCAATAGTGGCAAATAATTGCTCTCAGAACAGACGCCGCTCCAGACTCTCTCAGGAGTCACAGAAGCAAGACTGGAGAGGGCTGAGCTGTATGCAAGTAAATTAGCCCCATCCCAGAACAAAGCTCAAGAATACGTGTAGGAATTCAAAACCACCCAGCTCCCAATAAGGCGAAATAACCACGTCCTGGTATCCAATCAAAGATCACCAGGCCTGTTAAGAAGCAGAAAGACATAATTCACGACGAATACGATTGTCAGGCGATTACAACCGACCCGGAGTGGATGCAGATGGCGGGACTGTCGGCGGTGCATCAAAGCGTCCCTGACATGGAACTCAGATGCTCCAGGATTTGGGAGGCATGAGGGACGACAGCACCAAAGTCAAACCTGAACAGCTGGTGAATACAATGTCCAAAGTAAAAAATGCACTAGATCAGACTAATGGAAAATTGGACATCACAATTTTACAGAAAGATATTAGCACACTTGAAGCCTTTCACAGTAGAAACTGCATTAAAAAACCACAGGGAGAGAAAGTGAAAGCACAGAGAGCTGTGAGTTGCAGGGCAGCTCCAAGCACACCGACCAGGATGGGGCTGGGTCACCCACGGGGAGGTGTGGGGCAGGAATAGTGTGTAAGTAAATGCTATCTTGATTTTGTAAAAACTTAATGAAAACCACACACCCGCAGACTCAAAAGCCTGATGAGTACCAGGCACAACCGCAGGGGTAAGACTCCACCAAGGTCCAGCGCAGCAAGACCCCGAAGGCCGGGGAGAAGACACAGCTGTCGCCGCAGCCAAGCACTGCGTTCCGAGGACGGAAGGCAATGGTGGCCACGCAGTTCTCCTCCGGAACAGTCTTTGCAGAATGATGGCCGAATATCTCTGAAATGTGGGGAAAATTAATCTACACATCAAAGACATTAAACAAACTCCACTAAAAAGAAGAAAGATCCCAAATAAATAACCTAATGTCTCACCTTAAGAAATGAAAAAAATAAAAAGAAGAAGGAAAAAAGCAGGGCAAACTAACCCTCAAACGAGAACCCAGAAGCAAATGCTAAAGAGCAGGGCAGAGCAGACGAAGGGAAGGCGCTCCCGAGGCCGCAGGAAGCCCGAGTGGCTCTAGAGCAGGTCGGGAGATTGATCTGATAATAAAAACACTTCACACAAAGGAAACCCCAAGACCAAATGGCTCTAGTGTTGACATCTGTAAAGTATTTTCAAAGCATGACTATTAATTCTTTATAAACTCTTCCAAAAAACAGATGTCTCATTTTATGAGTCCAGGCTTACCCAGATGTCATGAGAAAAGGAATCTACAGACCAGTAACTACTATGAATATGAAATCCCCCACAAAACACCAGCAGTCATCAAAACACCGGCACACCAAATGCAGCATCGCGCAGAAAACAGCAGCAGCGAACAAGCATGACCACGTGGGACCCACCCAAAAATGCGCAGCAGATTTAACATCCGCAGGTAGGTAATACAACATACCATGTGAACAGAATAAAGAAACGAAAGCACATAATTATCTCAGCACATGCAGGAAAGGGTTTTAACCGAATGTTACACCTTTTCATAATAAAAGCACTCAACAAACTAAGAATAGAAACTTTTTCAAACAAATAAAGGGCATCTATGAAAAACCTACAACTTACATCATACTTAGTGGTGAAAAACTTGGTGTTTTCCCCCTAGAAACATGAAAAAGGTGTCGACTCTTGTCACCTCTGTTGAACATTGTACTTGAGGTCGTAGCCGGGAAAGTAGGAAAGAAGAATAAACCATGTTTAGTTCAGAAGGAAACGAGTAAAACTGTCCGTTTGCAGATGACAGGAACTTGTGTATAAAACACTCACGCATGCCTGCGCACCCCACCCCCCCACACACACACTCATGGTCTGGCGAGACCGCAGGGTGAACACATAAAGCTCACCTGTCCTTTCAGACACTGGTAATAAAAAATCAGGATGTAAAACTAAGAAAACAATTACATTTAAAATGGTATTACAAAGACTAAAATACTTATAATAAATTTAACAAAAAAAGTGAAGACAGGTACATTGAATTCCACAAAGCATGTTTGAAAGGAATTAAGAAAACCATAAATGGAAAGACATCCGAGTTCAGGAACTGGGAGATTTAATGTGTTTAAGAAGATGAACCTTCCTTTGATGACCTACAAGTTCAGTGTGATACCTGTCAAAATTCCAAGCCTTTATTTCACAGAAATCTACAAGCTGACCCTAAATTTAGTAAGGAAATTAAAAGCGACACAGATTAGCCAACAAATACTAAAAAGAGCAAACTACAGTAGCCCAGACACTCCGGTGCTCTCATGAACATGGGCGTGTGGGTCAACAGGACAAGGCCCGAGTCCAGAAATAGACCCAAACATTCCCGCAAATTGCCTCTCAGTAGGGGAAGCTTGTCTTTGCCACGAAAGCGTGGGGCTCCCCACGTGCGAGAGGACAAGGCGGAGCCCTGTCCACACCACATATTAACTCAGGATCAACCGAAGGCCTAAATGGAAGAGAGAAAATGATAAACTTCTTAGAAAAAAACTAGAGACGTGTCTTTATGATCGTGAATTCTCAGCTGTGACATGAAAAGCACTAATGACCAAAAAAAAAAAAAAAGGTAAATTATTCTCCATCCAAATGCTTAAAGACGTATGTGTTTCGGTGCACACTACCAAGAAAGTGAGAAGACCACCCACATGATGGGGGGTGCATTTGTCATCCGCCTAACTGATAAGGGGTTCTGTGTCATATGTGTGTTACACACACACACACCTTTCTGCTCAGCAATAGAAACAAAGTGCCCCAGTGCACACAGGGCCCACGCTGTGAATAGGTGCTTCTACAGGAGAGGTCAGCCGAGGGCCAGTGAGCACAGGAAGAACTGCCTGACATCGCCGGTCACTAACAGCCATGCATGCTGACCCGCTGTGAGATGCCACTTCCCACACGAGGAAGGCTATGATTGTTTCAGAAAGGAAAATCACCAAGTGTTGACAAGGGGGTGGAGAGATGGGAGCTCATCCGTTGCTAATGGGACGTAAAATGGGGCAGCCTCAGTCTGAAACAGTTGGGCCGTTCCTCAAAATCAAACATCAGCTGGTCACCCGACTCAGCAACTCCATTCCTAGGCATGCAAGAACAGAACAGAAACCCAGTTCGTTCCACAGAAATGTGTGCAAGTAAGACACACGTCAGTGACAGCAGAAGGAGGGAGAGCCCTGGACACACCCTCTCACTCCCGGCCAGTCCCTGTGGACCCTGCAGTGGTGCGTGACCGCCTGTGGGCTGGGGTGAGTTCGGGAGCCACACAGACGCTCAAGACACCAGGACACACGCAGCAGTCATAATCCATGTCTCGCCGAAGGAGACACAGTTGTGTCCCACACCAGGGGTCCAGCCCCTGCTCCCACCTTCTTTGAGTCTCAGACTGCAGGCTGGATGACTGCCCTTGGCTGAGCTGCCTTAACAAGCAGTGCCATGCAGAAACTTCTGGAACTGAGAGCTGTCTAGGGACAGTGCATCCTGAGTGGCCAGAGGTCTGGGTCGGGTGCAGCGGGACACTCGGGAGTCCGGTTGACAAGGGACCAGCTGGGCACTGCCAGGTTGTGTCTGGCCAGTCATAACAGTCGGAGGAGCTTTTCAACCTCCCAGAACCAGGTCCCGACCTTGACAACCCTGACTGAACCGGAAGGTGAGCTTGCACACAGGCCACGCTTGGGAAAGGTCACGAAAGTTATAACAAGAAACACAAAGCATGCGTTTCTCTCCCCAAACCCACAGTTCAGACTGCCTGCCAGAGTCCCCTTCAGAAGACACCGGCTCCTGGGACGCCCCAGGCCGGGCCCTCGCTCTGTGCTGCATTTCAAAGAGCTTCCAAGGAGGACTCGGGCTCAGTGCCACCCGTTAGCTGAGGATGTTTGTCGTCGAGACAAAGGCTGTCACTCTTGGCCATCGGCTTTGGGAAGGAAGGCGGCAGCCGTGGGGACATACTCCGGGGATCATCTGCAGCTGTGCCAGCAGAGAACCGTCATCTGTTTTCATTTCTTGCCTCCGCAGTTTTGCATCTAGGGGCCTGTGACGAGTTAAATCAAACCCCCCGGGACAAGGCAGCTGAGCAAAGGCCCGGGGCCCGGGGAGCAGGGAAACGAGGTCTGTTAACCTATTCTGCCTCTCTCTGGACGCGTAGCGGGGAACCCCAGAGGCGGCAGGTGGATCAGCCCCCCGGCCCCGGCGGCCAGGCCGCGTCCCCATGCAGCTGGGCCACATGTGGGGAGGGCTGCCACCAGGAGCAGTGCGGCTGCCAGGTCTGTGGCCCCGGCCTCGTCCTGGTCACCCACTCGGGAAGCCCTCTCTGCTGATGGGACGGGTCCCACAGGGTTTCTTGGCGGTGACGTGGGAAAGGGGGTCCATCTCCTCCTAGGACGCTCACAGCCTGGAATTGAGCTGTTGCCCATGGGGCAGCGGCCTGTTTGCCAGCTGGCCAAACCAGTGGGGGCTGGAGTCCCAGGTGCCCCCCGCGTGGGGTCTCATGGTCTCTGTCTTTGTCACCAGCTTTGGGCTCCGTTCTCCAAAAGGAATGGGAACAGTGTGTTAAGACCTGATGACCTGACCCCCAGACCCTTCAACCCCCGAACATCCCATGCGAAAAACAGGATGGAGCATGTGCTGAATCGTTCACACAGTCGGCCTTGGAAAAACGTAAGTGCTTTTAGGGTACCTTTCTTAGTTTGAGCTTATCGGGCTGATACTGGTCACTACACGGTGTGGGTTGTGTGCTGAGCTGTGCGGTCGTCCAAAGCCAAGTCCCCTCCGCCACCGTGTGTCTCCTTGTCCGCTCTTCTGCCTCCCCCCTCCCCCGCACGCACCACCCCGTCGTCCTCGTGTGCCAGGCGGTGCTGTGACCCCAGGCAGCGCCGGACGCCTCTGTCACTGCCAGGCACAGACACTCGGGCCGACACAGAGCAGGGGCACCGGCAGACCCTGGGAGTGTCCGGGAGCCGTGCCGGCCGCCTCCCTCGGCATGTGATTCCACAGTTTCGTCTAACGCCCACCAAGATATCCCTCATGTTCTTCTGGCCTCTGGAAGCTTTGATATTTTGTGTGTTTACACTGTAAAACAGTGTTTAATATTGCTGGAGATTTAGTTTGAATAAACGGCCCCATGTGAAAGCGAGCCTGAATAAACAAAACCTTTTGCTTCGCAGCATTTTCACACATGGTTCCCTCGCCCTTTCCGAAAACCGCGCACATGAATTTCCAATATTAAGAGGAAGGATTTTTCCTTTTGGATTTGCATCTACGGAATACCATGTGGTTTCAAGCAGGAAGGTCGGGCTGGGCCCCTTCTGTGGCTGCCGATGGCGGGAGGGGCTGAAATGCCTTCTTTGATGTCCAGTAGTCCTCACAGAGCAGCGCCGGTGAACCAAGCGTGGCTGCGTTCGGAACTCCGGGCGCATTTTCCATCCAGTGCATGGGACTCGCCTGGGGAACCGGCCGGGTCTGGCGCTATGGGCCCGAGGGAGGTGCTGAGGGGTCCCCCACACTGCAGGTCTCCAACCCTCTCCACTCATGTCCGCACTTCCTCAGGGTCCTGTGGGCGAGAATGTGAAAATTCCTATCATCACTGGTGGGCGGGCGGGAGGGTTTCAAGCTTGGGCCTCGTTTACAGAAAACACACTGAGGTGGAAGCAGTGACCCTGTGAATCCTACTGTGCCCAGCCCACCCCCCTATCCCAGAACCCACCCCCTCAGTCCCAGAACCCACTCCCTGGTCCCAGAACCCTCCCCCCTCCCAGAACCCACGCCCACTCTCACTCACATGCACACGCATGAGTGCATGAAGTGCAACACCACCCAGTCCCGCAGCCTCAAGGCACATGGCAGGAGGAAAATAGAGCCAGAGCAAGAGCGTGGGGCACCGGGGACAGTGGGGACAGCCTCTGCACGCAGCTGGCATGGGAGCAGCGGCCGGAAGGACTCAGGGCCACACACCGGGCAGGTGCTGGGCAGGTGCTGGGCAGTGGTCTGCGAGCAGAGAAGCCGGGTTCCAGAGACGCAGGGGCGGCTGGCCGGGTGGGGTGGGAGGGGAGGGAGCAGAGCATTTGGAGAGGCCCCTGCTGGCAGGTGGGTGGCATCGGCTTTCAGAGGCCACCGGAGAGCCTCTGTCAGCAAAGGTGGACTGGCCATGAGTGCCAGGACTCTGTCGGGTCCTCGACGTCAGCAACCCCACCGTGTCCTCACACCGAGGTGCCTCTGCAGCCAATGAACTGATGAGAACGTCGGACAGATGAAGAGACGCACCCAGGTCCCCGAAGCTGACGCCTGGTGACCCAGCTTCCCACCCGGGATCCCAGAACTCCAACTCCCTCCTCGGCCCGTCCGCCACAAACTGGGCACAACCAGGGGCTCGCCCGGCGCCTGCCCGGCCCAGGCCTCCGGCTGCAGCCCAGGAATCGGGTATGCAGTCTCCTCGCCGCTGCCTCGCTGTCAGCCTGCGGGCGTTTCTGGAGCCCCACCTCCTGCAGAGGGCGCTAGTCCTCCCCTGGAGCAAACTCAGATGCGTTTTTTGCACTTACAGAAACAGAACTCAGTGGCGCCGGTGGCAGCATGGGCTCCCTTGGAGTTATTGCCGGCCACGTGCCGCCTTCCTTTGGAATTTCCAGTAGCCTTCAAGTGTGGGTCTCACCGAATTGCGCTGGGCCAGACAACGAGCCTTCAGCAACTAGTGTTGCCGCAGATCTCATGACGCCCATCCAGAAACACATGCCCACGCCCTCCATTCCATGTTCTTGTTGTGTCTCACACGCGGTCCGTGCATTTGACGGGAAGCTGCCCCGGCAGCCGCATGCCACAGCTCCGCACACCTGTCACGTGGACTACATCTGGGGACCTGTGCCTTGCACCCTGGTGAGAGGGCAGCTCTGCTGGGGTGGAGGGTCAGAGCTGTGGACCAGGGGAAAAACGGGTGTTTGAACAGACTGTCTGTGAACCAATATTAATAGGCCTGCAAATAAAACCTGATCTTTTATACGAGTCTGTAAACTCTGAAAATGCAAAGTTAATAAACAGTTATGGAACGGTGAAGAGTTTATGAAGTGCTAAATAAATACCGACTGTACTTAATGCACCTTGGGTCACAGCTTCGGAGCAGGTGTTTTTGAGAGTGACGTGTCAGAGCGCGGCCCTCCAAAGCAAACAGAGGAAGTGGGACGGCACAGGGAAAGTTTCCATTTGGGTCACGTCCCCGAGTCGGACGTGCTCAGCTGCGGCTGCTGTCCCCAAGGCCGGCATCGCTGAGCCAGCTGCCAGCCGGGTGTCACCGTCAGAGTGGTCAGAGCTGGCCTGGCCCTCCCTCCTGGGGCTCTTTCGGCCACGGGTGCCCTGGACATGCACCCAGCTCTTCAGTGACCCCACCTCTGGGGTTCTTCCCTGGGGACACCCACCACTAGAATAGGGTTGAACCTGGCGCCTGCATCCCATGAACAGAATACGGTGAAGGTGGTGGAATGAACGCCACTCTGAGAGCAGGAGACCCACACCTGCGACCGGTCTCACTTCCCATCCTTCTCACCTGCTCCTTCTGAGCAAACTGGCCGCGGGGCTGGGGCATGGCCCAGGGAGGGGCCTGCAGGTTGGGGATGGACCGCAGCTGCTGGCCGGTCCCTGCAAGAGCAAAACCCTGAGAGCAGAGACGAGGGGCTGAGTATCAGGCCCTGCCTGAGTCACAGCTGCTGACGGCCCCCTGGTCCCCCCGGGCAGTGTCCTGATGAGTGAGCAGGTAAGGGCGCCTGACTGGAGGCCCGGGCATGACTCCCTGGGCCGCAGAAGCTGGAGGTCAGACCTGTGGCTGCCGCGAGCCGCTGGTTGGGGCCGCTCTTCTAGAGCAGGAATCCAGACGCCCCCTTGCCTCTCAGGGGCCCGCGTAGGCAAGGTCCCAGAGCCCCGAGAGGACAGCCCGCATCTCTGTCTGAGGCAGAGAGTCCCACCTCCTTGCCCTCAGGCCTGTACTCATTTCTTAGTGACTCGTTTCTCGGTGCGTTACGTCTTAGGCGCCTGTTCACTCATCCGTTGTCCGTGTCAGTCCTCGCTGTCCCGTCACTGCCCAGCAAGCTGGCACGTTCAGCAAGCACTGACTGTGCGTGAGAGCACAGAACGCCCACAGCCCATGGTCTCTCAGACTTGGGTTCTTCTGGAGAAGGCGGACGCGCCGTCGGAACGTTGCTCAGAGGAACGTCCTCGCGTTGGCCAAACGAGGCTGGGTCTGGGCATTTGGCATCATTTTTGGTCTCCAGCTACCAGCAGCTAAGACTTTGTTTTAGACCTTTTTTCCCATTTTTTGTCTTCCTCGACATTTGTATTTTTTCTCATTTCAGAAATGAAATGTGATGTCTAGAAAAGTCTGTCGTGCGCTGATTGTCTCCGTCGGGGCCACGGCGATGGGCTTGTGGCAGTGCCTGACTTTGGGGGCTCTGGTTCCCCCTGGGAGCCCATCAGCACCCCGGCCCCCCTGCCCCGAGGGCCCCTGTCCCACACAGGCCTGTGGTTTTAGAACAAAGGGGAAGAAACGAAAGGGCATCCAGAAAGCAAAATCAGGGAATTAAAGTTTCTGTGTGGATTACTTGTAATCTTCCTTTATGAGCCTTTCCCAGAAATTGAATGCGGTGAAAGAGCGAGAAAAATACCACCACACATGCACCCTGGGGTCTTAAATTACCCAGAGAAGGAGTCTGTCCCAGCCAAGAGTTGGGGCGAGTGCTGGGGCTGAGCCGGAGGACTGAGGTCGCCGGCCACCGCGGCCAAGCCCGAGTCTGAGCAAACATGCAGCCCGCCGCTGCCAGGCCGGGACAGCGCGGCCCGTGTCCCCGGCTGGCAGAGCACCTGCTGCGCGGCGGCCATGGGCTGGCCCCAGGTGCCCTGCAGGGCGGCGGGCGCCCCTCTGCAGACGAGCCGTCTCTCAGAACCGGAGCCGGGAGTCTGTGGCGGAGCCTGGGGGCATGGACGGGGCCTGCAGCCCCGGGGGCTCTTGCTCCCCGGCGCAGACAGGTTCCTGGGAGAGACTCAGCCCCCGGGTGTCCTCCGCTTTCTTGGAAGAAGTGGGGAGATGTGGAAGCAGGTTCTGGGCTCCTGCTGCGTGGCCCACGGCAGAGTAAACAGTGCCCCCAAAGGGTCTATTAGGGATGATTAATCGTTTTAACCTGAGATGGGTTTTGGACGGGCCCCTGCACCCCCACCACAAGATGAGTTTCTAAATACCTAGCAAAGGCACCATATTTTTTTAAAAAACAATTTAACAAGGGCTGTTTCTTCAGAACACATTTTCCCTCTAAATGCCCTGGCAGCGGGACCTCAAGAAATGACTTAAGTGCTCCTCCGAGAAACAAGGCGGGCATTTTGCGCCGCGGCCGCTCCCAGAGCGAGCACACTGCGCTCTCTGTGGGGTCGTCTCCACACTCGCAGAGATTTTAAAAGAAAATATTTGGGCTGCGGCTTAGGAATCAAACAGCTTTAAGTATGTAAATAATGACAGGCTGGAAGTCTTTCTAAAAAAACAGACCCTAACAGTGAGAGTGGCCAAGCCCGGCGGCCAGGGCGTGCTGCAGGGGGCGCCCCCTTTGCCTCCATGCACGATTGGCCAGGGCGCGGGGGCAGGTGAGGCCGGCCCCCTCGGAGGGTCCCTGGAAGTCATCCCACTCGGTGAGAGTCCCCCTGAGGTGTGGACGTTGGGTTGGTGCAGGAGCCTTGCCCGCCCCCTGTGCGAGCGCTGTGGGAGCGGGGACTTGGGCACGTGGTTCACGCCTGTTCCTGGGCCGGGGGCTGGGGCCAGCCCCAACACACGCAGCTTTACCTTGCTTCCTTACCTGCTCCTCTGTGTGCGTTTGCTGGCAGACACGTGGGCTCTCGGCTCCACCCCAACCGAGGGCTCTGGGGGAGGTGGGCACTGGGACTCGTCCACCTGAAATCTCTTTGACATGGTGAGCACACTGGGATGCAGAGGTTTCCACACACACCCTTCACAAGGACTGTGTCACACAGGGGACTTAGGGGTGGGCGACGGCCCTCATGGGCCCAGTCCCCGGGGTGACACTGCCTGGCTCCCACACGTGGCCCACAGAAACCTTCCATCCCCACGGCCTCCCCTCGCTTCTCCTCGAGGCTGTGCATTGGGGTGGAGCTCAGGCTTCTGTCCCCAGACACAGCGGTTCCACCCGGACTCTGGCCCCTCCCCCAGCAAACCTGGCCACTGGCACAAGCTCCTCCTCAAGGACATTCAGTCTCATCTGCCCTGGGCTGTCCCCGTCCCCGCTTTCTCCCAAAACTCGAGCAAGTCAAGGGATTAAAACAACAACCCTGCCCTGATTTCTCTCTTTTTTCCTAAGTCCTGCCTTTTGGACTCAACTTTGACATTACAATGCCAAGATTTGACAGATTTCCCACTTTCACTGCTTTGATAATATGTTGCTTCAGGAAAAGGATGTTTTGTGGCGTGGCAAGTGGGGCAGGTCACGGAGAGTCAGACGGGAGACACCTGAGGGCTCATCATCACCCCCCCGACCCCCTGCGCACGATTGGGGGCGAGCACAAGGGGCCGTCGTGTCTCGAGGCCATGAGTGTCACGCCAGGCAGTCGTGTGAACAGAGCCTCGGGGCTAAGATCCGAGGCCAGAAGCTGGGAGGAGAAGGCCGCCAGCCTGTCCCCTGCTCTGCGTCAGCCTTGTCGTTCCGTCCAGCTCCACAAAGGTCGTCCTGTCCTCCTGGGGCACAGCAGGCTCTGGGCAGAGACAGGTACTCAGCCCTTCCGACCAGCAGCGGCATGGGGTCCAAGGTGGGACTCCTCTTGGGCTGTGACAAATTGAGGTAATTTCGCAACACAAACTGCAGTGTGCCCTAACCCTAACCCCAACCCCTGACCCCTCAGTGGGAAGCATTTCAAGTGTGTAATTGACCACGTGACTCCATGTTCCTCTTCCACTCTGGCTTTAGCCCCACCGCTCCCTCCGCACACGTCAGACGCTCTTTCGCCCAGGGCCCCTGCTGTCTGTCCCCTGCAGGTCCCCTCCCCCAGGGTCTTCACGGCCTGTCCCTCATTCTCCTGGGTCCTTGCTCCCGGGCCCCAGCCTTTGGCAGCCTCCTGGACCCTGTATGTGAACAAGAAATGCCAGCCCCCCCCCCACCCAGCAGCCGCCCCGTCCCTTTGCTGCTGCTGTGGTTCCTCTCAGTGCAACACCTGCCGCCAACAGTGTGTCTGCACCTCCCTCCCTCTCGAGAAGAGGCCCTGACTTGTAGTGTTTGCTTTTCCTTGGCAGAAGCTCTCCCCTCTCCAACCATTCCCAAGTCGAGCTCACTGAGCACGAAGTTGGACAGACGGGCCCCCCAGGTGGGCCGGGCCTGCGGCGCAGACAGCTCTCCCCGCTGCCAGTGCACGCCGTGCACTCCTCTCCTGAGGACCCTCGGGCAGAGGCTCCGGTCTGCTCCGCTCGCTGCTGGCCCGTCTGTGTCCAAGCCTCTGCCCGCCCCCCAGCCGCAGGTACCCCATCAATATCGGATGAGCGCATGGTGTTGAAAGGTCTGCTGTTTGCCTGGAGCCCGGACAGGGATTCCGTCCATGTCTCTGCGAAGCGGGGCAGGGAGGGGGGAGGGACGTCTGCTTCACAGCCACGTGACTTGTGGAAACAGCAGCTCCCACTCGAGCGGGGTGAGAACCCGAAAGGCCACAGACAGAGGCTCTGCAAGGACCCAAGAGAGACGAGGGGGCCCTGGCGTTGGGTCTCAGAATCCCGGAACCGTGATGACAGTGTTGACAATGGCCAAGACGCACTCGACTCGGGACACAAACAGAGAAAACACACAGCTCTTCACACACACACAGATGCTTTCCGCACACGAGGGGTGAGTGCGTTCCCCTCGATCGAGCGGTAAAGAGTTACAAAAAATCACACTGAGAAAAAAATTGGCATTTATACAGAAATAAAATTACATATTTGTTTGATACTGTTCTTCAAAACAGATTCCAAACTGAGACCCAAGGGGAAACCTTTGAAGAACTGACTAATAATCTTAAATTGAGAGGCAGAAGAACCTCTGAAGTATACACTCAAGAAGCAGTAAGAGAAATACTGATCGATTTAATTTTACAAGTGAAAAGATATATATTTAAGTCTACAGAACAAAGTAGGTTGCAATCAACAACCCCAAATGATGTTTGCTCATGCTTCAGTAAATATAACAAGAATAAAAATAGCAACATTGCATTAAAACATCACAACTGCATGACGGACGACGTGAATCCCATGTTCATAGGGAAGAACAGGGACAAAGAGCTCGGACGACTGGAAAAGGGCATCTCGGACCCGCCGCAGGGCCGCCTCCCTCGGTGTGTCTGGGAGAGAAGCGCTTTCTCGCTTCTCCAGCGGGGAACTCAATTTACGTGCCCTTCCTGGAAACTAATTGGACAACATGAACCAATTTTCTTCAAAATTGCCCTGTTCTCCAACTTAATCACCCCGCTTCCAGGCAGCTGTTCACATAAAATAGTGATAAATGAAGAAAAACAGGTGCATGCACCAAGACGTGTATTACAACAGTGTTCACATTAGAGCTAGTTTTGGAAGAATATTAAAGACTCGCATCAGGAGACGATTACAGAAATTGTGTTCTGTTTAGACCACGGAGGAGCTGAAACATAAAGATGATGTTTGCCAAGACACTTCAGTGCTGCAGGAACCCGCTGACAAGCTCGCTGGGCGAGGGAGAAATTCAAGATGCAGAAGCGCACAGCAGTGGAGCCCCACTCGGAACACTGAACTACAGGGAGGGATGCCCCGAACGCTGGCCGCGGTCCCCTCGGCGCAGTGGGCGTCACCACCGTCTTCCCCTTCCCGGCCACTCTCGTGTGGCGGCCTGGAGACCACTGGTCTTGCGTTCCCCCAGGGACAGTGGTGGGGTGACCAGAAGGCAGGGAGTTCAGGCCCCAGGGGGCCGAGGCTTTGGGGGGCTGTCAGCGGGGGAGCCCTGGGTCCTTTTCTGGCTCCCTCACTGCTGCAGACTGCACTGAGTCTGTCCAAACTCGAACGTGGAGACCTGACCTCAGGTACCTTGGGGGCAGCTATATGTGGAGAGGGGCCTGTACAGGGCTGCTAAAGTTAAAATGAGGCCATTAGGCTGGCTCTAATCCGGTAGGACCGGTGTCCTCGTGAGAAGAGGAGACTAGGACACCGACACACACAGAGGGATGACCACATGACGGCCGTGCACAGAGTCCCCAGAGGGACCAGCCCTGCGGACACCTGGTCTCTGTCCTCCAGCCGCCAGAGAGGGAGGAAACTCATTCCTGCTGTCGGAGCTGCTGGCCGGTAGCGTGTGCCCTGGCGGCTGGGGCAGAGGAGGTGCCTGCTGCGTCTGGGACGGTTGCTGGCGAGTGTGTGTCAGAGCCAAACCACGCCGCGCCTCCGTGGGCAGAGGCTGGCACCAAGACCACATTGCGGACCGCACACATGCCCGCACCGTGCGCGTGTCCGCACGGACCCGGCGGGAGGGCAGGCCTCTTTCAGAGGACGGTATTTCAGCTACGACCGCACCCCTGTGGGCAAGGCTGGAGACGTTAATATTGACGCGAGTGTTCACGATCCTCAGCTGTAGAGTCGGGCAAGGTGAGTTGGGTAAGTTACACATGCAGACATGACCTTTGTGCAGCACTGGGCCTCGAACCCGGGGAAAGGTGAAAAAATGCAGACAAACGCGTGAGGAGACGCCCGCAGGCAATGCGAGGGGGATTCCGTCTGCCGGGCGGCTGTGTCGGGAACCTCCAAGTGCCAGCACTAGGTTGTCGGGAGCTTGGGCACTAGGCTGCGGTTGTCCCCTCCCAGGCCCCACCCTCGGCTCTCCACCCCCCCGCCCCTCCCGTCCAGCTCACGTGCCCCTTAGAAACGGTGGGGACAGCAAGGGACTCAACACCTATACACCTGCGCTGGGTGCAGAGGGTGGCATGGTGGTGGTGGGGGGTTCTTCTCAAAAGGAGGGTCTCGCTTTCAGTGCCCGAGGCCGGGAGTGACAGCTGGCGGCGGAGGCGGCAATGGTGGGCGGTGACTAGACCCACAGGTTGCGTGCAGGCGCGCATGCGCGCTGGGTCGCAACACTGCCCACAGAGTGTTCCTCCGCGCGGTGTCCTCAGGCGTGGTCGCCTTCCGCTTTACCGAGTGATGCCGTGCACAGTGACCTGACGGCTGACGGCTTCGTCTCTGGCCCTGGGGTGGGGACAGGCGCACAGACGCGTGGATGTAAAATGATTTCACTGCGGGGCACTCGCGGATGACGGACGTGCGGCGTGGGTATCGATCCCCACGTCTGAAGTTATGCTGTTATTGTACCCATCGGCAGGTTTCGATCAGCAGCCACCGCAGGGGTCCGCTGTCCCGGGTTTTCTGCCCGCCCCTCTGCGCCCCCGCCGTCCTTCACACCCAGATGTCCGGGAAGGAGGCCGCTTTGTCTCAAAGCCTCCGGACAGCCAGACAGCTGCGGGGGAGGGAGAGGCTGTGCGAGCAGACGCCCTCGGGGAAGAGCCCCGCACCCCATGCTCCGGACGCGCACTCAGGCCGCCTCACCCCACGCCGCGTATTTCCGGAACACTGCTCTGCGTTTCCCACGGTCTCCCTGGAAAGCAGATCTCCGCTCCCCCGTCGGTTACCGACGTCTCAGCGTCAGGGGCAAGCTTCTTCCTCCCCTCACTGCTGTCCGTCAGCCCGTGAACTGCCCGATCGCAGAGTGACGACGCCTGGCACGCGGCACCAGCACCGAACACCGCCAGGCAGGAGACCTAAGTACGTGTTTTCCACGGCTGAGAGTGTGACCGGGACGGCTGCACAGAGTGGACAGGGTGGTTAGCAAGCCCCTCCCGGAGAACTGGCATCCGTCCTGGGACGCGATTTGGGCCACTGGAGAAAACGCCGATTTTGTTTCGGTCAGCGAGGAGTAGAGGCGTGGTTTCCGAGGAACCGTGGGTCAGGACAGCGGCGGTTCTAACCAGCCCGGTTTACCGAGACCGTGAGGCACAGAGACTGGCTTTTCGGGGTTTGGGGCAGGCAATAACTGAGTCACTTCCTCCAGGTATTCTACACATATACATTTAAGGCTTTAAGTAGCTGCAAGCTGCATTTATCACATTTATCACTCAGGAAGAATCACTTTTGTTGGTAAAAATGGACCAAACGGAACCCTGAGAGCATCTCTTGTCCTTTGACCTGCACTCGGGGACCTGGGCCGCCTGGGTCCTCGACCCTGACCTGGAGAACTTACTGGGGGGCACTGCAGACCCCAAGGCTCACCGGCGGGGAGGAGAGCCAGTGGGGGTCAGACCAGCAGCCCCCTCGGAAACAGAGATTCCCGGGCAGCTGCGAGTCCACCCCGAACAGCGACTGCATTCCAGGGCTGGTGTTCTCCACGGACGTCCCGGAGGGGGCGCGTCTCCCTGCTGCCTGTGCGTGGCCCGCTTGGCCGCACCCAGTATGTGGGGGGTGGGGCGCGGCCACAGGGAGTGCCCCACTTGCAGGGACTCCTGGGCGCGCTCTTGGACAGCGGTCTGCTCGTCCTCCAACACTGATGAGGTGCCAGAATCCCAACGTGGTTTGCTTTAACTGTTTTGCCAGGATTTTCATTTTTCAGAGGAAAACCAAGTCCAGGGGGAACTTCGCTGTGCCAGAGGCCTCTGCCCAGCGTGCCGTGGTTGGTCCTCTGAAGCTCACACTGGGGAAACTGAAAACATGCTGTGTCCAAACTCATACTCCAAGCAGCCAGAAAAACTTCTGAGGATTTGGTATTATTTAACTTTTGTTTTTATTTTCCTCTGTAAACTTCAAAGAAAAATCGTCTTTTAATTGAATTTGTTGGGGTGACATTGGTTTGCAAAACCATACCGGTTTCAGGCTTACACAGCGGAATACTACTCAGCCGTAAAACTGAGAGCCACACCCTTTGCCCCAGCACAATGGACCTGGATCGCATTACCCTCGGTGAAACAAGCCTGTCGGAGAAAGACAAGTGCCAGGTGATTTCGCTCATGTGTGGTTCTTGACGAACAAAGAAAACTGACACAGAAAACAGAGGCCTGGATGCATGGAACTGACCGGCAGCTGCCAGCGGTGGTGGGAGGAGACTGCAGGAAAGAAGGGGAAATGCTGAGCAAAATGCTGTTTCTTGGTGTGTGTCACGAACAGTAAACAGTCTTCAGGGACTCTCACACACACACACACACACACACACACACACACACACACACACACGTACACGTTCTGTGTCCCCCACCACAGAGCACTGGATGTAACGAGTAAGTGCAGCCGTTTCTGCAGCTGACTGTGGCGGTGACTTTCTGTAAGTGGTGAGTTTTGGCTGTTGGCGAAGAACTCGGCCGGGAGCCTCTTCACCGCCTGGGCGGCTCGGCCTCCTGCTGAAAGGTCCCATCCTCGGAACTCCTTGGACTTAATGAAAAGCAGAGCAAAGCAAACAAAGAAACCACACTATTGATTACATTTAGGAGGAAAAGAAACCTTCAAATTGTGTTGCTTGAACAATGAAAGTCTTCATGCCGACAAGCTTTGCAGCTCTACCAGTGTCCTATTTTTTTCTGAGTGAAATGTTTGTTGTCTCGTATGAAATGAAAAACAGAAAAAAAAATTGTATTTAGATGGCCTAACCCCTGTGACTCATCAAGCTTGGAGCAAACCAAGAAACCAGAGCCTTCTTAGGAGATGCCCTTTGAAACTTGCCCTGTGCAGGTCAGGAGATTGTAGGAAATACCTGTGCACCTACTACTGGGAGCTTCTGTGGACGCCTTTGAATGGAGCGTGGCCCACTGTCCATGCCATCCATGCTGGACACTGTGCTGGGGGCGCAGCAGCACCCTTTGCCCCTTCCACACCATTACAGACCCTCAGGGCGGCCGTCTTGGGCGGGGGCCTGGGGTCAGAGGGGCTCCTTGGTCGGCTCCGTGTCCTCGAGTTTTTCCGTCCCCGGGCTTGGCAGCCCCGGCCCCTTGAGGGACGCTGGTGAGCGTCACCCCTCTGATGCTCACTCATGCCTCATCTTGAACTTGGATCCAAGGTGGCGCTGGGTCTAATGTCACGTGCTTCCGTGCTTCCTGTCCCAGCTTCAGGGGTACAAGGCGAGCCTGGTCCTTCAAGAAACAACTTCCTCCTGGCCACAGCTTGGCTTCTGATCAGGACGACGTTTATTCATTTGATGAACAAAAGCCTAGGCAGCTTTCCGAGTAATGTCCTCTTAACAACGGCAGGCTGACTCTGCAGCCCTGCAGGCTGGGAGAGGAGAGGAAGCTGCACACGACGAAGGCTCGGAAAGGACTGTTGTACCGAGGAATTACGGGAAGGACGTCTCAGGGTTTGGAGTCGAGGTGCAGTTCTACTCCTTCAGGGACGCCAGCATTACTTGTTCCATCACATTTCAGTGTGTCATGGACTTTGTGTAGCAAGGACATGGGTTTAAATTCCAAGGCGGAAATTCCACTGTGGGTCTTCTGTTACCTACCCAGTGACTTTCTACGCTTCAGCTTTTGACTCAGGAAAACGTCTGGAACTCGACCCCTACAATGGGCTTCTCTCTCGTTGTTCTGGCTTTTCTTCTGTGCTGTGTCCGGCTTCACGGCTGTTCGTGAGTGTCACACACGGCGTGGCTCAGAACCTGAGGTGAGTGCATAGCCAGACGCCCGGAAGAGCAGAGACTGCAAATGCATCGCGAACGAGTTCCAGGGAAAGCCAGGTGGACATTTCTAGAGGAAACGTATTTTAGGTCTCTTTCAATGTAATTTTAAAATGAAAAACGTAATTTGATTTGTTCACCTTTCTGCACATGTAGAAGTGTAGATGACATACAAAAACGTTACTGAAGCAACTCAGAACACAAGTGCGTTTTGAGGTGGAGTTTTCCCCACTCACTTTCTGGTGCTGAGTCTGTCTGACTCATGTGACCACGTGTCACAGGGTGCCCTCCTCCTTATGCATCTCGGTGAGTCCCCGCGGCAGGACGGTGGAGTTCAGGGTTCGAGGACCTGGGTCCCAAATTACTTCAGTCTCCGCAAGTAAGTTAAAGGCTCAGCCAGACGGGAGTGGCTTCCATTTTTAAAGACCCATGAAGCTCCTGGTGTGTGGCCCACATTGTTTTTTATACTAACCCAGAAAGTCACTCTTCCCGCCCTTGTAAAGGAAGACACCAAGGTGCAGAAAAGTTCATTTCCCAAGCAAAAGTCGGCGGCACAGATCACCCTCTAAGCCACCCTAAGCCTTCCCGCCACCCCTGACTCTCTGCTGCACCTCGTTGCCCTCTCTGGAATTGAGAGTCTGGATCCTCGGTCTCCGGATCTCTTCGGCTGCCACACTGCCCCACTGCACCGCCGTCTTGGAGAACCACACCGTGAGTGGCGGATGTATTGCTTTGTCCTTTCTGTTGTCTATTCTGAAGTCATACTGAATATTAATTCTCCTTCCCACTTTTACAACAACTTTTAGGCTGCTAATTCCTTACTTTCCACTATTTTCCCTCTGCTGATGCAATAGCAATACAAAAACCTCATTTCAAAAATAAAGAAAGAAGCAGGACAACTCAAGAATATGAAAACAAAGCAGACAATGTGAAAAGGGAAAAGATTTCAACAGTCATTGCAGGGAAGCCTTGGTTTTCTCTTTCTACCAACAGACGGAGACCTGTCCCGTTCAATCACAACACAAACTGTATCCTCATTTGCATGTATATCGACCATTCCGAGCTACACAATTTGGATGCCTCCTTTACCTAAAAGGGACCTCCCGGGACCCTGGCTGGGAACTTCCCTGTGAAAGGCGGGCTCCTCTTTGCCTGGCTGGAACACGACTTAGGATATCACCTCAGCCTGTGTCTCCTGGGCTGCAGCTCTTTTTACTTAAATAAATGTTTTTTTACCCTTTGTTAAAGTCTAAAATCAATTTTTTACAGCATAAATCACAGTATCGCAGACCTTGAGGGACGTCAGCTGCCCCCTCAGGGTGTGATTTCCTGTGACCCAGTCCCACCCGCCCACCCGCTGTGTGCTTGGGTGCAGACCGTCACCCTCCTCACGGGGGCAGAGGGTACGGGTGCCAGGAGACGTCAAAAACACGGGGTCCGCCGATGGAGCTCTGCAGTACATTTTCATCACACGTGTCCTGGAGGAACTCGTGCTTGAAGCAATTTGTTGGAGACATCGTTACTGACATGGTTGAAGCTTTAACTAAATTGTACGTAATTTGTTAGACTTAATTGTGTAGTAACAAAATTAACATTTTTGTCTATGCGTGTGTGATTCCCTTGGAAATTCTATTTGCAAAATATGTTAAAGTTTATTAAGTTCTCTGACAAATATTTTGCCTTGATATGACTATCCTGCCACCAAACCTTGTATCAGCCGCTCCCCTCTCGCTCCGTCCATCTGCCCCCTTGCTCCATCCGTCTGTCCCTCTCACTCCGTCCGTCTGCCCCCGTGTCTCGCCGACTGGCCGTCACCTCCTCCCGGGTCTCCCACCGTGTCCACCGTGACATCGATGGTGATGAAACAGCAGGAGCACAGACCAACCACAGTTCATCGTGACCTTTGAACATGAGGGAAACCGGCTTTAAATTTTCCTCACTTTACGTTTTACTTGCTATTTTGAAACGCTGAGTATTACACTTAAAAAAAATAAGAAAGAGTTTTGACAAGCATGATATGAAAATCTGTCTTCTTTCTACCCGATGGCTATGTCCTCATCTGGCCACTAGATCAAATCTACTGAGTCCACACGACGAGAGGAGGACCCGTGTCTCTCTCTCTCTCCGTCTTCAGGAGCCTGCTGGGGCAGCGGTGCCCGTCGGTCCCGCCCAGTCTCTGAGGAGCTGACACCATTGGCCATCGCTGGCCGAGAGCAGCCGACACAGACATCGCTGTGCACCCAAGTCCCCAGAACAGCACAGATGGGTGTTCCTGCCAGGTTCCAAAGTGGCAGCACGCAGAGTTCAAGTGAAGTCCAAGAGCCCCATTACGTCCTCACTGCCAGTCCCTACCCGATGGCTATGACTTGATATGACTATCCTTTGAATGCATTTTGCTAGAAGCACTTAGAAAACTCTTCTCGTGCGTTTTAGACGCAAGGCATCACAATGATGTGCTCTCTTCTCGTGAACCCTCGGGGTAATGCTGCCCCTCGGCTCCGGCCCTGCGGTGCAACCCCTGCCCTCGCTTGCTGTTTGCTCTCCGGGTCCCCACTTCCGTCACCGTGACGACGGTGGTGGAAGTGAGGCACCCCCGCAAACCTCGGCTCCACTCCCCACGTCTGTTTGCTGTCTCCTGGGTTCCAGAGCCCGAGGCCCTGGGCCTCCGCAGGCCTGTGTCAGACCCGAGGTCGGGACTGCGTGGGGAGCTCCGTGTCCTGTGTCAGGAGCACCAAGCTGCCAGAACGCACAGGGAGAGGCCGCCCAACACAAATCTCTTCGAAGGATCGTTTTCATGCTGCAGCTGAAGATCGATGAACCCATGTGTGGGCGAACTCCACGAGGCCAGGGATGGGGCCCCAGAGAGGAGCAGACGGGACGACGAGGACATCTTCTCCGGAGGCACCTTCTTTCTCGGCCTCCGCCTCCACCACCTCCGTCCCCACTCCCATCCTCTCCCGAGGAATTGTGGCTCAGCCCCACGCTCTCCAACTCTGTCTCTGAGTCTCCCTGAGGAGGATGGCCCCCTGGGCCTGACTGAGCCCAGAGAGCTGGGCCGGGTAGCTGGGCAGCTGGGTCCCTGCACCCCCCCAGCAGCAGGAGAACCAGGACACCCCACTAGTGAGGGTGGGGGACAAGGACAGGGCCCAGGATCCAGCAGACAGGAAACGGGGCCTCAGTGTGACAGCAGCTGGCCATTGAGGCGTCCAGTGGGGTGGGGCCTGGTGGCTTCTTCCCGACCTGGAGGGGGAGCACCATACAGCGGGGCTGAGGACAGGCCCAGGCTGCTCCCTCAGAATGGAAACCAGGTTTTCTCCATGGCGTAAGGGAAGGCACGGTGACATTTAGCTGCACTGCTGAGAGCCCTTCAGGAGATGCTTATCTTGTTTAAATAGCTGACAATTACTGGTCTGCATTAGGGCGAGCAGATGTGAGGAGGGCGCTGCTCCCCCACCAACCCGTGGGCACAGCCAGCAAACCACGCTGAGTGCCGTGTGAGGCCACACGCCCTGGGAAGTGGCTGCCACCTTCATCCTTTGCTCACGCAAGTTCGCCAGTGTTGGGGGGCATCAGCAGGATGCCGCAACCACACACCCCGGCTGCCCGAACCCTGGAGACCTGCAGGACCGCAGGGTCTGTGGGGGATGCGGGGGTGGGGGGTGCCAGGGACGAGGCATGTGCTGGGCCAGGGATGCCGCGCCCCCTCTGCCAGCCCAGGCCTGGGCTAGCTGACGTGTGGGGACCGCACCGGTTGCGTCTCTGCGGGAGAGCATCGCCCTGACAAAGTGGGCTGGCAGTGGCTCTGCGAAAGGGCTGATGGCTCTGTCCCCAGCCCGTGTCATGCTAGACACTTGGACGGGCTGAGTCCTCCCCAGCTCCTCAGAGGCTCTGCTTGCATGATGTTATTGCTTTAGTGGCTCAAAATGAGCTTTTGGGAGACCATTTGGTGCAGTTATTTATGGCGAAGAGTAAACAGTGCATTTAAGAAGAATTTCTAAAACATGAAGTATGACATATTTAATGGGGCTGGGCCATGCGATACGATCACTGAGGCTTCACGAAACTTTAAATAAAATTAACACACATAACTTCAATACGTCCACGTCCAAGGGTCTTAAGTTCGCAAGAGGTAAACACACAGGCTCTCAGCCGTGTCAGGGCCGCAGCAGAGTCTGGGCTCTCCTCTCCGTCTATCCGGTGGTTCTGGGAGCTGGAACGGGCTCAGCCGTGACACGCGTTAGGGACACAAGTGTTCTTGGCGTTTTCAGTCCCAAGGGGCGAGGGGGCAAAAGGCCTGCGCAGTCCGTGACGTCAGACGCCAAACCAGCCTCCCACTCTGTCGTGGGCCCCGACTGCTGGCTTCCACCTTCTGTGGTTTGTGTCCCTGGACCATAAGTGGCAGCTGTCCCACCTTGTCCATCCCCCTGAGTGCCTGCTGAGCAGACAGCCCCCCACTGTGGCCCTGGCCCTTGGAGCTGCGGCACGACCCGGCTCCCAGGCCTCTGTACCTTGGGGTGCCCTGGGCGCCCCACGTCTGCAGAGCCCCTTGCTCCCACCTTAACTGGGCATCACTGTGAGCTGTTTCCGGCTCAGACTCTGTCGTCGGAAGGAGGCTGATGGGCCGGAGAGAGCTGGGACCAAGCTGGGATCTGAGTTCCGATGAGGGGCTCGTCCCCGTGTCCTGCAGCCGGACATTCCTTTGAACAGCTGTGTGAGGTCTAATTCACACGACAAAATTCACTGCTCTTAAGCGTGCCCTTCGAAGGTTTGCATGCATGCACGTGCAGTCACAAGACCATCACCGCCGCAGTCCCCCCCGATGGTCTCTGTGCCCGTTCGCAGCTGAGCCTCGTCCCCACGAAGCCCCAGGCGACCGCTGGGCTCCCTGTCACCTGGATGCTTGCTCCAGGTCGGACACAGGTTTGTGTTTGTTGGTTTGTCTGCATTTCACTTCATTAATGGGGCACCTGGCTTTCTAGGCGCTGCTGGCCCGCCGCCGTTCCTCCACCATCAGTGGCGCACGCACCCACGTCCGGGTGGCCACGATGAGGTCTCTTCTGGGCACATGCTGGGAGCGGAGCAGCCGGGTCACATGGTAACTCTGCACTCACAGTGTTGGGAGCTGGCGGACCATTTTCCGAGGCAGCTGGACGTGACACTCGCCCGCTGACCGGGTGTGAGGCTGACCAGGTCTCACCGTCGTGGCCACAGCTGCTCAGCCACGTGCAAAGTGGGATGGGCGCACCTGAGCCAGCGTTTCCAGCTGACTCAGGATGCCGGTGCCTTGTCAGCTGGACTTCACATCCTTGTTGCCGGGGCCTCTCTGGCGAAGCATCTGCGGATGTCTCGGCCGTGTTTGCATGGGTCCCTCTGTCTCCTGACTGGTCTGTAGAAGACAGTCCCCGACTCGGTTCTCCACTCGGTCCTCTGCGAGAGATGAGTCGGCCTCATTACACACCAGCCTCGCCTGTGTCTGGGCTCTCTGTTCCCTTACTGGTGTCCTGTGAAGAAGCACAAAAGTTTTGAATTTTGTTAAAGTGGTATTTACCACTTTTTTATAAATTGTGCATCTGGTGTCATATCTAAGAAATAGTTGCCTAAACCAATTCAAAATTTTCTCCTGTTATCCTTTTAAAAAATTTCATAGCCTTGGCTTCTATGACTGGAGAACATAGTTTGCATGACTTGACTAATTTGATATGTATGGAGTTTTTTTATGGGCTAGCAGGTCTCTCCTGGAGCTGAAGAGACACAGATCCGGCAACAGGCCAGCTCAGCAGGGACATGCTGTAACCCAGTCACTGAGGCACCGAGAACACCCGAGCACAGACGGGTTCGGAGCCGTGTCTCCTCGGCCAACTCGCCGCCTCCTCCCCCCGCCCCAGGGCTCCGACCACCTGACTGTGGGTTCACTGACCCATTGGGTTCTCGATCTTCTTCACCGTGAGGCTGAAACGTGTGTGTGTGCACACACCTTCTCCAAACCGAAAATGGCCCCCATGAACAGGTGGCTGAGGCAGTTACTCTGCACATTTGAGATTGAAGCTGGTGCTCTGACTCACAGGTCCGGGCGTTTCAGGGAATGTGATGCATACACAGAACACACAGCAGGGAGCATCTCTCTCTCACACACTCACGCTCACACACACTTACACATAGAAACTCCGGGAAAGTACTAATGGAAATGGAAAAGGAGGCAGCAGCTGAACTCGGTTCCGGCTGATCTGCCCTCAGAACCTCGAGGTCAGATTGTAGTCAGGGGCCCGCTGAGCCCACCATGAGTTTCTGCAGTAAGTAAATTCCACAAATGACTGAGAAATGTAGCAGAATCAGAGCCACCAACGCAGAACACATTACAGGGAAATGGCATGTGTGGTTTCGAAGGAGAAGAACCCGCCCGGCCACGGCCAGTGTGCTCTGAGAGTCCTCTGACCCCTGAAACGTGTCCATGCCACACCTGTGGCAGATGCGGCATTTCAAGTGGAAATGCTTGTGTCCTTCGTGACTAATAAAGTGACAGCCAGCTCCAACTTCTGGGCCGGTGGCTCTTTGTCACATGTGCTCACACCTGGGTGAGTCCTCCACCGGGGTTTAGGCGGTTTGGGACCCGGTGGCCTCCAGACCTCAGCTAACAGTAGACTCAGGGTCCTCAGCTGGTGACACCATGTGAGAGAACCACAGGGAGAGGCCACATGGGAAAAACGAGGCCCTGGAAGGACAGGGAAGACACCAGAAGGCAGCAGACTCCAGAGTCCAGAGTCCAGACATGGGCAGCACGGAGCCACCCTGGCCCTGCCCCCTCTGCCCCACCAGGCCCGTGCCTTGCCAGGCCGGGGGGAGGGGCCCTGCCACCCCAGTGCCGACTCAGGGACCCTGACAGGCATCCTGTGGAGGTGGTTTAAGGCACTTGGCTCTGGAGCAGCGAGCTCGGCTTCAGCAGACAATGGCGCAGGGCCCCACGCCCACCTGCCCAGGAATTCTGAGGGGGACCTTTGGGGGCCCTTCAGCTTTGGAAGGAATCTGGCCTTGGGCCTGTCTATCTGCAAAGGGGCGCCACTTCTTCCCTTTCTTGCTTGTGTCCTTTTTCTGGGAGGTAAAATATTATATAAACACAGTTGGTAAAACATGATAAAATTATTGGTTAACTAAAAGGAGAAAAACTTTAGCTTAGATTTTAGAGAGTTTTAAGTTGAAATGGAAATAAACTTCTTTAGCGCAGAAGATGTTTGTTCCTGAGGTTAGCGTTTCCAGGGGTCTGGTCCCCGACTCCATTCTGTGTAACCGTGTGGCGTGTCTGTCAGCACTGATGTCAGCGAGCGGGGGTGGGGTGGGGTGCAGCTGTTTGCAGTGTCGCCACGACAGAACTCTCCCTGTCTCCCAAGGACCCCATGCCCAATGGACCGGACCTCGCACAGAGGAAAGCCTGGGAGGTACCCCACGCCAGGCAGCCGGGCCAGGCCAAGTCTTCAAAGTCAACGGGGGAGCGGGGAAGGGACGCCACAGGTCCTAGCTGAGGCTGCCAGGTGCAAAGCCCCTGGGGGCTGCCATCGAGTGGGAGGGGCTCAGTGGCAAACTCGTCTTCGAGCCTTGTGCAAGCTGCTCCCTGTTTCTTGGCTGAAGTCTCGTTTCGTGCTTGCGGAGGTCGCACTTCAGTGTTGCCTCTATGACCCCTTGGCCCTGGAGCCACGCTCCGTTGCCAGCTGCTTCTTTCCTTGCGACCTGAACGCCCAGCGTTTCGCTCCGTGTTTGCCAGTTTTGGAGTCCACGGGGTTTTGCGCAGAGCCCTCGGGCGGGCTGCCGGTGTCTTGTGCTTCTCCTGAGTCCGCCCTGCCTAGACTGTTCTGCAAAGCTGCAGCCTCTCTCCGTGTCCGAGTGTACGCCTGTCTCCCCGTCATCTCCGAGTGTCCACCTAGTCTGCCCTCCGTCTCTCCACCTGTCGCTCTGTCCATGCAGCTGGCCTGGGTTTTGTGCACCAGCTCAGTGAAGATGTCCCCCTCTCTCAGCACACCTGTGACCACGTCGCCCACGGCAGAGTGGACATGGTACTGCCAAGCGAGGGGCAGCCTGTGCACACCTCCCCAGGCGGGCCCTGCAGCGAGGGCGGCTGCGGTGGCCAGGGTCTGGCTCCCTGGGGCGTGGGATGTTCAGTGTGGTGCGTTCCTCCCACTGTGAGAGGCCGGCGTGATGAGACGGGGCTCCAGGAGTCTGGTGTGACTGCGAGCTTTGGCTGCTCTTCGCCTGATGCCCCTGGAGCCCGACCGTCCCCTCCCCCTTGCCACCTGCAGTGCACCTGGCCGGGTCTTGGAGGAGCCGGGAACTGGAGGCGTTTGCTGCTGCCACCCCGGGTCTGTGCGGGTCAGAACTTCCCAGGGATGGTGGGTCCTGAGCAGAGTGCAGCGGCGAGTCGGTCCCGAGTCTCCACAGAGCAGCCACGGCCACCCATTTTCCATGGTGTCGGCTTTGCAGCAACCCCCGTCACCGCCACCGCTTCCTCGGTTGTCATGAACAGCAACAGTCGGACTCACGACAACTCGTGGCAGCAGGAGTGTTTCTGTCAGCTGTACTCCGGAGTTTCCTGCGCGACTCCATTGGAAAGGAGACTCTCCCTTTGAACCAAGTTTAAACTCACACCTTCCAGACGGGAAGCTGCAAACTGGCCACCCACAGGCTTGTCTGCATTTGTATTAAAATGTGTAAGTAGCAGTTTAGAAATCGGGCATTTTACATATAACGCACACTTGTGCTCCTACGAGAAATCAGAGAGGGTTTTCCATTCCTGCCCCAGCACACGAGACCCTCGGGCCGGATGGTGAGCTGGTGCCCCCGAGTCCCCGTGGCCCCTGCAGCTCGGCCCTCAGGCCGCTGCTCCCGGACACATCTGCAGGGACAGGCACCAGGGGATGGACGGTCTTCCTTTCTCGCCTCCCGGCTGCACCTGCGGCGTCGGCCCAAGTAGGACACAGCAGCCCCAAGGCCCCTGTGTTCACAGTACAATCTCACCTGAACAATGAGCATTTACCTGAGGAGTTTCGGGGACCCTGGGGCCGGGGCAGCGGGGGGCAGCCTCCATGGCCGGGACTCAGCATGTCTGGGGTGGCCAGTACTTGAGCTCGAACACGGTGTGGCCTCCCTGGTGAGTGTGAATAAATCCAAGGGACGGAAACAGTTTATTCCAGCGTGAAAGTGCACGCGTGGCTTCACGTGCCCTTGGCTGGGGTGGCAGGAGCGTCGAACACTGCCCTTCAGCTGCCACCACCCTCAGGGCGCAGCTTGGCCACCCTGGGCATGTGTGGACAACCCGGCCGGGTGGCGGCCCAAGGCCCACTCAGGTGCCTGCAGCCTAGCAGACACTTTCTGGGGTTCCCACAGGAGCTCTCCGGTGTGCTGGCCCCTGCCCGTCCCAGAGCTGCTGGTGCGGGGCACACATGGAGGGCTCCCGGCTGCCCAGCGGCAGGCACCCCTCGCTGGACTCCTCATGGCCCTGGGGCCTGTCTGCTGGGCCGAAGGCCAGGCCCCTGTCGGCCTCGCTCCGCTTCCCTCCCCAGGGCCCCCCTCGTGTCCCGGTCACAGTCGTAGCCCCGCGGTGGGAGCTGAAGTCAGACTGTCCCCGAGAATCACGCCTTCATCCAAGACCTCCAGAGCTGGGAGAGGAGCTCTTTGTCAGAAGCTGGTTGTCATGGTTTCTGGCAAGAAGCAATGGCGCCCCCTCCTGCTCAGGTCAAGCCAGCACGCCCCCTCTGAGGGACAGACATGCCTTTGCCCAGAATTGGCTGCTCCCCGGTTTTTTCCTCCAGGGCAGAGGGCACAGGGATGTGCTGGCTCTGCAGCCCCCCAGGGTCACCAGAGCTGGAGCAGGACTTGGCCGGGGCTGGATGGGGCACAGGCACTCCCTCTGGGCCCTGCTGGCGCCCGGGTGGCCCCTGACACTGTGTTCACAGGGAGCCCGCCGCCCCTTTCTGGGGCAGAGCCCATGCAGCTCAGGCCCCTCGGCCCCTCGACCCCTTGCACAGGTTTGCACCCTTCCGGGCGGCCTGCCCACAGCGAGCAGCGGGTTTGAAGGAGCAGCAGCAGCACGTCCCACTCAGGCCCCGCTCGGGAGGCCAGCCCACTTTGCGTCCCCAGGGTCCCTCAGCAGGGAACCTCCGAGGGCCACTTGGGCTGTGGGCTCTGGGCGCCCAAGGCCAGTGGCTGCAGTGATGGGACTGGATGGGGGGCTGCTGGGGGTCCGCAGGAGAAAAACAAGGATGCATTCAACAGCCATGTGTCCTGGGGTCCTGCCCCTTCTGCCCAAGGTCTCGGGGATGCTCCCTCCCCGTGGTCCCGGCACCGGCACCTGCCTCTGTGTGGCCAGCATTGCCGGACAATGCTGGCGGTCACCTTGGAGTGGACGGGCCTGCGAGAGAACCTTTGTTCTAGTGTCCGCTCCCCATTCTCTGACTCTGATCCCCTTCTGTCTGACTCCGAGCGACAGCTGGCGGTGCTGCGGGCCTGGGCCCCAAGCTGGGGCCTGCAGGTGGCTCCCTCCGGTGTCCTGGTGCTGGCAGGCTGGTGGACTGGTGGGGGCACCCCGAGAGAGCAGGGGAGGGCCCACCAGGGGTCCGAGGAAGGGAAGGAGAACCCCCTGATGGTTCCCGGAGGGGAGATTCCAGTTTAGGGGCTGGTGGGTCTTGCCCGCCTGTCTTCTTCCCGGGAGCTGCTCCCGGCTTCACGTGCTGCGGGCTAGGCCTGTTTGGAGCTCAGACTTGGCCCGTGAAGGCTCCCTAGTGAAAACCTCTCTTTGAAGTGTAGCCGAGGCCCATGAAACACCAGACCGCGCTCCTCCTGAGGTGCGCAAGTGCATGGCTGGGCCGCATGTGTGAGCAGTTACCATGTCAGGGGCTCGGCGGGGCAGAAGCCCCCTGGAAACTCCACTCCAGCCAGGGGTCTGGTTCAGATTTGAAGAGCACACCATGAAACGGTTCCTGAGCTGTCTCGCGTGAAATTGCATCTGGACATAGCTGATAAATCACCGCGTTTTTTCCTTGGGAGTACGGGGGGCCCAGTGGCCTTTTGGGGGTGAGCAGAGGCCCCGGTCTGGGTGACCGGTCACGCATACTCTGGATGCCTTGCCCGGCCTGGGGAAGTGCGTCCAGGCCGGCGGCCACCGGACGTCCACACCCAGGGCCGGGAGGGTCTTCACGGAGCCTGGGCACCACCCACCATCGCTGGCCTGGAAGGTTGTGAGTGCGTGTCTGCGGGGAGGGAGGTTGGGGTTCCCAGCTGGTCCCCGAACATGAGGCCCCAGGGCGTCAGGGCAAAGGCCGGTGCTGTGAGTGAGGGCCGGTGACATGACCCAAGGACATACAACGTGAATGTGACACTTTTGCCTTTTCAAATTTATTATTTTTAATGCAGCTACAGAATAGAAAACAAAATCTCGAAGAAGCAGTGTTCAAAGAAGGTTGCCTGTTTGCCGTGTTTCGTGGGATTCCACAGACACCACTTCGTCCTCCCGGTCTCTCCGCCATGCTGGGCGTGCGCACCCACGTGAGACAGAGGCTGCCTTCTCACTCCGCAGCATGGCACGCAGCAGGAGGGTCGGGACCTGGGCCCGTTCCACCTCCACATGCTCGTTTCCACGCCTGCGCCAGACAACCAGAGTGCTCGCCACGCAGGACAGGGGCCCTCAGGGCACGGAGAGGGAAAAGAGTCGCCAGCTGTCGCCGTCATCACTGATACAACTGGACGCTGAGCTGGTACTTGGTGAGTCAGGACAGGCCGGACTCCCGGGGGCGTCCTGCAGGTAACGAGGGGCGAGTCCGTGTTAATTACCCCCCCGAGTGTGTGTGCAGGAAGACACCACGTAAGAAAAGTAACGTTTCTCCATGCTGACGTGCCCGGCAGCCGGCTGCCTCCCTTGCGGCAGTTCGGGGCAGTTGCAGAGAACAGACGGCCAGCCCAGCAGGGATTTCCCCGGAGACAGTAACACAGCTAAATGGCATTCCCCACGGTCAAGGCTGCTTTCTGATAAGTTTCACATGGGCACTTAAATGCTTCTCACTTGGAAAGGCTCTGGCGAGGCACCGGCCTGCCCTGGTCTGGCCCGGGTTCCACACTCTCCCCAGGCAAATTCTGCACCTGGGCTGCCCCGCCTGCAGCTCACATCAGCACAGGGGACAGTCTGTCAGCTCTGGAGCCGCTGAAAACTCCCACAGGTGACAGCCTTCGCCAGGAGGCTGAAGTGCCACTTGAACTCGAAGTGCCTGGGGCACCGAGTAGATGTTTCCAGATTTGTTTTAAACACTTAAAAGCTGCAGTTCATTCACAAGGCGACGCCAACATGTCTTTGTAACAGAGTCGGCATTGGGCCCCAACTGGGGTTCTGTGAAGGCATGTCATGTGCACGTTTGTGTCTTTCATGAGGATGGTGCCAGACACCCCGGCCTTTCCGAAGGCGGAGGCCACGTTTCAGGGGACAGAACGGCGTCCCAGCGGCGAAAGGCAGACAGTGCTCACACACTGTCCAGTTCTGCGCACCCTTCAGAGTCCCCCAGGTCATACCTCCCGCAACCTTTCACAAAGAGGGTCGCTCAGCAAAGATTCGGTTTTATGGGTGACACAGTCTTTGCTGGGGCTGCTCAGCTGGGTCCTGCAGCTCCTGGGAGGCCACAGACGGCTCGTGAGTGACCGAGCATGGGCGTTACCAATAAAACTTTACTGACACTACGGCAGCAACAAAGTCAAGCAGCACAGCCGGCAGGGCCTGCAACTTCTCTGGTGAAACACCACCTCACAGATCAGTCTTCAGCTCTGAATCCTGTCTATTTTCTAAATCTACAAAGCTGAGTGTGACCAGAGGTCTTCCTGAGAGCAGACTGGTGAGTTTAAAGAAATAGCAGTAAACTGTATTCCAAGTGACACACACACTGAGGGAAATGACCGGCAGGAAATAAATAGTCTCAGCAACCTGCAGAAAAATGTAAAGAGGTATCACAAACTTATCATTGTAATCTCAGGAGAAGTGCGACAAGAATTTTTGAGCAAATAGTGGTCAAAACATTTTCATCAACACAAGATGAAAACTTCACGTTAGCAGACCCAGGAAGCTCCGTGAGTTCCAAGAAGAAGAAACAACCACACACACACGTGCAGACACACACACTGTGTGTGCCAGGGCCCGTCTCGCTCCGACTGCTGAAATGCGGTGGCAGAGAGAAAACCCTGAACGCTCCTCATCGCGTGTCGAGGCCTAGAGGTGGGACCAGCAGACACCACACAAGCCAGAAAGCAAGGGAACGACAGCTTCAGTGTGGACAGAAAACACTGTCCTCCAGGAATTGTGCGCCCAGCACAAAGTCCTCATCAACAAAGACTGACTTCGAGAGGTGCCACCTCACACCCACTCTCATGGCCACGGTCCAGAGCCCGCCATCGCCATGGGCAGGCACAGAGCCACGGACTCCCGTATGTTGTTGGTGAGGCTTTAAAACGGCACAGCCAGTGTGGGAAAGAGTTTGAAAGTTTCTTTAAAAACATGAGCTTCTCCTCACCATACTGTCCAACAATTAGGTCCCACGAACGTATCCCAAGTTACGTTAGATTCACGTCCACACAAAGACCTGCACCCGGAGGGTCAGTAGATCTGTTGCTGACAAACTGGACACAGCCCGAATGCCCACCAGGAGATCGGTGAGTGAACTGTGGGGCGCAGCCAGGCCCTGGGGCACTACCGCGGACCGGCAAAGGAGAACCGAACTGCCGGGACATTCCACAGCCGGGACAGACTGCAGAACACCGCACGGCAGATAAGAAGGCAGACATGTAGTCCGTGGGTCACATGATCTCCCCACCAACTGTCCGTAAAGGCCAGACTGGAGAACCAGTCTGTGGTCTCTGCACGGGGGTGTGTCAGCCTGGGTCACCCAGACGGACAGACTCGGTGGGACAGACTGAGAGGTGGGCCAGTGGACACTCACCTGATTGGGCGGTCACTGTCCCTGGGACCCCACATTCCTGCCACCACGGTCTGTCCCCCCACAGCAGTGCTCCCCACGGGCCTCCTCGTATTCTCAGTGCCAAGATTAAAGCCACGTTTATCCTCTACATGAAATCACTCAGCAGACATTGTGACCCTCACTAGCCTTTCTTTTACTTTGACATAAAAACCAGGGGTTGCTTGTTGACAAAGAGTTAAAAAGGAGGAATGCTGATGGGCTTTAAAATGATCCGTCTTTGCTTATTCTTCCTGACAGCTTCCCTGTTATTTATGGGAATCGGGGAGTGGGGCGTTCTCTGGGGTCACCTGAGAAACATCTGGCATCCGTTTAGGACAGACAGGTCCGCTCAAGGGGCTGTAATTTATTGGACCACTTGGCACGGGACAGAGAAAGCTTGGTTGTCAATATTCTGGGCAGATCCATGGGTGGGGGCTCTCTGGGTGGGTAATAGCAGCAGACTCTCCAGAAGCAGCAGTGGCAGAAGGCGGGTCAACGCCGATAGCCCGGGAACGTCCCCACTCTGCAGGAACCGAAGGGGACGGGTTCTAGTGGGTCACAAAGGTCAATGTGTTTGTTTATGACTTGGTTACTATCTTACCAATCCCAACATACCCACAAGACCTAATCAGCAAAGGCTCAAAGAACAAACGAGAACAGAGAACATCCTTGGAGTTCGCAGTCTGCTGGCGGGGAGAGCTGCACTGTTTAGTCCACTGCACTTGACAAAATCGACGGTAATAGCAAATCCTGCTGGAAGCTGGCCTTTCTGCCCCGTGGCAAATGGAGACAAGGAGAGAAATAACTAGGAACTGACCAACCAAGGGAGGGGAAGGGACCAAGCAAAAAAAAAAAAGAACTCACTGACAGACAGCCATGTGGGGATGACCAGAGGGAAGGCGGTGGGGGAGGGAGGAGAGGGCAGAGGGAGACAAACGGTAGCAGAAGGGGACTTGACTTTGGTGGTGAACACACCGTACAGAGCACAGATCTTGTTTTATAATCATATGCTTGAAACCCATGTGGCCTTATTAGCCAATGTCGTCACAATAAACCCAATAAAAAATGAGAGGTTGCAACCAAGTGACGTTCTCACTGGGACTCCCAATCACACCCTAAGCCAGGCAAGAGCCGATGACCTCATGACAGGAAGTGCCTGCAGCAAACGTCAGGACCCCATGGACTGCAGGTTCTCATCATGGCCGCAGTGGGAAGGGGTCAGGGCCCAGGGTCACAGCTACCCGCCACGCTGGGTGATGGACAGGGTGGGGTGGGCTTCTGCTCTTCTCTGTTTTTTAAATACATTTTATTAATTATGCTATCACAGTTGTCCCATTTCCCCTCTTTATTCCCCTCTGCCCTGCACACCCTCTCCCACCAGCATTTCCCCTCCTCTTCAGTTCATGTCCTTGAGTCGTACATACAAGTTCTTTGGCTTCTCCATTTCCCACACTATTCGTAACCTCCCCCTGTCTATTTTGTACCTACCATTTATGCTACTTATTCCCTGTGCCTTTTCCCCCATCCTCCTCCCACTCCCTGCTGATAACCCTCCATGTGATTTCCATTTCTGTGGTTCTGTTCCTGTTCTAGTTGTTTGCTTAGTTTGTTTTTGTTTTTGTTTTTTTAGGTTCAGTTGTTGATAGTTGTAAGTTTGCTGTCATTTTACTGTTCATATTTTTTATCATCTTTTTCTTAGATAAGTCCCTTTAACATTTCATATAATAACAGCTTGGTGATGATGAACTCCTCTAACTTGACCTTATCTGGGAAGGACTTTATCTGCCCTTCCATTCTAAATGAAAGCTTTGCTGGATAGAGCAATCCTGGATGCAGGTCCTTGTCTTTCATGACTTCAAATACTTCTTTCCAGCCCCTCTTTCCAGCAAGGTTTCTTTTGAGAAATCAGCTCACAGTCTAATGGGAACTCCTGTGTAGGTAACTGTCTCCTTTTCTCTTGCTGCTTCTAAGATTCTCTCCTTCTCCTTAATCTTGGGTAATGTGATAATGATGTGCCTTGGTGTGCACTTCCTTGGTCCACTTCTTTGGGACACTCTGAGCTTCCTGGACTTCCTGGAGGTCTATTTCCTTTGCCAGATTGGGGAAGTTCTCCTTCATTATTTTTTCAAATAAGTTTTCAATGTATTACTCTTCCTCTTCTCCTTCTGGCACCCCTGTGATTCAGATGTTGGAACATTTAAATGGTCCCAGAAGTTCCATAGGTTCTCCTCATTTTTTTGAATTTTTGTTTCTTCATTCTGTTCTGATTGAATGTTTCTTTCTTCCTTCTGGTCCAAACCATTGATTTGAGTCTTGTTTTCCTTCCCGTCACTGTTGGTTCCCTGTATATTTCTCTTTATTTCACTTTTCATAGCCTTCACTTTTTCCTCCACTTTGTGACCAACCATTTCTGTGAGCATCCTGATTACCGGTGTTTTGAACTGTGCATCTGATAGGTTGGCTATCTCTTAGTCGCTTAATTGTATTTTTTCTGGAGCTTTGATCTGTTCTTTCACTTGGGCCATTTTTTTTTTGGTCTCGGTGTACCTGTTACATAGTAAGGGGTAAAGCTTAGGTATTCATCCGGGAGGGGCAACCCAAGTAGCTGTGTTGAGGTGCTGTATGTGGGGGAAAGATCCTAGAGGGAACAATGTCGCTGGCTCAGCTCTTGGCTGGCTTTCAGTCACTTCCTCCATTACCCACAAGTAAATTGGGCCCTTCTGGTGCTGATTCCTGGGTGGGTGGGTTTGTGTACATTCTAGGACCCTATGGGTCTCTCCAACAAACTCTCCTGTGAGGCTGGAGTTTCTCCCACTGCTGCAATCCCCACAGGTTTTTACAGTCAGACAGAGGTTCTGAGGCTTTATTTCCCTGTACTGGGACCCGGGGGTGTGGGTCTGTCTCACTCCCCAGTTGTTCCTCCTGGTTTATCAGCACATGGATGTGGGACTGCCCTGGTCTGCTACCCACCACCTTGCCACCAGCCCTCTCTGCCCTTCCAGTCTGGGTGAGTGTTTCTTCTCTAACTTCTTGGTTGTCAGACTTTCATACAGTTTGATTTTCTGGCAGTTCTGGTTGCTTTTTGTTTTTAAATTTGCTGTTGCCCTTCTTTTGGTTGTTCGAGGAGGCTCAGCGTGTCTACCTATGCCTCCGTCTTGGCTGGAAGTCCTGCCTCTCTCTATTTTGATCATAAAGATAAAAACAAGCTTTGACTGAGATCTTTGATGGTAACTTCCAACATGTGGGGAAATATCTCCCACAGTCGCCATGAACACAGGCCCAGACTTCTGAACGGTGCCCCGAGGAGCCGGCCCTCCCGCACGTGTGAGGAGGAGGGTCTCCTGTCCAGATTTTTAAGGACAGAAGACAGTGCTAGTTTTCTGGAAAGTCTGGTTGGAGAGAAAGAGAAAGAGACACAGAGAGAAAGAAATAGGCAAACACCAAAAATACCCTGCTTAATTGTTTTTCAGGGTTCAGGGTTTGACCCGGGGCCCCGGGAGAGAGCGGTGGGAGGAAGTAAGAGCTGTTACTCTTGCACCTGTGTGCTTCATTTTTCCAGTGGTCAGTTTTTGTTTAGTTTGCTTCATTAAAAATTGAAATGGAATCTAGAATTTGAACAATGTCTTCAGGGTAAGAATAACTGGATGAGAAACACAATATTGCAGTTAAAGAGAAATAAGCCCCACCGTGAACAGAACTTCAGTTCGGTTTGGGAAGACCCCGTGGGCTCATAGTGCCCCCGTGGGGAAGATGTGACTCCAGCTTCCCCCACGACCAGCCTCGGGGCCTGTCCTGCTCCCCCGCTGTTGCTGGGGCACGAAGTAGGGCTCACAGGGTCAGCCACCCAGAGTTCACTCACCAAGAAATCTTGTTCAAAACACACCATCTAGTATTGATTTTGTCAATTTAAATACAAAATAAAATGTATCTGAGACTGACAATATCAACTCCAGGGCAAGGTCTAGCTTTCTTTTTATTTTTTTGGTCTCCTGAGGTCTGCATTTTAAAAGTTGAGCCCTGGCTGATATGGCTTAGTGGACTGAGCACAGGCCTGCGAACCAAAATGTCGCCAGTTCAATTCCCAGTCAGGGCACATGCCTGGATTGTGGGCCATGTCCCCAGTAGGGGGCACACAAGAGGCAACCAATCAATGTCTGTCTCCCTCTCTCCCTTCCTTTCCCTCTCTAAAAATAAATAAAGAAAATCTTTTTTAAAAAGTTGAGAAAAGGATTAAAAACAGGAATAAGTCATTCTACAGCAGGAAAATAAATCGATAAAGTGGATTATGTGTTTTGATGTGTATTAGAAATGATAACTGAAGAGACTTTAAACTGTTATTATTATTCCATTGAAAACCCAATAACAAACCAGTTATATGTCAACATAAGTAACATTTAATGAAAAATGAATATAACTATCAAGCCAAACAAACTTCAGTGCGAGATTCAGTGTAACTTCACTTCTTTGGAACACTGATGGTGGCTGAAGAGAGGGTGGCCAGTCTGTCTCCCTGGGCTCCACCTGCATTTCCAGGCTGTTCAGATGGGGGTACAGAGGTGCCCCGAGTGGGCAGATGTGTGGGCAGAGGGGGTCATTTCCGTGGCCTCCCAGGTGACCATGTGGGCCCTGACTGGGGAGCTGCCGTGTGTCGCTGTCATTGTCATCTGCGTCCTTTACTCCATCGCTCAGCGTGGCACCATCCATCTGCCTGGGTTTGTTAGAGCATCCTGTGTGGCCACCAGGAAATAGCTCATGGAGTCACACGCAGACACGCTTCACTGAGCCATGTGCCTCAATCCTTTTTGTCCTCACCGTCCGTGACACCACAACACCCCCATGGCCTGGGCCAAGGGCAGGCGCAGGGGGCCGAGACAAGGTGTTCAGAGGGCTAACCGGCATGCGATCCCATGCTCCTGTCATCATGGCAACGGCCGACCCAGTGGCCCTAGAAATGGCAGGCTCCTCAGTCACTCCTAAGTGGACGTGTGCCCAGTCCCCGAGTCTGCACCATCAGCTTGTCAGTCATTCCCCTGAGGGCCCACGGCGGCGTCCTACAAGAAGGAAGACACTGCTTCTCCCATGTGTCCACAGCCACACATCTGCCCCCAGACAGACGGCCGTCCTGCCCAGGCAGCCACCATGCACTCCAGATGCACTTCCTATCTGGGCAGAGAAAAGACTAGACAGACACCAACTCTGGGGCTGAGATTTGGTAAAATCAAAGGTTTGAGTGCTTTTCAGAGATGAGATGGAGTCAGCCTGGCGTTGTGCAGGACGCAGGGGCCGGAGTGATGAACCCAAGTCTCCCAGCCAGCGGCCAGCCCCTCTGGGCCCTGCATGGGCACTGGCCACCTCCCCGCCGTGTCCTGCCTGCTGGGCAGGCTATATCCGTGGTGCAGCAGCCTGCCTGTGGCCATCAGGTAACATCAGTAACAGTGAATTCCCCTTAACTGTGGACGTGGTTTTCTTTTTACGGGAAGCCACACTAAAACAGAAATAGTCTGGCACATGAAAAGATGGTTAAATAGTGTACCGAAAACTGAGGGAAACGTTGGCTCTATTCAGTATTCCACAAAAACACATTTTTATGTGGGTTCTGTTCTATGTGGATTTTGTTATGTGTGAGGCATTGGTCAGGTTTTCAGAATGTATAGTTTACTGAGCTTTCTTTCAGTGATAAGTGGATGTTTACTTTCACATCTAGTTTTCTACTCATGCTCAGGCATAATGTCTCTTGGAGAGCTCCCGAAATGAGTTCAGTGGGAAACCTGTCCCCGCTAAAGGAGCCCTGTAACTGAACATTCACTGCTCAGGCGCTGAGACTGATGAGGAGGTTGGCGAAGGGGCTCGGGTGTGTCTGCTTTGCACTGTGATTGTGTGATAAATAATGCTCTTTCCAGTTTGAAAGCCCTTCCCGTGCCACTGTGAGGCACGTGAAGTCAGTCACACGGGGACAGTACACCTTCGGACCCTGATTTGTAAAATCGGCTGTGCCTCCTGGTGTCGTGGTACAGCCCACATCCCTGGCAACTTGTTCAGCACTTGGCAGAAAGAAACGCAGACTCATGTGGAGGGGACGACGCTCCTGTGGACCTTGCAGAAGGACCTTGGGGACAGACCGTGCTCCCTTGTCCTGTGTGGGAGGACTGTCAGTGGCTCCTTGGTGGTTTTCTGTGCTTTCCTCCTTCCTGCCTTGCTGTTGGAGCTTCCTTCTGAGTCCTTGTCCTTGACGGCTGACAGACACCAGAGCCGAGGCCACAGAACCCAGTGTCTCGGGGCCACGTTTCGGGCCACAGAGGAGGACCGCCTTGAGAAAACACAGTGACGGCTCCGACGTGGCAGGAAGCCCATGTCCCGGCTGGCCTTGGCCAGCGTAGGGTTTGGTCTGTCTGGCCACGTGTCCTTGGGGCAGGTGTGCAGGTGGGACCTGTGGCTGTGAGCCCTGCAGTGGGCTAAGCTTCGTCACCTCCTGTCCTTCCTTTGTCTGGGTGACGGGGACGCCCTGGTCCAGGTGGGAGTGGCTCTGGTTTGCTTTACTCACAGCAACCGTGGGAGGTCGTGTGCTCTTAGAACCTGTGTGTCTGTTCTAACTAGTGGCAGAGGGTGGGGGGTGGGAAGTAGCAAACGGCACAGAGGGTCAAATACATGGTGACAGGAGACTACTTTGGGTGGTGAACACACAATGCCGTACATGGGTGATGTGTTACAGAACTGTACACTTCAAACCATCAAATGAGGGTCACTTGGTGCCAATTCAACACCAACAGGAGTCCCCGACTTATGATGCAGTGGAGACTTGATGTGGTGCAAACAGCTGCACAGTGATGGAGCAGGGCTGCCGGGCCAGCACAGCTGTGGAGCTGCCCTCGGTGCAGGTCCCTCCCGCGCAGCGAGGCAGCTCTGCTCTGCGGTGGTTCGACCCGCTCTCCTCCCAGAGATGGCTGTGATGCCCCAGCTCTCGGTCAGGAAACAGTCTTCAGTGAGCAGAGCTCCCCAGCCAGAGGGCATCTAGCTTACGGAGACAGAAGTCCCTGCCCCTGGTCCCTGATTGGTCCGGCCTCTTGCAAATTAGGACTGGTTGCTCCAAAAGGCACTGTCCTGATTGGTCAGAATAGACCTGCTCTGATTGGTCAGTGATGATGCTAATGAAGATGTAGTTGTGCAGCTCTGATTGAATGGGGAAAGCCCCAGTCCTATTGGCTGACACAGGATCCCAGGGCTCCTCTCTAAGGGATCCCATGGCGGGAACAGTGCAGGCGGGTGGCTCAGTGCCGGCGGCGCCCTGATGTGGGTTGTGTGAGGGTTCCCTGCGCAGTAATGGCTGCGAGGCTCTGCTTTCTTACATTGGAGCCCAGGGGGCCACCAGGATCCTCTCTTAGCCGGTATTTGTTGTTGTTGTTTTCCTTGGGGTTCAAAAACCCATAAAATCTTATTAACCAATGTCACTCCAATAAATTTAATAGAAGTTTAACAACCTTAACTGGCAACGGTGTAAAAACAAAGAATTCAGCAGAGACAAGCACAGATTTTAGACCTAAGGGGTGACCGTTATCGGAAGAGAGCCCCGGGCGGCCAGTGTGACTGTCTCGTCCCGCCGTGGGGCTCCGCCCTCTTTCCCGGGACAGCTGCCCCGGTCTGGTCCCGTGGAGGCCGGTGTCCGAGCTTTGAGGGAGCCCTGACACATCGGGGGACAGACGGTCTGGGCGCCAGGACGCACACTGTCCCGAGCGTAGGGTCTCAGCGAAGGCCGGCTGGGGTGGAAATTTGCCCCTGTGGCGCCGCAGTGGCCGAGCTGAGCCCACGTGCTTTGCCTCTGGACCCAGAACTCTCGGGCTAGGGAGCGCCAAGGCCTTCGGGGACAGTGGCTGTGACACATCTTTTTTCAGGTGGCGACATGGCTCCCCCCACCTGCCAGTCACAAAGCGCTCACTGCCATCGGCTGCACTCAGCCGCGGCCCACCAGCCCACACCTGCGGCCCCGCCCTGCGCGGCTGGGAGTGTCTGTGTTTACAACGCGGCTGCCACTGCTTGACACCGGCTCCATTTGTTCCTGCCTACGGTGCCCCAGAAGCAAGGCTGCTGCTGGTCTCGGCTGCAGACCCATCTCTGCAGGAGGCGGGATGAGGCGGGGCGCCTGGGAAACTAGAGCCACACTTCTGGAAACTGTTATTTTCGGGCTGCTCGGGAACTGACCTGGAGATGTTTCCATGGCGACCCCAGTGGGTGGATGCTGTGACCCATGGGCCTCCCCCCCAGGGGGTGGTAGTGGGAGGCTGTGGTCATCAGGCAGACGCTGGGCTGGGTCCCAGCCGGCAGCGTCCAGGGCAGGGTCTGGGCTCGGTGCAGCCAGCCCGGCCTCAGGGACAAGATTTACACCCCAGACACAGCGTGGCCGCCGCCAGGGCGTCCTTCTCATTAGCATGCCCCCAGCGCGGGCAGGCTCCCGAGTGACCTGCAGACTGCAGCCCTAAGAGCCGGCTTTGTTTTCCTGTGTCTGAGGGGTGATTGTAGGCAGCCGGTCAGCAGGAAATGTGGTGGCAGTTCGTCAGGGAACCGAGGTCAGTGCCCACCAGGCGGAGCCACAAGGCCCCTATTAAGCAGTGGCTGGCCGATGCGCACAGTTCTGCCAGCTTCTGTGTTTTCTTTCTCTCTGCGTTCCCTCCTTCCTTTATTTTTCCATTTTCGAAAGGGAAACTTAGAGGGCCTTACCCATGACTAGTTATTGACAAGAAAGTACAGCCCCTGGAGGTGCTGGACACAAGGCCGCCTGTTCTGTCCGCACGAGTTACTGGTCAGACCAAAGGGCCCCCCACCCACCCCGCTCTGGCCCCCTGGCAGGTTGAACCTAGAAATGGCATGTTTAGTGGTGGAAAGGTGTGTAGAGTCAGTTTACATTTCAAAGGTGCTTCACAGCTGAAGTCAGCCTTTGCAGACCCCAAAGGAGGTCAGCACCTGTTGGGAGGAGTTCCAGCCGGCGGGCCCTGGCTGCCCGAGCCGCCCAGACAGGAGCCAGGCGGCCCCTGGGTCTGCTCCCAGGTCTCAGGAAAGCACTTCCACACAGTTTAGAGCCTGGATGACGAAGGACTTTTTGTCTGACTTTTGTCTGGTCATGTGTCTGTGGCTTTTGTTTGATTTCTTCTGAAAGAAAGCCACACGCTTACATTCTCATCGAGCTGCCCACATGCTTCTGATGCTGGGGGCGGGGGGGGGGCTCCAAGGAGGGCAGGGATGCCTCCACCCAGTGAGAGTTTCGGTCCTTGTCACCGTGTAGGAAAGAGTTTGAGAGGGAGAAGCGGGGATTCAGCAAAGCTCCGCAGGTTTATTAAAGTGACGGTACGCGCTGAGGGGGTGGGGGTGCGGGCGACTTCAGCCACAAGTGGCGCCGTGGCGGGGCACGGGCAAGGGGTGGGGACAACGGGGCAGGCTCAGGGCTCTGCCTCTGGGGGTGGCCGTCAGTGTGGCTCAGTTCTGTCCCTCCTCTGCTATGGTGGCCTGGTGGCCCAGAGGCCAGAAGGCTTCAGAAACAGGGAGGTCAGCATGCCTGCCAGCTCTGGCTGAGACTGGTTTTCATTTGTCTATTTCTGACCCTGGGAAATTGGGAGGGGACAGCAAGGGTCCCAGTGTCCAGCCACTAGCCACACCTGCAGGGTTCCAGGTGCAGGTCAGCTGATCAGGGTCCTGAACGTCAGGCTGCTGTGTCCTGGGGGCGGATGTGCCTGGTGATTTGAGCAAACTTTTCCCGTCCGGGAGCCAATGCAATTCGCTGTGAGCCTCGACCTTTTAAATAAACTCTTGAGAAGTAATGTGCCTGCGAGACCACACCGGGGTGACCTCACCTGATTTTCCCTCCTCTCTCTAGGGGGGCGGGCAGTGGCCCCCAAAGACGTCTGCCGTCTAACGCCCCTTGGAACTGTGAACACAGCAGCCTGCGTGGCTCTGGGATGAAGTTAAGTCATCGAGCTTGGAGCCTCCCCAGGAGGAGGGCTGTCCAGGGGTCCAGTGTGATCACTGGGGTGCTGGCAGGAGAGAAATATGAGCGTGAGAGTTAGGACAAGGAGGGGACACCCCACGACTAGATTTTGGGGCAGATGCGCCTTTAAGACAGAGGAAAGGGTGCCCAGGCTGGTGTGGCTCAGTGAACTGAGTGCTGACCTGTGAACCAAAGGGTCCCTGGTTTGATTCCCAGTCAGGGCACATGCCTGGATTTCAGGCCAGGTGCCCAGTAGGGGGTGCATGAGAGGCAACCACACCGTTATGTTTCTCTTCCTCTCTTTCTCCCTCCCTTCTCCTCTCTGTAGAAATAAATAAAATCTTTAAAAATCTTTTTAAAAAGACACAGGTAGGGGCCATGAGCCAAGAAGGGTGGCTCCGGATTCTGCCCCGAAGGCTCCAGAAGGATGTGACCCTGCTGACACAAGACTTTGCACCTCTGACCCCCAGAATGCTGGGGGACAAAGTATGCACTGTGGCCCTCACTGGGGGTGGGATCTGCCACGGCCGCCACAGGACTCGCACGCCTCCCACCGTACAGTTCTGCGCAGCTGCTCCTCAGCTCTCGGCTTCGGAGCTCAGCCACAGCGCCTTCCCTCTGGTGTCCCCTGCCAGTCCCCAGGGGGACCCTGGCCCTGGATAGAGGCCCCCTCTGCACCCACCTCTCTCACCTCACTCCCCTGCTGCGGGTAGGAATGGGAGCCCCCCCGCCTCCCACAGGACAGGGGAGAGATCCACGGACTGGGGCTCGAGCCTGGACCCCAGTGGGGAGCAGGCGGGACGAGTCAGACCACCAGGGGCGCTCAGGTACACGCAGTTGCTCTGGGCCAGAGGCTGGGTCCCTAGTGTCTGGACCAGGGGTTCAAACCACGGCCCTCAGGCACGCACCTGACTTTGAACTGATTGTAGGAAACCGAAGGAAAACTGAGCTACACGTGTGTTTTGACTGTAAAAACGTAACACGGGTTACAATCAACCGTGTGACTTGTGAATCATTTTTATGTGACCTGACTTCACAGGGCATTTTCAGCTTTATATATTTTGTTTCCTTTTTATTTGATTAGAAACATAAACTCTATAAACACGTGTTCATACTTAAACTTTAATGGTTCTTTTTCCATTTCCACAGAAAGGAGAAACACTCTGAATGGAACATTTGAAACTATTTCCTAAGGCTCAAAATTCTATTATTTTTTCACAGTTTTGTGTGTCTCCGTACTTCGAGGTCACTGCCATATGCCCAGGTCACTTTGAACTTGAAATATGCAGATCTGGGGTCCTGACGGCAGCGGGCCCGACTTCCCTCGGAGCGCCGGTGTGGGACCTGGCGGGGGGCTCCGGAGAGTCACAGTCAGCTGTTTGCTGCCCTCCCTCCCATCATCAAGATCCTCTCGGCCACACGGACACATCTCGCTGCCTGCCCATTGCTTGGCAGAGGCTCGCCGGCACCTACCGCGGGTGGAGCGCGTGCAGCCACACTAAGAGGGCGGGCAGTTGCAGAGAGTGTGGTCACGCCGAGCTCCCAGTGCTCGGGCAGGCAAGGTTTACGTGAGGACGAGGACCGGGTGAAGCCCTCAGGGCCCCGAGAGTGGCTCACAGCACCCCGCACCCAGGTGGGAGGCTGCCATCTGCTGGCCCTCAGGACGGCTTCGGACCCAGGGAGGAGGGGCCGGCCACCTGTGCCCGAGCAGAGGGGAGGCGACAGAGCCTGTTGACTGCGCACCACCACTCGCTTGGAACAGGGCACGCAGGGGACAGAGGGGACGGCGAAAGTGAGGTAGCGGTTTCATTTCCTGGCAGTGCGGCCTGCTGGTTTCAGAGCTACCACAGATGGCGTCTGCAGAGAACGCACAGTGAACTGGGTGGTCGACACTGAGTGGTCTCAAAACCTGCACTGACCAGCAGCTGACCCTGTGGTGGCTGCACAGCCACCTGCCACCCAGCCCTGGTCCCCACATGACCTATGGCTTTTGCTCCTGACCTTTGGTGTTGCAGTTGGGGACCGGCCACCTCCCGGCCTGATGGTGACAGGCATCACGGCTAATAACCAGCTGCCGAGCAGGCAGTGGAGAGCATGGACTCCCCGAGTTTCCTCCACCACAACTCTGTGGTGCACGGATGAGGGGGCTGGAAGGAGGGGGACCCGGGTGCTCAGGACCACCAAAGCCACCTGCTGGGGGATTCAGAGGCTGTGGGTGGTAAAATCAGTTGACTCCAGAAAAACTGGTGTTTTTGGAAGAACGCACTGAGGGACAGGTGAGTTATGGGCAGTTGGGGGAGCAGGAGCCCCCACCCCCATCTGACAGCTACTCTGGTCCCACCGGGGGTCTGGCCCACAGGCCTGTGTGGGCTCTGAAGCCACACTCGGAGAGTATGGGTCTCACTGGGAGAGCACACCCAGCGTTCCTGCTTTAAGGAAGCGCGGACACCGTTTGGCGTCTTAGGAGAGTTCGCATTTAACGGCTTCTGCGAGGAGCAGAACCCACTGACTTGGGGTCTGGGGTGAACACCGAGTATTGCTGCTGGTGACAGGCCAGCGGCCCCTCAGCTGAGCACAGAGGGGCTCTCAGCATCGGGTTGCATCTCAGACCCCGTGTCTGGGTCATTCCCGAGCCAGGGCCACACTCCCCAGGTGTCGTTCTAGAAGGTGGATGGGACATGCCCCCCAGACTCTGTCCAGCAGAGCAATCCAGTGGGGCAGAGGGAGCCCTGGAACACCAACACCACTGCCAACACCTCAGGGTCTCCTTTGACAAGGGACGCCTCTCGAGGAAGATCAGGCCAGAAACCACACTGTCGCTCACATCCCCCCAACTGTGCGCTGTCCACAGAGAGCGAGTTCCACGGAGTCCAAGTTCGTCCAGGTGAGCGGGGTGCGCTGGGCTTGGAGCCTCCGAGGCCAGCTCCCAGCAGGCCTCAGACGTGGCCCCAGGGGGCCTGACTCCGAGGATGGCGTCGGCGTGCGTTACCGGACAGAAGGGCCAGTCAGGGTCACGTGAACAATGTCCTCATAAACAGGCGAGGGCGAGCGTCTGTCACACTCCCAACTGGCTGCTCCTTGAAACTGTGGATGGAGTCTCAAGATGAAAACTCACCTGAGTGGGCGGGTTTCTCCCAGAGCCCCTCGCCTTCCTGCCCCAAGGCCGCGGGCAGGCGCTAGAGGAGGGGGAGGGGCGAGGCAGGTACCAGTGGGTGATGGTGATGGGGTGGGGAAAGCAGTCTCCAGGCTGCTGTCCCCGACACCTGCATTTCCCCACTCTGTCTGCATCTTTGGGGCCAAGACACCCACGTCCCAGGTGAATCTCTGAAAGGGAGGCCCGGCGGCTGCCGGCTCTGAGTCCTTCTAGAAGCTGTCCCTGGAAACAGTGCAGCTGGGCCCATGCAGACGGGCTGGATGGCGGATGGTGGGACCTGCCCCAGGGAGGAGCACCAAGGGGCAGAATTTTGAGTCTGTCCCAAAGCTTTCCTGAGAGGACATGGCCACTCTCAGTGCTGCTGTGGGGGACAGGAGACAGGTCCCACATCACAGCTCCTGCCCCGGGAGCCACGGGAGCCAAGTGCAGGAGGCGGCACCAGCCCTGACCCCTGAGCCTGTGGGCTTCACACCTACTGCACAAGGGTAGGACCCGTCCCCCATCGGGGGCTGGGTGCATCAGGTCCTCTCTCCGCCTGTTCAGTCTCTGGGTCACGTTACAAGAGGCCAAAACTTACTTAGTCTCTTCAAGCCTAAAGAAGATCATTGGCATTGGCCCAAGAAATAATGCACGTTCGTTGTTTAAAGACCGGTGGGCGAATCCAATGCAGCGGAACAAGGCCCGGGAACCGGTGTTCTCCCTTCACTCTGGTGCCGTGGCCAGGGCCGGCCACCAGGGGGAGCTGGAGACCACCCTGTGCTCCTGGCCCTGCTCTGAGGCTCTGCACTCGCCTCCGGTGACCCGCTGGCTTCCCCAGGGGAGCGGCCTCCCGGATTCAGCCAAGAGGCACCGGGAAAGAAGCTGCTGAAATTCTGCCGTAATCTCCCGTCCGTGCACCAAGAAACTTGCATTTAGGATCCAAAAGGATTCAATGAACCTCATACTTCCTATCACTGCAAATGTGTATGCGCACATGTGCACAATTATGTGTGCATGTGTGTCCGTGTGCACAGGTGTGTGCCACATGTGTGTATGTACATGAGCGAGCACATGAGCACACATGTATGTGTGATAGTGTGTGTCCACGTGTGCACATGTGTGATCACACATGTGGGTGGGTGTGGTCGTGCGCGTGCATGTATGTTTGGTTGTGTGTGTGGACATGTGTGCCCCACGTACAGAAAGCCTCCCCGGGAAGGAGGCGGGCTGGCCATTGCAAAGCCTCATCTGCTGCCCCCAAACTCGCCTTTTCCTTTAGGAGGACGGGTGGGTTCAGGCGCTAGTCATGCTTGGGGCCAAACCGGGCGTACTCCACTCTGCCACGTGTGAGCCGTGGGCCGTGGGCAGGTGACGCACTCTGCAGGGCAGTGGGTTCGGTGCCCTGTCACTCTGCTCCCCTTCCCTCTCTCTTCCATTTGTTCTTTGTGTTTGGTGAGTCTGTCTGTCTGTCCTTCCCTCCTTCCTGGCTTCCTTCCTTTTCCTCCTTCTTGACTTCCTTCTGTCCCTCCCTCCCTCCTTCCTTCGAGAAGAGATCGGTGACAGCCCAGATCATCAGTAACCGAGTAAACGAGCACACGCGTGTCTACCGCAGGGCCTCTGTGCTCTGGGGCGGAGGGTGAGTGTGACATAAAAACCCCAACAGCGGAGATCACCAGGGAGAGTGTGTGTAAAAAGTCTGGCTGTGCAAGTCATATTTGGCTGGTGTTTGAAGGCAAAGGCAGTTAACCACAGAAGAGCTGGAAAATAAGACAGGCACATCGCAGAGCGGACCAGAACATTTGGGAATCCCATCCCCCAGGTGGGCAAGAGTGTCCGTGTCATGAAGTGACTGTGAGACGGAAGGCCTGCGGTCGAGTGTGAGGGTAGTGGCACTGGGGCAGGTGGAGCCGGGACGGGTCGTGGGGGCATCGCAACCAAGCCCAGCAGCTGGCCCTTACAGACGTGCTGGGCGGGGTGGGGGGTCACCGACCATCTCAACGAGCCAGCATCTTCCAGAGGAGCCCAAGTCAGGGCATCCACTGTGTGACTGTGGACTGGGCGGGTCCACATAGGGATGGCCAGGTCTGGCCCCTTCTCTTTCTTGGTGTCCAGTCACACACAGGATGGGACGTGGGGCGTGGGGTGGGAAGTGAACTCTTCGACATGAGGCAGGGAAGCCAGGCACGCTCAGGCTCGAGACTGAGGGACTTGCTCATGGGAGTGACGGGTGGGTCAGGCTGCCACACTGGACACACTCTTCCAGGCAGCAGGGGGCCGGCGCACGCGTCCACAAGGGGGCTGTCCAGTCTCTCGTGGTCGCTGAATCTGGTGTGCGGGGGCACGGGCAGAGGGGAGCAGGGAGGACAGCCCAGCAGAGCTGCCTGTAGCCCCTCCTTACCCTCTCCCCCCTGTGCTTCTGCAGACCGGGAATTGCTGGGCCCCCGGGCAGTGAGCTCCAGACACAGGTGTAGAGCCCAGAGGATGCTGGGGACAGGCAGGTCACCATTGTTCTGTGACTGCATTCGCTGCCCCTGCTGTCCTTCTGGAAGCTTCTTCAGGGTCGTTCCTGCCAAACAGCGGACGTTGGCCGTGCAACTGTTTCTTTTTTCTCATCTAATTTTAAACCAAGACTAATGCCCCTTCAAACTGCTGACATTAAAAAAGAAATTTACAAAGCATTTTTTCCCAATTATCAAATCTAGCTGGAAGATTTTAGTTCTCGTTTTCAATGTCAAAAAAAGCAAAGTTCAGATCAGTTCATCCATTCCTGCAAAACAGGATTGTCAAGAAATAAAAACGAAACCACAGCAGTCAGTTAAAGCACATCACAGGTGTGACCAGGACCCACAGCAGGAGCCATGGGTGCGGCTGAACCCCACCTGAGTGTCCCAGGTCCCACAGCCTCTGGAGCCCCTCCTCCCCCATGGGGGCTGCATCACACCCAGGCCGGCATCTTCTGAGCGTCCCTTTCAGTGCCACAGCAGCTGTTCCCGACACAGCTGTCTGGGTTTGGGTTAAACACGGTCACCAGGGCGGCAAGGGGGGCTCAGGAGACTCTCCTGACCACTGCCCACTTGTTTGCTGTTGAGAAGCCACACAAGTATGGCCCGGCTGTGTTCCGCTGTCAAACTAGGTCAGCTCACAGTGAGACGTTTTCTGAAAGTGATTTTTTTAAATTAAAGTCAGTAAGAAAATACTTTAGAGAATTCATAAAAATGATACTTTTTTTTTTAACCAAAGTCACTTTTTATTTACTCAGGAAGACAGGAAGTTGCTGACCCAGATCCCTTCAGCGGCCCAGCACCACCACGACCCTGGCAGTGACCATGGGTTTGGTGGCTGCTCCTAGCGGCAGCGAGCTGGCTGCCAGACATGGCGTCCAGTCCCCAGGCCACTTCCCGGGGCAGGAGCAGAGAGCCAGAAAGGGAAAGATTCTCCTTCCCACATTAAAGTATGTCCAGAAGCTATCCAGTCATGTCATACACAAAAGAGACATTCATTGAAGAAGATACAAGAAACAGTGTACACAGGACAACGACGCCTCAGTCCCCTGCAAAGTGGGCACCTTGGGACCACACACAGTTCTCCCTATTGCCATCAGCTGCCCCAGCGTATTTTCCTGAATCTCATTGACAGTCTGAAATCTCTTCCCTTTCAAAGGTGATTCAGTTTTGGGAAAAGCCGGAAGTCACAGGGCACCAAATCTGGGCTGCAGTGGGACTGAGTTGCCTGGGTGATTTGACGTTTCACCAAAAATGTCTGCATGAGATGTGATGCGTGAGCAGGCACATTGTCATGATGAAGCTGCCAGTCACCAGCTGCCCATAGTTGCAGCCTTCTGAATCATCCGAATAGTTTCCAAGGAGGAATGTTTAAGCCTCACACAAAATTGAATGCAGATTCATAACTGTCCTCGCCCAGCCATTTTGAATATGACGGCCACACAGGACACATGCTCATCCAGGAACATCTGCTGCCCCCACTGACTAGTGCAGTGAAGTCGTCAGTGTTCACGCATGTGCATTCCAGTCCACTCCCCTTGGCTGCCAGCTCACATCAATGTTGCACAAACCACTCTCATTATAGTAACGACGGCTGGACTTTTCCTGGGCAGAGGTCGGAAGTCCTGGCTGGTTTCCCACTAGTTCTGTTGGTTTCTCAGATGGGAGCGTCGGCACTCCCGACTAGGCCTTGTTCATTTCTCCCTTCAGCCCTGCCTGTTGTTTTTATCTATTTTCTGGCTTTATTCAGGTTTAGTTGACAGATAAAGTTGTGTACACCCAGAGTGCACATGTGATCATTGATACACATGTACTGTGTGAAATAACCACCACGTTCAGGTCCAGTAACACGTTCAGCACCTCACACGGTCACCTTCTCTCTCTCCGGGCAAGAGTGCCCCCCGCTCCCCTCTCAGCAAGTCCACAGCGTGCAGTGCGGCGCTAGTTGTAGTCGGGGCGCCCCTCTGATCCGCATGTGCACATGTCTTAGGATTGTCAGTTCATGTATTTTTGAGGTTCTGTCGTTTGGAGCCTACCCATTTTAGACCATTGTGATTTCCTGGTGGGTTGATATTTCTTTGTCATTTGTGTAATGTCTGTCTTCATTGCTAGTAATTTTTTTTGCTCTGAAGCCTACTTTTTCAGATACAAATACTGCCACTTCTGCTTTTTAAACTTCATTGCTGTGTGGTATGTCTTTTCTCAGTTTCCTACTTCTAAGCCAGCTGTGTTGTTGAAGTGGATGTGGCCTTGTTGCAAAGCGCAGCTACTCGGTGGTGATTCCTTCACCTGCTCTGCCAACCTCTGTCTTCTGTCGGATGCATTTAGACCATTTACACTTAATGAAGTTACTGCTATGTTACGGCTTAGATTTGTCATTAAATGATTCTATTTTTATTTGTTTTCTGATTTTTTTCCTTTGTGTTACTTGAACACTACTTAACATTCCTCCTGAATTTTTATAGTATCTTCAAGTGTGTCTCTCTGCATGTTTTCCACACTGGCTGTCATCCTGTTACAACATTCAGAAGTGGCTTCTCATGACCTGCCAGCACCCACTTATTCCCCCTTCAGTGACAAGTGAGAGCTCACTTTCCCATTCTTACTTTTAAATACCATTGTCTGGATGATCAGACAGAGTTATGATTTGCATTATAATTATCAAATATAACTTATAGAACTCATGAGACAAATGGTTTAATGTAGATACCGTATTTCTGCTCTTTCTGTGGTTTATCCTTTCATTCTGTTGCTCTGAGAGTCTTTCTTCTGTTATTTTCTTTAGGCCTGAAAATGTGTCTTTAGTCAGACTTTAAGCATAGATTTGCTGGCAATAAATTCTCTTTACTTTTCCTTCATCCGAATTTGTCTTTATTTCCATGTAATTTCTCAAGGTTAATATTTTCAGATAAAGAATTTCCAGTTAACACTTCTTTTAACACTTAAAAAGTTCTCCAAAAAGAAAGAAAGAAAGAAAGAAAGAAAGAGAAAGAAAGAGAGAAAGAAAGAGAGAAAGAAAGAGAGAGAGAAAAGGAAAGAAAGAAGAGGGGGAGAGAATATTGTGCTACCTTTTTTGGCCTCTTGTTTCAGGTGAGAAATCTACTATAATTTCACTGGCATTTACCAATGAGCAATGTGGGTTCTTTTCCCTCTCTCTCCAGCTGCCTTTAAGATGTTTTGTTTGTCTTTATTTTTTATAATATATTTTATTGATTATGCTGTTACAGTTTTCCCATTTTCCCTTCTTTATTTCCCTCCATCCTGCACCCCCTCTCCCTCCAGCATCCTGCCTCCCCTTAGTTCACGTCCATGGGTTGTGAACTATAAGTTCCTTGGCTTCTCCATTTCCCATACTATTCTTACCCTCCCCCTGTCTATGTTCTACCTACCATCTATGCTTCTTACTCCCTGTACCTGTTCCCCTGTACTCCTCCCATCCCATCCCCACTGATAACCCTCCATATGATCTCTGTTTCTGTGGTTCTGTTCCTCTTCTAGTTGTTTGCTTGGTTTGTTTTTGGTTTGGTTTTGTTTTTTAGGTGTGGTTGTTGATAGTTGTGAGTTTGTTGTCATTTTACTGTTTCTACTTTTTATTTTCTTTTTCTTAGGTAAGTCCCTTTAACATTTCCTATAATAAGGGCTTGGTGATGATGAACTCCTTTAACTTGACCTTATCTGGGAAGCACTTTATCTGCCCTTCCATTCTAAATGAAAGCTTTGCTGGGTAGAGCAATCCTGGATGCAGGTCCTTGCCTTTCATGACTTCAAATACTTCTTTGCAGCCCTTCTTGCCTATAAGGTTTCTTTTGAGAAATCAGCTGATAGTCTTATGGGAACTCCTGTGTAGGTAATTGTCTTCTTTTCTCTTTCTGCTTTTAAGAGTCTCTCCTCTTTAATCTTGGGTAATATAATTATGATGTGCCTTGGTGTGTGTTTCCTTGGGTCCAACTTCTTTGGGACTCTCTGAGCTTCCTGGACTTCCTGGAGGTCTATTTCCTTTGCCAGACTGGAGAAGTTCTCCTTCATTATATTTTCAAATAAGTTTTCAATTTCTCGCTCATCTTCTTCTCCTTCTGGCACCCCTGTGATTTGGATGTTTGAACTCTTAAAGTTGTCTCAGAGGTTCCACAGACTCTCCTCACTTTTTTTTTTCTCGAATTTTTGTTTCTTCATTCTGTTCTGGTTGAATGTTTCTTTCTTCCTTCTGCTTCAAACCATTGAATTGAGTCCTGGTTTCCTTCCTATCACTGTTAGATCCCTGTACATTTTCCTTCATTTCACTTTTCATAGCCTTCACTCTTTCCTCTATTTGGCGACCATACTCAGCCAATTCTGTGAGTATCCTGATTACCAGTGTTTTGAACTCCGTATCTGATAAGTTGGCTATCTTCATCACTTAGTTGTATTTTTTCTGGAGCTTTGATCTGTTCTTTCATTTGGGTCATCTTTTTTTGTTGTTGTTGTCTTCGCACCTATTACGTAGTTAGGGGTGGAGCCTTAGGTATTCACGAGGGTGGAGTAACCCATGTGGTTGTGCTGTAGCGCTGTACGAGGTGAAGGGTCCAAGAGGGAATAGTGCTGCTTTCTCAGCTCTTGGGGACTTTCAGTCATTTCCTCCACTGCCCACAAGCACATTGGGCCCTTCTGGTGCTGATTTCCGGGTGGGTGGGTTTGTGTACATTTTAGGACCCTGTGGGTTTCTCCAACAAGCTCTCTTGTGAGGTTGGGAGTTTTTCCTGCTACCAAAACCCCACAGGATTTTCAGTCTGAGTTTTGGAGGCTTTATTTCCCTGTGCTGGAACCCTGTGTTGTGTGGTCTGTCTTGCTCCCCAGTTATTCCTCCTGGTCTATCTGCATGTGAATGTGGAACAACCTGGTCCCCTAGCCACCACCTTGCCGTGAGTGCTCTCTGCCCCGCTGCCTGTCTCTGCCCCTCCTACCGGTCTGGATGAGTATTCCTTCTTTAACTCCTTGGTTGTCAGACTCCCGTACAGTTCAGTTTTCTGGCAGTTCTGGTTGTTTTTAAATTTGTTATTGTCCTTCTTTTGGTTGTGCGAGGAGGCACAGTATATCTACTTATGTCTCCCTTTCCTGTCTTTATTTTTTAGAATTTTAATTATGATATTTCCAGTGTGAATTTGCTTGGGTTTATTCTGTTTGGTATTTCCTTGGTGTCTTGAATCTACATGTTCAATGGCTTTGACAAATTTGGGACGACATGACTTCCCTGAGTCATCGTCAGTCCCGCTCTCTCTTCTGGGAGTCGGTGCCGTGAGTACTGGGTCCCCCATTATTGTCCCATGGGTCCCCAAGGCCACTCACTTCTTGTCCAGTTTCCTTCCTCTCTGCTCAGACCGGGTGAGTTCTAGGTGGTCCCCGAGGTCACAGATTCTACTATCTATCAAATCCACTTGACTATCGAACCCAGTGAATTTCTTATTTTGTTGATGTATTTTTTCAGTAATAATTCCACTTGGTTGTGTTTTATAACTTCTATGTCTTCACTGAGATAGTGTTTGCTATTTTTATGTCCAGCTACAGTTATACATTTATATTTAATGTCACTCACCTGTAAGCTAATGTTCAATGAGCCCACCTCTAACTCAATGTTAAGTCACAGGGTGGTTAGCCTGCTGGTGGCCACCTCCACTCCAAAATGCCTCTTCTGAAATTCCTGTTGGTGTCTCGTTATGCAAGTAAAACCATGCTGAGATTGTGTTCTCATTCAGAGTTCTCATCAGCACAGAATTCAGGGTTCTGAAGGCGCCCCAGGAAGAGCTCAGAGGGACAGACAGAAGGCATCTATCTGTTCATCTGCTTTGAACCAAGAGAGCACCAGGCTTCTCCTCCTCACGTCTGAAAATCCCGTGTGAGATTTTATGTGAGAAAAGATGGGAGGGGGAGAAGGCTTACTGCTCTGGTGTTTGGAAAGTCCCGACCCCGAGGCATAGAGCTCTGGACACGCAGCCTTGCGGCTAACAGTGAGACCAAGGCTTGGGCATTCCTGCCGGCCGAGAGTGCCTATCTTTCATTTGTTTCAAGAGGATTCATGTCACAGCGTTGACTTTTTATGGCGGTTCCTTCAGAGTCCTCGTCAGGTGATCCTGAAATCCGATTCATCTTGACTTGGTCTCCATCGCTGGTCTCTCCATGTTCGAGCTGAGGTTTTCCTGGTTGCCCGGTGATGTGGGTCGCCTGCGTATCTGGGCCAGGGGCTGGGCTCCCAGCCCATCTGAATGAAGGCACCTCAGCCGCCGGGTGCCACTGTGGCGGGACCGCATCCTGGTGTCCCTCACCCCCACGTCTCTGAGTCGGGGAGCAGAGACCTGCAGTCCCCGGGTTGGGTCACCGAGTGTGCGGCTCCCTCTCGCCGCATCTCAAGGCCACCATGTTTGGACCCTTGGTGCGGGTGGGGAGGTGGCACTTTCCCAGGCCTCCGGTTGCTGGCAGGGCTCCCCATCCGTCCCCCTTCCAGAGGGGCCCCGCTCCCCCGGCGTGCCACAGGGCATCTGTTGGAATACGGAGAAGGCCTGTCGTTAGGTTTGGGGTCCGAAAATTCTTCAGCCTTCCACTACACCCACCCTCCAGTCCTGGGGTAACAAACCATTTCATGACTGACCACCTCCCAGAGCTCGTTGTTTTGGGGGGTTTTGGTTGCATTTATCAGGAAGGGCAGGAAGAAACAGGTCTGTGCCAGGTCTGTGCCAGCCTGTCCTGGGCAGAAGCTCTGCCTAGGCTGCCGTTTCAGCTACGGTCTCGCAGAGTCTCAAGGGAATAGACGGCACAGAAGGGAGAGAATAACCCAAATAGGGAGTGGAGGGAGGACAGGGGTTAAGGATACGAACCGAGTCAGACCCACGGGAAGCCGACTACGGGCTGGGCACACGCGCACTGACTCACAAACACCCCAATCTAGGAATTTCGTCTCCACCCAGCGGAGTACTCCCTAAGTCCCAGCTCCGATGTTCTCCTTGAACTCCAGCTTGTCTGACATCTCCTTAAACTCCCACTTGGATGTCAAAGGAGTTCAGAGGGAACATCTTCAAACCTAAAGCTGGATCCTCTGCCAAGGCCAAGCCAACGTCTCTGCCGAAGTCTCCCGTTCATACTCAGCCATGTCTGTGTCCAGGTGCTCAGACCAAACCCTGCAGCTGTGGCTGACGCCCCTCAGACCCAGTCCGTCGGCATGCCCGGTTGGCGCTATTTTTGGAACATTCCAAGAATCTGACCACTCCTTTTCCTTTCTCTGCTGACCACGTAGTCCAAGCCACCGTCAGCGTCTCTCAGCGTGGTCACCATCATCCCTCACGTAGGTGCCATGACAGCCTCCCATGGGTTTCCCTTGCTTCCTGGTCGGCTCCCCCGGCCTTCCCACCAGCCGCCAGAAGGACCTCGCTGCGGGAGAGGTTGAGTGTTCACTCCCCGCCTTGGGCTCTCACAGCCTCCGTCCACCATCCACCGTCCACCACCCACCGGGGCGAAACCCCAGGGTCCCCAGGACTCTGCCCATCCCCACCCTGTCCCCGCACACTCCCGTGACTGTGGTGCTGTGTGTGTTCTGTCTGCCCCTCCCCACTCACTCGCCACTCCTGATGCACTGCCCTGTGCTGGCCATCACCCCCGTTTCGCCAGCTTCCTTGCCTTCTGGCCTCTGCCGTGGTTAGGACAGCAGACCCCAGTGGGGGACTGGGCTGAGCGAGAACCAAGCAGGGACCTCGTCCTTTCTCTCTTCCTTCTACGTTAGCGTCGGCAGGCCCCACCCAGAACCTGGCAGAAGCCACGGGCTCGCCGGGCTTCCTGGCCTGTCTCCCGCCCCCCAGCTTACCCCCACATCCCTTTTCTGAAAATGCCGCCTCTATTTCTGGTTTTGTTTCTTCCCCCCACCAAGGGCACCCGTGTTCCTGCTGTGTCCACCCCTTGTTTTTGGCCCTCGCCGGGAGTCCCCCTCCCTGTCACTGCTCACTGGCACCGTCCGCCTTCCTGCCCTCAGTCCCCAGCACCCGGGCTTTCTGAGCATGAGAGCCCGAGACACCTGCACTTGAGTCCCAGTCAGTGTATCGAAAGCTGCCGCGCCCTCTTCCCACCACAACCCTCTTGATTCCATGTCCCATAAAACTGTGACTTGAGAGTGACGGGCTGAAGAAAGCTGACAGGTCATGTGTGACACTGTCCCCAGCAAAGAAGCGAGTCAACAAGAATCTCCTGACCGAAAAGTTCCCTGTGAGATGTTTTCAACACAGTGTTTCTAGAAAGATTCGGGACGCCTAGGGGGTTGGCAGTGGTTGTTCCCCCTACAAATGAGTGAACAGAGGCTCTGAGAGGGGACGTGTGCGTCCGAGGTCGCACAGCACACAGTGGGCGCTGGGGCGGGAAGTCTCCGGTCCTGCCGCTGTGACCTGTCACCGCACAGACACCCGCCTGCCTGCCCGCCCGCCCGCCCGCTGTCCCCTCAGAGCCGCAGGGGTTTGCGCACCAGAGCCCAGAGGAGATGCAAATGGACACGGTTCTCGGGCAGCGAGTCCACGCGTCTCCCTCACGGTGTCACGTCTGTGTCCCAGGAACTGTGACAACCTCGAGCTTCGCACCCCAGTGACCCTCCTGACGCAGCCCTGCCTGCCAACGGCCTCCTGTTCTCCTTTTGTTTCTGAGCCAATCACGGAAAATGGTCTGAAACCGTCAACCCTCCACTTCCCCCAGCTCTCATCCTGCACTCCAACAGGAACGTGCGCGGTTGGGGGGCGCCCACCTGTGGGTGTCACATGAGCTGTGGCCGTGCTAGTTGCTCAGGGCCTGTAACTTGTTGCCCTCTTGTACGACTCGGTTTTGGTGCAGGAACTGCCTTCCTGCGACTTTGTGGCGGGACGCTCTGTAAACCCTGGGCCTCGTGATTCCCGACGGAGGCAGCGGTTCACTCACTGAGGCTGGCGTGGGGCTCTCTGAGTCCTCCCAGCCGTGGGCCGGGACACGGAAGGACTCAGGGCCACCTGAATGGTAGCCAGCATCCCCTCCACTGACACAGGCTGTCCCTGCTGCCACCGCACACCGCCCTGTGGCCCTGGCCGCCCTCGCCTCCCTGTTCAGATGCTTCTGCTGTCCCGGTCTTGGTGTGAGAAGACCCCAGGGGTCTGCTCCCTGCAGTCCGCCGGGAAGAGGGAACACACATCTGGCCCCCCGCTGTCCTTAGGGGGGCAGCTGGCGGTGAGTGTGTGACGTGTGGCCCTGGGAGTTTTATTAATTAGTAATGTTCGTAAAAGGGAGCAAGCTCAAATGGCGTATGGGCGTGTCTCAGGAGTCAGAGGGCACAGCCCTGCGTGCCCTGTGTGCTTCTGCCTGGGGGCTTCACCCGCTGCTCCCCTGGGCAGCGCCGGCACCTCCCCACCCTCATCTCCTCGGGTGTCCACCAGCTTCCCAGCCCTGCTCCCTTGGACACCTGGACAATTTTCTCTAAAGCTGTTCTATGGCAGGACATTAACCGTTTTGGGGAAAGGCCCACGTATTAAATCCAGGGAGTGGCCAGTGACTCCAACTTCGGCACAAAGAATGACCCAGCCCCTAAAAAATGAATCTGCCTTTTGACCCAGCAATTTCACTGCTGGGACTATGTCCTAAGAATCCTGAAACACCAATTCAAAACAACCTTTGCACCCCAATGTTCATAGCAGCACAATTTACAATAGCCAAGTGCTGGAAGCAACCTAGATACCCATCAGTAAATGAACGGATCAAAAAACTATGGTACATTTACACAGTGTAATTCTATGCAGCAGAAAGAAAGAAGGAGCTCCTACCCTTTGCAACATCATGGATGCAACTGGAAAGCATTATGCTAAGCGAAATAAGCCAGGCTGTGAAAGACAGATACCATATGATTTCACCTTCAACAGGAACCTAAACAACAAAACAAAGAAACAAGCAAAACATAGTGAAAGACACTGAAATAGAGGACAGGCTGACAGTGACCAGAGGAGAGAGAAGAGGGAGTTTCAGGGGAAAATGGGAGGGTTTACAGGAACAAAGTTAAAAGACACATGGACAAAAACTAGGGGGAGGGTGGTAATGGGAGGGAAGCCGGGAGGGATGGGTGGGTGGGCTGGAATGGGAGTAAAGGGGAGAAAACTACTTGAACAATGATTAAAACAAAAAAAAGCAAGATATAAAATTACAAAAAAAAAAGAACAACCCAGCCCCAAGTTCACCGACTGAACTGGAGGGGAGACAGTGGGAAGAGCCGGGCTCAGGTGCCACCGGGACAACTTGACGGGCTGCCGGTCTGCCACTGGGTGGCGCCAGAGGACCTCAAATATGACCTGCAAAAATTTTACAGCGTCACCTCACCCAGCAAAGGTGACTGGCCGCTCTGTCCACAGTCAATACTGGAGGCGGGGGCGGGGGGCACTTGACTCCCGCCGCTGGACCGGGCGCCCCCCAGGCGGGAATGTGTCTGCTGGTCGAGGGCACGTTCACAGCAGAAGCGAGAACCAGGGAAAGGCCGCGAGCTGGGGCCTGGGGCGCCCCCTGGAGTGCATGTGACTGCACTGCAGGACGCGTCCTGACCTCGCCCTGGTCTCTGTGGGATTTTCCTCCGAACTGACGGAGTGTTCAGTGCTGGCAGGCCGGACGGCGGGGGAAGAGAACACACACGCAAGCGTGGCGATGCTGGTCCCCACCGCAGAGAGCACGCCGGTCTCACCCATGCAGCTGGTGCGAAAGCTGACCCGCCGCTGCCAATCACCCTCCTTGGGCGGAGACAGAGCTTAAACGGCGGGAACAGTCGGCCACCCTGACGTCTCCTCGGTGGGGGGCTATCGGCGCCTGGGACCACCAGTCTGTGCCCTCTGGCCTCGCTGACCCTCCCTTGTGAAGTGGTCACTCTCACGTCAGGTGTGCACACCCCAATCTCCAACCTCACGTCACTGCAGGACAAAATCGCTGGCGTCAGAGGTGTGTGTGGTGCACGTGGCCTCTTGGGGGATGGGCTTCTACTAGACCTGGAGGGTGGAGACTTGTCTTTTCCAAAGAGTGACAAGAAAGGGACAGGCCTTGGACCATGTGGGAAGGACCTCGTCCACTGCCCACAGCCACCAGCAGAGCAGTGAGCTCCGGACGGTGACCCCGGGAGCCATATCCCTCCCATGGAAAGCTGGGAGGTTCCCCTGAATCACGTGGACAGCCCTCCCGGCAGGAAATTCAACAGCAGAGGTTGTCGGGACTGTGCCGGAACAGAGAGTCCGGGGAGAAGAATCGCCCGAAGATGCCGAGGTGAAGAGGAGACCGTGAGAAGCGGTGGTGCCCAGCCAAGGCCCACAGAGCACATCCTGCTGGCCAGGGCTGGGGGTGTCCTGCTGTGAGTCCCCGTAGTTCCCTGGGCACTTGGTGACTCGGCTGGTGTAGGTGGCTGCTGTTCCCAGCATTCGCCACCCATCAGGTGCGGAACCTCCCTCCCTGCCTGCAAGACGCCCTTTTCATTCCCATGGCTTCTGGTCCTGCATCTAAATCCTGCGTCCAATAGTCCCAGGCTGCCGGTGGCTCATCTGGTCCACACAGCCCTCAGCTCCGCCCTCCCCTCCCTCGGGTGCCAGCCAGACTCTCGCGCCAGCATCCACCCCGCATCAGTTGGTTCCCAGGTAACTGCTCCGTCAGGAAGTGACATTTCAGGTGCAGCTTTAGTGATTGTTTCAGAAATTCCTGGGAACCAGTTTATTGAGAGAAACGATTTGCTCGTCTGAGCACAAGTCCATCAGGACCATGTTCTGCTAACCGGAGCAAAGAGTTCACTTGTCAAAGACTCACCTTGATGTCTTGCTGCCCCTTGTTGCTGACCCCATGTTGTCACGGACGAACGGCCCAGTCCCAGCACCCGAACCTGCACTCTCTTCCCACTTTGAGCCGGGACTCTGCCAAGGGGCACTTTTTTCAGTTTCGCTGATCAGCAAACTGCTGGTCTTGTGCGAAGTTGATTGTCGACACTTGGCCCTCACAAAAGCACCAGCTCAGCTGATTCCGTGGCATGAACTGTGTGTCCCTCCGTTCCTTTCTCCCACTGATGCCGTGGGTCTCCCAGGACCTCCGTCCCATGGGGGAGCTGTGAGGATCCACGCCCTGAGCACCCCAGAGAGACAGTAAGGCCAGAAGAGTCTTGAGAAGCGACAGTCAACACACAGTTTTTTACGGGTTGGTTCTCGGCACACGCGTGTGCCCAGCCCCGTACATTTATTGTGCATCATCTGCAAAGCCGGCGTTTCCTCCTTTCTGTCTTTCTCAGGGAGACGCACCCACCACAGCGGGCAGTCTGCGGGCTTGATGCCGACAAGAGGGAAGGGAACAAAACTGGCTGAGCCTGGCTGAGCCTGTCCCCAGGGGATGGCCGCAGAGGCCACCTCCCCCAGGGGTGCTTAATCCCAGGGACAGCAGGAACTCAGCTCTCCAGCCTCCTTGGGGGACAACGGTGTGCTCCCCCAGATTGGGGGGAGGTGGAGAGGAGGAACCTCCTTAGCTGGCACCCGCACAGTAGAAGCCAAGAAGGCCCAGGGCAGAGGGCTCACCACCAGCCTGTGAAGAGCCAGGAAAGAGAAGGGACTGTTTGAGCGGAAGCCTGCTCTTCCCGAGCCCAAGGAAATGTGGGCACAGCGAGGCGGGGTGCCCTTGGCAGCCGGGGACTGGGAGGGAAGGGGCGTGAGGCAGGGAGGGCAAGAGTGGCGGCCTCAGGCATCTGGCTCCCTGGCCAGCCTGGGCCTCCACTCCCCGTTTCGCTCACCCCCACCCCGAAAATGAGATGCCTCCTCGTCGTTGACTCCCAGTGGGTTCATGCATTTTCCAGGCCTCTCTCCACTTGGTCTAAATATAGAAACCGGGCGTGGGGGGCCGTCTGGGGCTGTCGAGGGCCTGGTTTACGGCTCGCTGTCACTCTCGAGTTCTGGACCAGCTCCCGTGGCTCACTGGCCCTCAGATTCCTCATCTGCGAAATAACAGGCAAAGTGTAGAACTCTCCGGCTCATTCGGATGATCAATTAACACAGTCCATTTCTGGTTGAGGGCCTGGCTCTCCGCAGACGCCCCACAGTGCCACCGGGCAGGAGCCCCAAGGCCTCTTTCCTTTGCGAGAAAGGCAGTTGGAGCAAAGGAGAGTTTTAAATAACGTACCTGCAACTTCTGCAAGAAATTTCAAGCACATATGGTTTCTATCTCATCGGACGGAACATAAATCGTCCTGAGTCCCCTCCCCGGCCAGGGAAGCGGCTGCTGTGAGCATGGCCCCTGCCTGCAGCACCCAGTGCCAGCTGCTCCCTGGGCTCCGGGCCCTGAATCCACCCCCCGAAACGTGTGGTGCGGGGCCCTGCCCTCCCCCGACCCCGGCACTTGCTCGCTCTGAGTCGGACGTGTAGCTGGGAAGTTACTTTGAAATCGAAGAATGGACATTTTCCTTGCTTAGTAAAAGCCATCCTGGGCCTCAAAGGTGGGCAGTCTCTGCACACCAGGCCTCCCGGCGGGGCTCATGGCCACGGCTGTGTGGGGGCGTGGGCCCTTGGGTGTTAGTCCATCGTAGAATTAAGGGTTGAAAGGCGCTCTTCCTTCCAGGGAGAGATCCAGCCCGGTGGGCGTCCCTGGGCTGGGGGCCTTGCTGTGGCCACGAGCGAGCGTGGCGGGCAGGAGCCCGAGAGCTCCGTGTGGGCAGCTCACTCGTCCAAGTCTCCCGAGGCTCTCAGGGTCTTCCACCGCCTACGCGTATCCCCAAGGTGTGCTCCGAGTTCCCACACCCTGTGGTTTGTCGGAGGCTCTTCATTTCTCAGAATCCGTCCATGAGCACAAAGAGGAGCCAGCTGGGGGCTCGGGGTTGCTGGGGGCTGAGGGAGCGGGTTACCCAGACAGGGGCGGGGGCCGGGGGCCGGGGGCCAGGACAGCCTCCCAGCACCTCCGCAGGGTCCCTGTGGGCCCAGCTGCCTGCCTCCCTCGTGGGACCGGACTGGGACCGTCTTTGCAGAGGCCTCACTGCCCTCCTCAGATCCCCCCTGGCCCTGCCGGACTCCGGCCTACTCCAGACAGAAGGCCCATTTCTGCTGCTGTGAACCGACCCCAGGGTGCCCTCACACTCGTCCTGCTGTGACCCCTGGTTATCGTCCCCCAAACCCCACCCAGCTGGACACAGCTCGGTCTTGGTCAGACCTCTTCTCCCTGCACCTCTGCCACCGCCCCTCGACCTGTCCTGAGCAGCCTCTGGGCACCAGACCCTCCTTGGCTGGGCTCCTGCACTGCCCCCCCACGTGCTCTCTCCCAGGGAGCCCCTGGCCATGCCCCCTCCAGGACTCAGCCCAGGCAGGGCGGGTGGGGGTGCCCTCCCGGGGGAACAGAGCGGAAGGCAGGTCGTGGGCACCGTGGTAGGGCAGAGGAGGCTTGCCCCGTGCCTCAGGGAAGCCGTGGTGGAAGAAAGGGTTTCGTGGAAGGGTTTTTCACTGAGCTCGGAAAAATTCCCGTGTTCGCCAAGTGAAACAGAAATGGATGCTTCTTGCCAAGAGTGTCCATATGTCTTCAGATGCTCTAACAAAGCAAAGGCACAGAAACATTAATTTGCTAAAAGTGGAGCAAAACCACATTCTTCTCCTGGAAAAACTCAAGAGTCGGGCAGGGGATTGGACGTGTCACTTTGGATCACAGGGAGGAAAAGCTGCCGTCGGGACAGAGCCAGCACTGGGGCCGGGGCCGGGGCCGGGGCCAGGCCCGCCCTGCGGTGTCCTCCATGAGCCCAGCTCTCCACGAGGCCTGACCCTCAAGGCAGCCGGTTCCCTTCGTCTGTGGTGGCAGCACCTGTGCGGTGACAAGGGGCATGCAGAGCACACCCGACTTCAGCACGAATGAAATGTGCTTTCCATTTGTTGAGAGCAAAGGGCACACTTGTCCCTGCAGACGACTCCCGGGCCTGCAGCCCCCTTCCTGGGGGTTGGCGCAGAGGAGACAGCCCGCCTGCTCCCCCGGCAGAGCTGGTGCATTAGCGCCCCCAGCTGGGCCCTTTTGAAAGCGCGTCTGTGAATGTGTCTAAGTTTAGCCATTCTTCTGCGCAGGGCCAAACTTTCCCAGTGAACTCAAAGCAGCGTGGCTACTGGTGGAAAATCTGCATTTTGCAGGTGTTTCCAGGTGCCCATGCTCGGCGGGGAGGCTGCACTCTGTGCGTCCGTGTGCCCAGCCATTGCTCGGTCAGATCCAGAGCAAGGACGTGCTCAGCGGGCGCCCTCCCCGTCGCCGGGTCAGACCTCATGTGATTTATAGAAAATGCTCACCAGGAGAAAGGCACGTGATCGCTCACTCAGCTGGCAGGATGGAAGGCCTATTATGCGCCAGGTCTTGTCCCCACTGTGGCAGGCCCACTGTGCACCCACACAGTGCCCTCCTAGTCTGCCATCCCGTTGTGAGGGTGACCCCCCGACTCTTCTCTGAGAGCTCCGTCCCTGAGCGAACTGTGAGGCAGGGGGAGATGCCCCTTAAACAGGTCGCTGGGCACCAGCAGGAGTGGTCGCCGGCACCCCAACGCTGTGCTGTGCTGGCTGCGAGCTGGTAGTCGGGGGTCTGGACAGAGCACGCTCCGGCGGCCTCATCGGATGGAAGTGCACATGGTGACCAGCCCCGGGACTGTGCTGCCCTGCGGAAGTGACTCCCAACCCCTGTGTGACCCAGGTGGGAGGCTGGTGAGCCCAGCCCACAGCGCACTCTCCTGGGTGGCGGCTCTCAGCCCGTTCACGCGGGCACAGCAGGAAAGGCGCTCACCATCCTCAGCCGGAACGTGGATCGCCCACAGGAAAGCTTCCCTGACACGCTTCCCTCTCCCCCGTGCGAGGCGTTTTCCTTCCCCCGGCCCTCCCTCCCACCCTCTATGCTCCCTTCCCTGACCTTCTGTGGAACCTCACCCGCCAGGGACATCAGTGTGTCCACCTACTCGTGGGCCGAGCTCTAGTGCAGAGAGTCTTGCTGCCCGGGGAGGACTCTCACTCCAGTCCCAGGACAGGGCTGTGCGAACCAGTGGAGGCCCAGGGTGGAGGCAGGACAGCCCTGCCACCACCAGCAGTGACACAGCAGAGAGGACAGGCAAACACAGAGCAGGAATCGCGAGCAAGGGAGCAGTTAGTGCGAAGTTTGGGGTGGGAGCCAGAGAGGCAGGAAAGGGGGTGCGTTTGGAAAGGCAGCCGCCGTGGGTCTCCTGGGTGTGGGCAGTTCTGTGTCCTAGGCTGTGTAGTGGGCACTCTTATTTTATTTAAAAATGGGGTGTCTACGTATTACCTATATGTGAAAATGTAACACAAAAATATTTAAATTGAGTCATGTAAACGTCAGGGATTTAATATTTTAAATGTGATCTTCATAACTACACCAAGTAAGGGAGCTCGAATGGGTTAGAGAATGTCTAAGTAGGGTGAGGGCAATCACATCGTCACATATGCACGTGTAAGGGCCTATAAGTTGTTCTAATAAACATTAATTAAATGGTAAAAATCTGTGATACTTTACCTAAAAAGTACATGTAACTATATGTAAAGTGCAATGTGCTTGTGTGTGTTTATTTTTTATTTATTTACTTGTCTGTGTTCCCCGAGTATTGTTGGGAATGATACCGACTTGAGGGCCTGACAGTGATTTTGATTTTATTCTGTGAGGTTTATAAATTCTGAAAGGAGCATACATCCCTGTGTAGGTCAGAGTGGTGGGTGAGTCACCTTAGAACACTCGGACTCAGGACCACGTCTGACTCGCGTCTGAGATGCGGCGACCACAGCCGGGCCTGTGAAGGGCGGACACCACCCAGAGGCCGTGGCTGCCGGCCCAGCCCCTGCGCACAGCGGCCACAGCTCCTGGTCTGCACACGGAGCCCTCATGCCAGCTCTGTGCCTCGGTCCTTGGGGCCAACCGGCACCTTCCCCAGTGGGAACGAGGGCACCCAGGGCTGGGTTCCTGTGCAGAGAAGGCAGAAAGGAGTGCCACCTGGTGCACGGGCCAATAGCATCCTCAACCTGGGCTTGGCCACGCGGCTGTCCTTCCTGAAAACGAGGAGGGCGGCTGAGGTGGGTGCGTGCCAGCCCCTGGGGCAGCTTGCCGAGGGAAGCTGCAGGTCTTCACCCCGGAGCGGCTTGCTGCCTCCAGGCTCCGCCCCCGAGCTCCGGCCCAGAGTCACCACGCGCTCACTGTGTCCACTAGTGGCCTCAGACGCCCCAGTGTCCAGACACCCCCACATCACTCTGTCAGAAAAAGACACACAGAAAACTCATGAGTGCGAAAACGGGGTCAAAGCAGGTTATTCTGTAGTGACGGCCGCACGGCTGTGGGTCTCGCTTCTCCAAACACCTCACAGTCCCTGCCCTTCAGTGTGGATGCTGCGGCCGGTTGGCCGGATGGGTGTCAGCGTGGCAGGGGCTGGGTCGCGTCGTGGTGCCAATTCTCCGTTCACCTCATATCTTTGCGAATTTGTTTTACTCGTTTTCCCTGACTTCTTTTTGCTGAATGATTACAAGAATTCCATTTTATCCTCTTTTGGGTTTTTCGCCAGTTCTGCTGGCGTTGTTTTCTGAGCATTTCTCTGGGACTGTAACGTGCATCTTACTTGTGGCAGCTGATCCCGGGTCAATGCCGAAGTCACGTGTAACGTGTTTCCCAGCGTTTTCGCCTGTCAGCACGTGACACGAACCCCACAGTGTGGTGTCCTCATCCTCACCTCCCCGACAGTTACTTCGAGGTGCATTTCTCACTGCTTTTAAGATGTTAGGGAAGAGGACAGCGCAGCCCGCTGTGTGGACGCACACTGTCACAGCTCCGCAGTCATTTCCGTCCTGGCCACGCTGCAGTCTGAGGCAACATCGCCCCGACTCTGACTGTGCGAGTCTGCAGGCAGCGATCACTCAGCCGGCGTCCTGTGCTTGCACGTCCTTTCGCTTCTGGGGAGCCACGTCCTTGGAGCTGGCCTCTGCTCACGGACTTGCCCTCCGCGCCTGGGGGACGCACTCACCAGCGGGTCCTCCGTCCCCCCCGCCCACTTCCTGCTTTCCCTCCTCCGCCCAAGTCCTCGCCGCCCAGCCCAGTGCTTTCCCTGGGCGGCGAGCGTTGTTTTTCCTCGGACTGTGTTCAGGGTTCCCCCTTCATTTTTTATTTTCCCCAGTTTGTGGTATTTATTTGTCCGTGGGTGTGGACTTCGTTGGGTGTATTGAGTGTCTTGTAAGTGTAGGTGGTTTTTCAGCCCAGTTGGGAGGTTTTCCCTGCTCTGTCTTGAACTGGCTTTTTGTTCGGTTTATGCTCCCTCTTTCCTCTTCTTCCGACGTGGCGACGACCTGTGGGACGGACACGTTGGCGACGCCACAGCCAGCTTCCACCAACTGCCCTGCCCGAGCTTTGCTTCAGACAGCTCCTGCAGAGGCCTCTTTCCACGTTCACTCACTGTCCTCACCGCCCTCCATTCTGTTGTCGGGCCTGCCCAATGTCTATTTTTTAATTCAGGCATTGTGATTTTGTGACTTAAAATTTCTGCTTGGTTCCTTTTTCTAAAGTGCTTTCCCGTGCTCTCTCCCTCACCTGCTCATTCTTCATTCTTTCCTTCTTCCCCTACAAATCCTTGACTTTATTTATATGTAATAGTTGTTTTTAAAGTCCTGTCTGCTAGCTCCAGTTCTGGACCCAGCACACCACTGTGCTAATTTTATTTTTGGTTTGTAAGCCTCATATGACTTTGTATGCCTCGTGATTTTCGGTGACATCTGAAACTTGTCTATGGGAAGGCATTGGAATATAAAACACCCTCGTGTTTTAATTTGGCTGATTTGTTTGTTTCCAGAGAATGTGAGCGCTTTTCTGTCTGCCGGATAAAATGAGGAAGTGATTGTAGCTGACTAGAAGTCATGTTGTACTAGGACTCCCTGCTGCTTTGACAGGAGTGAGCTCACCGCCATTCAGGCCAGTGTGGGGTCCCCCATGTGTGCCGGTGAGTCCCTGTGCAGGGCCCAGCCTACCTTTGCCACACACACGTGTGAACCAGAGGGAGGTGGGGCTGTGCTGCTGCAGGAGCTTCGGTTCCAGGCTCCGCGGAAATGAGCAAAGCTGTGCACATTCTGTTTCGTGGCCCATATTTCACGGCCGTCTCTTTTCTAGAGAGTTGGGGTCGGGCCAGGGATAATTTTCAGGACAAACAAATTATTGTTGCATTTGGTGCTCTTCCAGACTCTAATCCATCCCACTATCTGCACCATTGCTAATAGTTTGGCTGCACTCACCTTGACCTTGGACAGCCTGATATCCTTTGGGGGGCTTCTCCCTCCTGCTCCGTAACTGTGGGACCTGGGCTCTGTCCCAAGGAGCTTCCAGGGCTCCCTGGCCACCTATGCAGGACCCCTTTTCGCTGAATCAGCCCACCAGGCCCCCCACATCCACCACTCATGAACATTGTCATGGATGAGGGGGCTCTGTCCACACCCGGGCCCAGCATTCTCCACCCTCCACCACCAAGTATTGTCAGCGTACAGTATTTTAAAGTATCAGTAAGGAATGTGAGAATGTACCCTAACATTGAATAGTTTATGTTATAAAATTGACCTTTTATGGAGATGGCCAGTAATTCCAACCATCTGTTTTGTGTTTCATACCCTGGATCCAGAGCGAGGAGGAATGCTCTGGGAGTCTCGTGGTCTGTTCGGCTTATGAGTGCTGGACGCTGTGAGGCTGCAAGTGACAGCGCAGCGGGCACTGAGGCTGTTCAAGGAGACGCTGAATAGCATGGGTGACAGCAAGGGCCTCAGTCTTGAGCAAAACAGCTGTGGTCGGGGGTCACTGTGTTGTCCCCAAGGTGATGAGGTCTGGGCCAGTTCCACTGTGAGTGGCCAGAAAGCTGCCCCCTGTCTAAGTTCACAGCCAACACCCTCGCTCCCCACGGCCTCAGCCAGCCTCTCCCCAGACACACCGTGCGAGGGCGTGGGTGGGCCCGCGCACACCAGTCTGCGCCTCGCACCCTGATGCGCCTGTCTGCAAACTGGTGTCCGTCCACTGGGTTCACTCATCCTTCGAGACTCCACGTCCACCTGAAACTGTCCATGGAGGCTGGCGAGGAGCCACCTTGGTGACAAACAAGGCGGTACTTCAGTCCTAAGCAGCCTTCTCTTCGCACAGGGAACACACACATGTCTGAGAGAGCACGAGGGGCTCCCATCCCAGAGCGTGGCCATGCGTATGTGTGGGTTGCTGTGGTTTCTGTGTGCGTGTGTGTGTGTGTGTGTGGCTCTGAGGAGTGGGTCACTTCCCTTCGAGAAAGTGGCCTGAGGGGCTCGTCCAGGTGTCATTGGTCAGAATCCAGGGCGGAATAGTGGGGCTGCAGCAAGGACGTTAGTACGATTTACAAGCTGCCCAGTGTGACACAGACGTTTCGGAAAGCACAACACACAAGTGTTGAAACTAAAGCGTGCTGTAAAGAACTGTGGCAGAAGTTTAGTGTTCACACTACGTTTAGAAAGAAGTGAATGTGAACCCCCTTTTTTAGCTCATTGTTGGCATTTTTGAAGAAGCTCATGGATACATAGCAAGGCTGGGATAGACCGCAAACGCTAATTTTAAAACCTTCTTTTTTTATTGTTATTCTGTTACAGTTGCCCCCATCTTTCCTGAGGTCGCTCTCCCTGGCCCGGTCCCACCCCCACTCCCAAAGGGGATCCCCTCTCCGCTGTCGTTGACCGTGGGTCCTTAGTACCTGTTCCTAGACTTGACCCTTTCCCTTCTCTCCCCCGTCAGCCCCTCCCCCTCCTTAGGGGGACATTCTCTCTCCTTCTTCCACGCACACACCCTCTAAATGAAATGGGAAAATCCTTTTCCAGTTAGTAGACAAGGAGTGCCAGGAAAAGAAACAAACATCTACAAGACATTCAGAGACATTCCCAAACGTCCACCCTGGACAAGGGCCGCGTGCTGAAGCTGCTGGGAGTGTTTGCAAGTTTGCTGAAAACCGCTGACCTTCACGACACACTTCTTTCACAACGTGGCTCTGAAATGGCTCGAGTTCCAGAGAGGGGGATCGAACCTGCGTCCCCAGAGTCCCATCCAACAGAGAGATTGGAACCCACAGTGAGAAGCAAACCGCGGCCGTTATCTGCGAGGAGACAGTCTGCACCGGGCTCTGTTTCACTTCTGGGCCCCTCTGGCTTCCCCTCTGCTCTCGGGGGTTTGCGCTGTGCTGTTTTTGGATGTCACTTAAGCGGTTGCGCCTTATTTTTATGATATAGTGTTTGTGCGAGGTCAGGCTTCACTCTGTTCCCACATCGAGCTCCTCGTGACCAGGACGGCTTTTCCAAAACACCACATGCATTTCAGCGTCTGTCTTACCCGACCGTCTGGAAGAGCATTTTTGTGATGAGTTAGCTTGACCTGCAACCTTTCTTAGATAATTATCCTGGGAGAAAAAAATAAGAAAATTTATTTCCCTATGTGCCGGGAAATAGAAGAAGGGAGTGATTTATATTTAATGAAAATATTCTTTCAAAGGCTCTTTCCATGCTCGCTGCCTGGGGAGGAGTCGGGGCTTTCCAGGCCTGTTTTCTGGAGCTTGTGTCAGACGAAACGGTGGCTGGAACACTGGGCATCAGGGACGAGGAGAATTTTAAAGTTTGGGGACAAGAATATGGAAGGAGGTCAAAAGGCAAAGATACCTGGCACTGGTTAGATGATGTACTTAGTCCAAGTAGACTCATCAGGGTTTTCAATTGCAGATAATTAGAAGATGGTCACCTCTCAGAGCGCAGGTGCGGGCTATTCTGCGTGAAAACATGCAGCTGCACTGCCTTCTGGGGGGGCCCACACCCAGGCCCCTGAAACAACGCTCGCCGTCGGGGGAAAGTGGCCAGAGTGGAACAGGGCGAGGGGAGAGGCGAGAGCTGCCGGCAGAAGAAGGGGACAGAGAGCGATGAGCCGCAGGCAGCACCCGGGAAGGACCGCGGTGGCCACTCAGAGCGGAGGAGCGAGGGCAGCGGCCTGAGTCGGGGGCGAGGGCCACGGGTTCGGGAGAACCTGGTCAGGAGCCGTCTTTCTCGCCATGTCAGTGAGCTGCCACTGTCTCCAGAGAATCGCGAGAACCTGACCGAAGGCAGGAAGGAGAACGGCAGGGCAGTGGAGTCAGGCTCCCCCACCGGCCGGTTAGCAGTGTTCCCACAACCATGCAGACGGGCCCGCCCGCACCCAATCAGGCTGCGTAGTATGGTGCTTTGGTCCCCGGCTGGCTGTGTGTGCACTTAGCACGTAAGGGGGTTGGGACTTCCCGAGGTGCGACCCTCGGCTGGCGGCATGTGTGGCCCACCCACCCGTGCATGGAGACAATCAGGCATCTCCACAGCTCCGCAAACTTCCCCCGCTGCCCGAGTCCCGTGAGAACCTGCTGGCCTCGAGCGGCTGCCGGACAAGAACGACTGATACGACCTTTAATTCTGACAGATCACGGTGCGGGACCTGCAGACCCAGACTTGAGAGAGGCCAGGTTGGGACAGGCGGCCTGTTCGGAGCCTGGTGGGTAGTCCAGAGCGCTACAGCCAAGCCCCGCAGCAGTGGGGTGGAGGCACAGAGACAGTCAGGCAGGACATGAGACGCAGAGCTGCTGGGACTTGGCGGCATGTCAGCTGCGGAGAGAAGGGGTCGCAGCGGTGGATCTCGGGTGATGCGGCTCTGGGGCACGCAGGGGCGGAGACGACTCTGCCGAGACGGAGCAGCTGCTCTGCGCACGGCCACCGCGGGTGCCGACGAGTTCCGTTCAAGACGCGTTGAGTGCGGGACGCCCCTGGGGTGTCTGGATGGTGAGCTGCTGTCACTGAGTATGTGCCAGACACCTTCCCCAGACATTCACACCCATGTGACCTTCACAGAACCCCTTGGAGACAGGCAACGCCATCGACTCAGCTTTGTCATGAGGAATGGGAGCGTCATGGTGCCCCTAGAACTCTGGGAGAGGATTACAGGAAGGGCACGGTGCGGAGACTCGGGATGCAGGTCAGGGCTGAGACTATGGGAATGGGCGCCGCACAGCACGGCGAGGGCAGAGAGAGAGGCCCGGGGGCTGAGTCTGGAGCCCGGACGCGTCATGACTTTCAATGCAGACGTCTGGAGGGGACACTCGGGGCCTCCGCAGTGGGAGGGCAGGGCCGGGCCGGAGTAACGGGTGCGGGAGAACGACAATGCCCGGAACTGGAGTCTCCGCCTCTTCAAACACGTGGGACTTGACACAGAAAAGAGGGATTCTTGAACTTCATTTGCATGGTTGGCACTATTTCAGACGCCTGCATTTCCCCCTTTCCCCTCCACCAGCTCCACCCCCTTCCCTCCGGCTGCCCCCCCACTGCGGTCCATGTCCCCAGGTCATGCACGCGTGTTCTCTTGCTCGCTCCTTCACCTTCTTCCGTCCAGCCCCAGGCCCCTCCCCTCTGACAGCTGTCAGTCTGTCCGTGTGTCTGGGCCTCTGGCTCCACTTCGTTTGTCAGTGTGCTTTGTTCGTCAGTCTCCACACGTGAGTGAGTCGTGTGTGTGTGTGTGTGTCCTTCACCGCCCGGCTTGTTTCTGCGGCCTCACAGTCTCCTGGTCCATCTGCGCCGTCGCCGAAGGCACGAGTGTCCATTTTCACAGCTGCCGAGGACCCCGGCGTGTGACCGGCGTGTGAACGCTCCTCAGCTTTTTGTCCCTGAGTTGCTGACGGGCACCTGGGCCTTTCCCAGGCCTCGGCGACAGTAAATGACGCTGCTGTGCACGTGGGGCGCTTGTGTCCTTCCCATGGTTGTTCCGGGTTCTCGGGATGTAGTCCCAGCAGTGGGGTCATCCCCAGGAGGGGCTTTCAGAGAGGATGGAGCTCGGGCACCCGGGCACAGCTCGGAGGCCGAAGACTCACCTTCGTGGTCTGAGAAAGCAGTGTCGCTCGTGTGACTTTCACTCAAAACATTCACAGTGAGGTCAGTCGGACGCTGCACCGAACACGTTCTCGATTCTGTCCGGTAGCCCCTTCTTCTGTGGCGAGGAGGGGCACACGTCACTGTGCTGGGGGTTACTAAGGGGTTGCTGGCACGTTCACACCCTTTCTCTCCCTGTTTTTGTGAGTTAAGTTTGCTGGAGCGACCTCGTAAGTCACACTCTGCAGGCTGCAGGCGCACTGTTCCAACACGAGTCGTCTGCACACCCACTGTGCGCCCCCCCCCTTGAGTCCCTTCCGTCACCGTGTTGTTGTCCCTCCACCACTCCACCCGCCCCGCCTCCCGTCCTCCGGTGCCCGCCGTGCCGCCGTCTGTTCGGACACGAACGGAAAGGAAGCTGGCATGGTTGCGCCCGCCTTCAGGACACCGACTGAGGATAAAGCGGAGCAGTGTACCCAGAGACGGGGCCCATGCTTCTGGAGGACGATCCACGGCAGGTATTCACCTAATGAAAGAGTCAGCAGGAGTGAGGCGAAAACTGGCCTGGCGTCGAGGGGATACACGCGCGCCCCCTGGGGGCTGGAGACTGAAGTGCACCCTTCGGCGACGCACAGGCTGAGCAGGGACTCTCCCTGGGTCCCCACAACACTTCCCAGACACCCCCAGCACCAGCAGGACACACGCCCCTCACTCGTGCGGAGAAGTCCCAGGACAGAGCCCGCTCTGGGGCACAGACTTTCGCAAATGTGCCCTCCAGAGAGCTCACTGAATCCCCATGCTCTCCATCCCACACACAGTGGCTCCCAGAGCTGTGCACTTGGACACCACAGGATCCCAGCCGTGAGAGCTGGAACAGGTCCCGTCTGACAGGCAGTGTGTCTGAATAACAGTAACGATCAGGAGAATAACAGTGCAGGCGGAACTGGTTCCCTCACAGCCATGCAGCTCACTGGGGCACGTTATTCCATCACAAACGTCGAACCCTGAGACAGGGCTGTGCTCCCCGCTGCTCCCTACTCCACCACACCCGACAAAGTCTGTTGTCCACGGAGAGATTCTCAAGTCACAAAACTGGATGTTAACTCGGTTTTGCCTTGTGCTTCTGCTGCCCAGGACCAGAGGGTGGCACACACCCATGCTTCCAGCAGAAACCGCCTCGTCCCGTCTGGTGACTGCTCCCCCAGCCACCTGTCAGCCAGTGGGTCGGCCCGTGGGTCAGCCTGCAGGCCAGGCTGCCGCCCTCCCCCGAGCCTGCAGCTCTCTCTGGGCTCTACCCACACCCACCTGTGGGGCCGATTGCTCACTTTGTCCACATCTGCCGGGCCGCCCAGCTTCCCCACTACCCATCCTTCAGGGCCCAGGCCTGGATTTCGCTTTTCCAACCCAGCTCTCAACAGGAAATCCCCGTTCTCCCTCGGAAAGTCGTTTTTTGCTCTCCTGGCTAGAAATTTCCCTGAAACCCCCACTATCTCCCCAAATCGCATCCATGTTTTGAGGCCTCTGAGAGCCTCCCCAGGTTCTCCACAGACCCTGACCCTGCTCCCCATCTGGGCTGAGGCCACCTCCACGGCTGGCTGCGGACCTCGCCGACACTGGTGCTGTGGCCCCACACTGCGGACCGTCCTGGGGGCCTCGGGTGCAGCAGTGAACACAATGACGCCATCCCCAGATCTCAGGTATGGTGGAGGGGAAGGCATTAATAACAGTTACAAAGTTAAGTAAAAACTCTAAAAATGCTGTTACAGAGGGAAAAACAGCTGAGCGTGACATAGACACTTAGAATCTCCACAACTCACCTCAAATCATGTTTTTCCCAGAAACAGGAGACCCTGTTCCTTTGGTAATGGCCTTGGTGAGAGATTTATCCCCAGAGGTGTTTCGGTGGGCTTTGTTTTTTCATCTCTGCACGCGAAAGCCCATTCCGCCTGGCTGTAGAGTCTGTCCAGGGCTGGACCAGAACCGAGCACACACTGGACTCGCCTCTGCAGTCCGTCCGTGTGTCGGGGGGCCAGGCCTCCGAGGGGGCGGAAGAAAAGCCACTGAATCTGCTGCTGTGGCGACCAGGGACGGGCCCTATCAGAGCGGTGCTCCATGACAAGTCTCAGTCAGTGAGTCCAGAGGGTTCTACGTTCTGCGTTCTCTGCCTGACGCTGCTGGGAAATCTCGGTGTCTTCTCCCTAAGGGCTCGCCCCCCGTGGTGCCCTGGGCCCTGGGCCCTCGCTGCGGCTGTCTGGTCCCGTGGGCCCCGGAGCCACGCGGGGGAGGTGAGGCTAAGTCGCGTCCAGCAGCAGTGCTCTCCCGTGAGTTTTACATCACTTCTCTCAAGCTTGTTTAAAAACTCTGTGCTCTGTGCCCATTTCTCCTTTCCCTCCGTGCCGATCACTGGGCAGCAACGGTCCCCCAGCTGGTGCTGAAGCTGCCGAGTCGCTGCGGGTGTGTGGAGTGCGGTCTGCTCACGTCCCCAGCATCTCTCCAGCGTGACGTCATCGTCTTTCAGGTTCCGGCCGAGCTGGTTTCCACCCCCCACGTGCCACCACCTCTGCCCTGAGACGGGCTGAGGCACAACCGTCACCGCCCTGAGGGTTCTGGCTCCTTCTCGCCCCCACGTCTCGTGGCGAGGACGGATCTGCGGCTCCCACAGGCACGCATGCACACAGCCACGTGCACACAAACCCAACGCTCACCCCTCGGTCCCCAGGCGCACGTACTACCACTGGGGTCAAGACGCACCGTCCCCAGAGGGTCCCACCCATCCCCAGAGGGCGCCCCCTCCTCAGAATCCCCTCTGCACTAAGACACGGGGTGCTGGTGGGTGGGGGGCCACAGACAGACAGGTGCCTAGTCCAGGGAGCTCCTGCCGGTCCTGTGAAGACAGCCCCGCCCCGTCAGCGCCCCATGTGGCTGACCTGGGCCGGTGCGTGAAAGGCGCTTTCTCAGTGTCTGACGCACCTGCGTCCCACTCCTCCCTCGCTCTCCACGCCCCAAGGAGGACGCCGCGCTGGGGCGGCAGGGCCTGGTGCGCAGCGTCTTCAGTGCCCCCCCCCACACGCTCCGGGTGTTGAGTCGTTTTGCCGCATGCTGTGGTGCCTGCACTCACGAAGCCGAGGTGCTGACAGAGGCCCTGCCCCCTGCTGCGTTTGTCATGGCACCTGCCTTCTGGACCGTCCACCTGCGGGCGCCTGGGAGTGTCCGTCAAACCTGAACCTCTCCACTTTACACCTGCTGGCACAGCTGGCATGTGGGTGTGGATGCATGCAAGTGCACGAGTGTGCACGTGTGTGCGTGCATGTGCGTGTGTGTGCGTTTAGAATGGTTCTTGGAAACGTGCATTTTTAAACAGAGGCGTTCCGTGTTCTTCGGGCACATGCATGCTGGGAAACTGCTACTGAACGCCGGTTCTGTCACGTGGGACTTCGAGATCGCACTGTGAAGGGACCCAGTGTCTCCTACTGGGTAGACCTGACGATGACCCTCCTCGCTGGGGTGACTGGCCTCTCTGAACTCCCCTTCCAGCTGGCAGTTGGCCTGTGACCTTTCCTCCCCCTGCCGAAAACCATCGAGTTCAAATAAATGTAGTAGCTCCCCTTGCGAGGAAGACTAGTCCCAAAATGTGCTTGAAGGTGAAGCTCACCCACACAGACAGAATGCCGTGGGGCCTGCGGGTGCTCTGACCGGGCACCGTGGCTCTGCCGAGCACGCGGTCAGCCACCACTGTCTGCGTGCGGGAGGGGTCAGAGGGCCAAGTTCGGGCCTCAGGCTTCCAGGTTGTGCTTGATGGTCACTGGAGTGCCACATCTCCGCTTCCTCGCCCACCATCCTCTAGCAGGTTCCGAACAACGGCGCTGCCCTCCGGCCCAGGGGACGGCGCAGTGTGGGTGCCTGACGCTGCCTGCGAGCTCATCTCCCGGCTGCTGGCTCAGACCGGGGCGCCGACTCCTCTGTGTCCTTCTCGGGGACACGCTCCCGCCCGCCTCGGCTGCCTGCCCGGACTGCTGTCTGGCAGAGGGGGAAAACCTGGAGAACACCTCCCAGCAGGAGGCGATCGGGGCTGGCCTCCTCTTTCCTGTCTGACGCGGGCCGCGTTCTTTACATGTCCCGTTTGGTCACTTTCTTGTCCTTTCCTTGCAAGTCCATCATGCAAGGCGGCTTCTGCTGAGCCACAGCCTCGAGGGCACCCACCTGCTTCCCGAGACAGTGCGGTTGTGAGGAAAACACCACGTCAGCACGAGGCACCGCAGACCCACACCACTCTGGCGTGTTCCCAGGAAGGAGCTGAGCTGCGCCGGTGAGTCTGCACCTGCGCCCCTGACAGCGTCCCCTGCAAGACCAACTCCCCGGCCCTGTTTCAGACGCCAGATCCTGCTCCTGGGGCTGGGATGGAGGGACAGAGGAGACGAAATTCCTGCCTCAGGGACTTTCCAGGGGACAGACAGGCACAGTGGTTGCTGTAGAAATGACAGGAGGTAGCGAAGCTTCTGCTGTTAGCTTCTCTGATCCCCAGACTCAGGGGCTCCTGAGAGCAGCCCCCCCAAAGGAGCGGAAAGGAAAGTCTGGCTGCCGTCGGACCATGGGAAGTAAGGCTTGGAGAGTTTAATTCTCTCATAAAAATGCTCTGGCACCTACACAGACGGTGATGCAGGGGCGTTCAGGGTCCTCGTGCGGCACGACTGGTTTGCAGGGGGCAGAAGGCGCTCCACCCCCTCCCCCCACCAAGGGGCAAACACTCTGGGGTCGGACTGGGCCCCTGGTTCCTGCTCGAGCAACGGTGTCATCGCCGAGCGAACGAGAAGGGACAGAAACGGAGCAGGTCTCACGCTGACCTGGGACAGTGAGCTGAGCTCTCCCTCTTCACCATCCCAGGCGCAGATATCCAGGGTCACCGCTGGGGACGGAGCCCGCGGGCACACCTCTGCGTGGACGGCACTGTCACGGACCCGGAGGCTGGTGCTCCTTCTGCTCACTCACGGCTGCGGTTGGACCGTCACCACTGGCCAGGGGGTCCTTTACTCTCGTTTCTTAAAACCCGTGGCTGATTTCAGTGTGGGGCCCAAATGTCCCATGCGGTGGTATGTGGACAGAGCCTCGAGACCGGGCAGCACCTTCAGAGCCCACGTGCCCACTCGTGCCTACAGCTGAGTTTGTGTGTGTTACCGCTCCTGCAGTAAACAGTGATCATTGGCTGAAACTGTGCCCCCTCCTTTTCTGGTGAAGGGGCCGTGGTCCCACCGGACCTCACGGCTCCTGTAGGGGGGAGCTGCCCACGGGGCCCCTATCCTCTGGCCCCGGGAGACCAGAAGCCGGGGTGCATGGGGCTCTGTCCCCCAGAACAGGGCTGGTCTGGGAAGGCCTGCAGACCCATCAGCCTCGGGGCCCTCACCAGGACGTCCCTGTCCCTGTCTCCTCATGGTCCGCCATGTCTCCAGGGACACGGTTCTGGGCCGCTGAGCGCCGGGCTGCGTGCGGAACGCTCAGACGCGCCAGAGGTGCAGCCAGCACCGAGAAAGGGGAAAAGCGAGGCAGAATGTGGGGGTGGGGAGGCTGGGGGGGTGCCCTGACTCCTGCAGTTACGGTTGGTGTCTCCACCTTCCTTTGTGCTTCCCCAACAAACCCTGCTTCCTGTCCCTTCAGTCCCCATTGGGTTCTGTCACAGCAACAGAAAATGCGGAGGGAGGTTCCCCAAACCTCTCTGTGCTGACGTGAGACAAGGGATCCGGTGAGCAGAGCCCGTGTCCCCACCACTCACACTGAGGGCCTCAAAGAGCCACCTCCCTGTCCCCGTCCCATCCCCAGTCCCTGTCTCTCTTCTAAACAGGAGCCTGACACCCCCATTGCCACAACACACTGGACGGAAGGGAAGGTTTTCCCCATTTTTCTAATAAAACCCAGGTTTGCAAAAGCGCACACAATGAGTTTACACAATGCCATTGTGTTTAATTCAGAAATAAGAATCTACGCATGCACCGTGACATAGAGATTCACACTCAGTGGCAGGCTGTCCATCGAGAGAAGTTGGGGAAAGACTTCAGGACCGGCGACAGCCGAGCACAGGTGGAGGCTGGCACTCGGTGGCTGCCACACTCCTGTGTGACAGCCGCCTAACTGTGCTCTTTGTTCCTGGGACATCGGGAACACCTGCCCGAGGGTCCGCAGACCCACGTCTGGCTCTTGTGTCTGTGTGTCCACGCCGTGGTGGCCAACAGAGCCTGCTGCCAGGCGGGGGACCAGCACCTTCCACTCTTGGCAAAATGCATCCGAGCCTGTTTCTGAAAGGTCCTGGCAAAGGCATTCTGCGCAAAATTGTTTTTCCCTTCAATCGCTGGATTTGCAAAGAAATGTTGGACCATGTGTTTTTCATTAAGTTACCGTTAACTACTTGAAAAAGGTCTTTGTAAGAAACATTTAATGGCCAGAAACCGTTGGAAATCTTTTTATTCAAACCAAATTTTCCCATTTTGTTGAAACGAAATGAGACTTGAAATCAATGCCTTAAATTTGATTTTACAGTTGGCACTCTCCATTCAACTAAATAAAAAAAGGTTGAAAGTCAAAAGCAACATAAATTTTATATATCGAATGTAGCTTATATTTTACAACATTCTTCTTAGTTTCAAAATAATACTTGGCTATTACTGCTTACTAAACGGCATTTCCTGTGAGTCACTGTGACTATGCATCTCCCTCAAATTAAACCACCTTTACCTGTAGCAGTGAATTCTAAGGACATCACCGTAGTCTGATTTTCAGACTTTTAGTGTGAAATGGAAGTAAAATAAGCAGAAACGGCTGATGTGAAGGAGCCAACCAGACTGCAGGGTGCTTCGCCTCCTTAGGGGTGTGGGTGCAGGGCCACGGTGCTGGGTGGGTGCTGGGCGGGTGCTGGGTGCACCCCACTCTGGTCTGGACCTCACACCTCCAGCGGCCGCTGGGCACCTTCCCCTGCATTCTTGCTGTAACCTCAAAACTAATTTGTCTAATTAATGCAGCTCTCCCTGCTTCTCAAACTAGATGCTTCTTTTCAATTTCCTGCCAATGACGGAAATGCAGACTTCCCTACCACTCGTGTTCCTGAAGCAGCTCTGCTGAAGTGTCCCTGCCCCCGACAGATGTGCCCAGGGAAGTGCACCAGCCAGCTCCCTTTCCGTCCGGTCGTCACACTAACGCTGTCCTCTCGGCCGTGGACCCCTAGCGGGTTTTTCCGCTGCTAAGGGAACCGCCTGTCTCATCGGCGACTCCGTCCCTGTCTCCGCTTCTGGCCCCTCCGCACCGTGCACCATGAGCCAACGTGCCCCCTGTTGTACTTTTGTGTTTTTGACCAATGAGCCCCGCCCCATGAGGTCAAGGGTTTGCAAACTCGTGAAGACCAAGGGCAGAATCTGAACTTTCCCCTGAACCCGAGGAGCCTCCCGTCTGTTCACCGACACCCAGGTCCAAGCGGGGCCTGGGCGCTGTCAAGTCCGAGGTCAACACATCCCAGAGCACACGTCTCCGGCTCCCGGACCAGACGGACCCGGGATGCTGCTGGTTTTTGGTCCGTCCCTGCGGCCCGGGGGTGGGAACAGGAGGCTCGAGGTGCTCGGCAGGCAGAGGGTGGAGCCCCGTGGGCAGGTGCGCAGGAGACTTCCAAGGATTATAAATTTAGATTGTGTGAGTTGGAGAGAGCCCCCTGCTGGTTGGACCTTCAAAGCCACCACCTCGGAGTGGCAACGTCCTGCGCACAGAACTCGCCATTATTCCGGCTTTTTCTCCACCCCGAGGGGCTCGGGTCTTGTCTTCTTTACCAGACACTGAATCTGACGATTCACTCTTGCCAAGTATTTTGAGTTTCACTCCAGCACGGTGAAATGAGCACAGGAAGGGTGAGACACCTCAGGGGGCAGGGGCACTCACGCCCCATGTGCAGTGAATGAGCCAGGGGTGGGTGTGCGTCAGGGGTAGTGGAGGGGCGAGGCCGAGGCTGCGACTCAGCACAGGCCACGCATCTCGGAAGGCGGTGAGCAGGGCTGGAGAAGCTGCAGGAGGGCGGGGAAGGGACTCCACTCACTGCGGTGGCTGTGGATTCTAGGGGCCCCACGTGCTCCTGTTAAGAAACACGAGGTCACAGGGTGCTTTAGTAATCCTTCCTGGGGCCGCATCAGGGCCAGCTGAGACCTGGGGACACTGCCGCAGTGAGGTCCGACCCTCCAAAGGGGCCCCGGCAATAAGCCCTGCAGGCCCGCATTCTCGACAGCTGCAGCTCAAAGGACATGGGACAGCTGGGTGGAGTGGCATGGAGGCCTTCCTCGTGGGGTTTGTGATGACACCGAGCATGGGACTGGAGTCCCCTGAGCAGACAATACCTGGAGTGCAGAGAACCAGCTCCCATTGGCACCGGGACGGCACCAGCTTCTCCTGAGCCCCCTGCCTCGCCAGAGCCCCCACCAGACGCACCGGATGGGCCGGTGGCACCCACACTGAGACGCAGTGGGTCAGCGTGTCGGGGCCCAGAGCTGCACATGGCTGCCTCTCCCTCAGGATCGTGACACAGTCCTGTTTTTGGACGCTTTCTCGCCGTCTGCAGTGTGTTAGAGATGGAGACAGCAGCTGTGACCGGGAACATTTGTCCATGGCGATGGCTTGTTCCTGACTGCAGGACACAGAGATACCAGCTCTCCGCCAGGTCAGTGCTTGGGGTCCCCGCGGCGTCCCTGCAGCACCTTACTGGAGAGGGCAGCTTCGCCAGCGGCGGGGGACGACAGGACAAACAGCGCAGAGAGGAAGGGGTCCGGAGGATGGGAGTCCTGGGGGCCTCGATGACTACTGGGACGAAGAAAGACAGGCGCCAGCCCAGGCAGACAGCCTGGGACCAGGAAGTGAGGAGTAGGAGGAACACCTGGTACAGAGGCACGGAGCAGAAAGGGGGGGCCCACACGCCTCCCACCCTGGGTGAGGTTGGGGCCCTGGTGGCAGCTGGGCGGCAGGCGGAGCATCCGCACCAGTCCCACTGCCAGGGCGAGCCCCCCGCTGTGCAAGCGCCCCACTGTCCCCAGCCAGGCCCCCTGGGGCTCCGCTCTGGCAGCGGAGGAGGCGGCCAGGACGCTGGCCGGCAGGGCGCTTTTCTTGGCTCCGTGCCTGCCCCGACCGAGTTATTGGAAACACCAGCCAGACTTTACGAGTACCACAGGCATGTCTGCTTTTCCGAGCCTCAGCAAGGAATTTTATTTTTCCATGAAGGACGAAGCAGGCTTAGCAAAAATGTAACAAAGCACATTCTCGCGGTCCGTGTGCGGGGCGGTTCCGCGTTCCCCAGACAGCCGTCCGTTCCTCAGCTCCCGGGGTGTGAGGTGTCCAGTGGGCGACAGACTCACGGGACGCAGGTCGCGTGTGTCCATCTAGCTGAACATGGGGAGACGCAAGCCCACACGGAAGCACACCCCTGAGCCCGCACTGGCTCTCCCCGATCTCCGCACACAGGGACCAAACAGAAAACGGAGCGACCATTTTCCACCTGGGCTACCCCGTGCGTGCCGCCCGGCCCGGGGGTCCTGGGCACTTGGCACTCGGGGGGGAGCGTGCCCTCCCGAGGCCTGAGCAGCTGGGCAGCAGGTGCCACCCCCAGCTGTGCCTCACCTGGTTGACTTTTATTTGAAAAGAGCCCCACCCAAGTTAGAAAACATGCGTGTTTTGCGTACCTGCCCAGAGCAGGCACATCTCTCCATTGCCTGACAGAGTGTCCCTCCTGTCTGTGGCTACACCCTTCACTCCCCCAAAGTTAGGGTCCCCTCCGGTGCCGGGGGTGGCTGCTGACTCCGCCGGCCCTCACCCCTGGGGCTCTGGGGTGATGGGGCCGCATGTGGAACTGAACCGGTGTCTCGAGAATGGACACAGGGCGTGTGGGCTCCAGGCGCCGTATCGTCTCGGGGGAGCGAAGCCCCTGGAACCAGCGCCGAGAGGACAGCAGACGCGCGTGGGTCCACCCTCCAGCGATGCGGAGATGGGGCCGTATCTCCTCCTGGGAACACGCAGAGAGAACCCGTGTCTGCACAGAAAGGTGCCGGGATGTGGCTGATTTTAGTGCGGGTGATTTTTTTAAACATTTCTTCCTTTAAATCTGCATTTTTCAAATTTCCTTTAAGGAAATCCCTTTATTTTTTTTTTTTTTAAGAAAACAAGATTTAGAGTATATAGCATTGCTTACTCTGGGTATGAGCAGAGGCTGGTGTCAACACCCATTGAAAAAGAACATTCATACAGTTCAAGATTTTGAGTGCAAAAGAAACAAAATGTTTAAAATATTATTCCTCAGCAAATTGTAACCATGGATTATTTTTAAATTTGATTGATTGACTGGCTGATTTTAGAGGGGGAGGGAGGCATAAGAGAGGGCGAGGACACCCACGTAGGAGAGACATCAGCCAGCTGCCTACTACAGGAGCCCCGGCCAGGGACCGACCCTGCAGCCCGGAACGGCCCCTATGGGCGTCCGACCGCGGCCCTCCGGTTTGCAGGAGGCCTCCCAGCCCGCCGGGCCGCACCGGTGGGCCGACCTCATACTCCTTCGACTGGCATGGGTGCCGTCTCTCTAGCTCAGACGATTTACAAACTCTCCTCCCTGGTGGGTGCCCACACCCCCGGGAAAGCAGCTAGATGACAGCGGAGGGAGCTCAGGTCCCTGAGCGCCGGGCCCTGCGGCAAGCACCCCTCGGCTCACGGGCTGTCCTCCAGACCAGTGGGCCGTTTGCCTCGTGCAGGTGAGAGGCTGCGTCTGGTCACCTGATCGGCGTCAGGGCTGCCCTCGGGGCCCACAGGCTCGGCTGCACTTGCCCCAGCTGCCATGCTGGGCCACCCCAGCAAACTGCTTTCTGCCCAGAAACGAAACAGCTCACAAGTCACGTCAGAGCTCTGAATGAGCGAGAAGTGTGTGAAATGAAATGGAACAGGGAGACCGCCTCCCTGCCGACCGAGCTGGATGTGAGCTCAGGAAGGTGTGAAAAGCCCTCACGCCACTGCTGTCGGGCCGGGAGGGCAGCCGGTCCACACAGGGATGCAGGCGGCACAGGCACACGGAGGCTCCGGCCTCAGCTCAGTGAACCCGCAGAGAGTCCCGCTGAAATGGCCGGCCTGCACACACTTCGTCAGAACAGGGTCCCAGCTGGGAAATACACAGACGCTTTAGCATCTAGGTGAATTTCGAGTCAGTTTCCTTATATTTACCTGTAGATTCTTCAAGAATCTACAATGTATCTTACACTACTGCATATAAGGAAAAGAATAACTTTTAAAATGATTGGAGGGCTTAAATACAGTGTCTCAGAACAAAAGCAGAATGGAAGGCTTTATTCTGTGACCCGTGTGGTGCTGGGCTGGGCACTCCGTGTGCGTGGAGGGGGAGCACCAGGGACACATCGGCCGGACGCCGGGCTATTATTTCCTGTTCTGAATTAAGTGGACGACCCATTTCCCTCATCCTCCCTCTGTGGTTCATACCAGGGTGTGTTTATCCAGCTGTGTTTCATAACTACGTAATCTTCGAATACCGCCGTGAGTGCATCTAGCAACCAAAATTAAAGCCTACGTTCTTTCTCCTTGTAACCACGTCTAAGGCTACCGTTCCAGCTGTGGCGGAAGCCCTTCGCCGGCTGCCTCGGGGGAGGAGTAACGGCCCAATGGCCCTCGGCGGGGGCCTCGGAGCCTCCAACAACCCCCGGTTGAGACCATGGGCTCCACGAGGACTGCTCCAGGCTGTCCTTCCAGGTGTCTCTCAGCAGAGCCCTGACTCCCTCCTCCACCCCCACACCCGCACAAGCCAGCGTCTCATGATGAATCTGCACAGGCACCTCTCTGGCTGGACCTGAGAGACCAGCCACCTGGTTCGATCCGGTTCCATGGAGATTCGCCGAGCACCCACCACCGCCAGCAACGGCGCCACAGACGGGGCTCTTGGCTGGGCATCCTGATCTTTGTCCTCCGCACAGGCAGGGGCAGCGTGCGACCACAGCCTCGGAGCAGGTCTGAATGGGGGGCTGACTTCTCACAAGGGCCACGGGGTCATGGGAGAGGACCAGGGTGACCGTGCGGTGGGCATGGACCAGAACGCAGGACAGCGGGCAGGCAGGGTGGGGCGGTGTCTCCACTTCTGCTCGGGAGGAATCTCTCAGGACGTCGGAGGAGAGCGGCAGTCCAGGCCGGGGCCCGGTGCTGGGCACTCCTTACCACCCTGCGGGCCAGTCACATGCCTGGGAGGATGCAGACCGGCTGCTGCCAGCAGCGCCTGTGGGCTGCTCACCACCCGGGGGCGAGGCCAGTTTGCAGACCAGTGGTGGTGGAGGGGGGCTCTCGGGAGGGCCGTTTGCAGTTTCCAAGGCAACCAGGCCGGAAGGGAGAGCAGGAAATAAGAGCAGTCTGTGTGTTTCCAGGAAGAGGAATGTCCACCGTGTGATCTGTGTTTTCTCCGCAGGGCGCAACCCGCTGCTCCAAACGACTCATGTGCCACCCTGAGAGTGGGCACCGGGTGGCTGGCCTGCCTGGTGGGCGGCGGGGAGGGTCAGCACAAAGGGATGGTTCAATGTCAGACCCGAGACGTCAGATAACACATCCCACAGACGGGAGCCTCCGCCCTTCAGGAGCTGGGCCAGCGAGCACCAGGGTCTGGGCGTCCTGTGAGGCAACAGGACGGCCTTCCCACTCCAGTCGGTTCTATGACTGGCCCTCTGCCACCTGGACATGGGCCCACCTCCCGGGTTCCTCAGGCACGTCCCCGCGTCTGCTGGTGGGCTCCGCGGCTGACAGGGCTAAAGGAACCCACCAGGCAGCAGCCGGTGTTGGATCGGGGTGATCTGTTCGAAGCCCACCAGTCACAGACGCACCTTTAAATATTAGGGGCACAGCCCAGGAGGTGAAGCTCCCCCTCTCTTTGGCGGAGGAAGGTGGCCCAGCGCTCCCAAGTGAGGAGTCCAATGTGGCCTGGGGGTTCCCGATTTTGTGTTCACACTCGGTACGTCAAGGCCATTGTCAAATTTCAAATTATCAATGTCAAAGACCATTGATAATCCCGTGTAATTTGGGGTGTCACACAGACGCTGCAGGGTTTCAGTTTACAGCGTAAACACACGTGCCCTTCCCTCCTCCCTGCCCCAAGACCTCCGGCCACTAAATCCAGGTGCTGAGGTGGTGTTAGGGACCCCCTATCGGGACAGGTTGAGCTGATGACCCCGAGAAAAAGACTCTCCAAGGCGGAGGACATCTCGGCAGACACACCCGACACTGATAACGAGGCAAGACACCCCCACACATAGTGGGGACCCCGAAGGAAAAGAGAAAGAGAAAAGGGACAAGAAGTGTTTGAGAAAACAATGACTGGTCACGTCCCTGAATTACTGTCAGACTCCACGCCACAGATCAGAATGGAGCTGAGACCACAGGAGGTAGGACACACACACACACACACAAAACACGCCAAGATATACCAACTGGTGTCCTGCTGGTGCACACATTTATGTGATTTGATTGTGCAGCAGAATCTGAGGCCATTTGGAATGTGATTGTCCATTATACAGCTTTAGTTTTTGTCCAAAGATTGGTGAGTTTTTCCAAGAAGACACCAATCTCTGTTCTTTTTAATGTTAACCTTAATAAAGTAATGCCTAGTATTTATTTATGTCTGTTTTGGGACTGATTTGTCTGCCTAACATATAAACTTATGTCATGCTCCTCCAGTTTGGTAGTTTTGAAATACATAATATTACAGAAATTGGATAAACCAGAGCATTTGTTATGACTCTTTTTTACATCTTTTCATTGTCATCAAATCATGATTTTTGGGCAAATAGCTTCACCACTTTAGACTCCAGTTTTTTTATTTATGTAATAAAAAGACTAAAGTAAAATCTTTTTATTTTAGTATCTCTAATGAGTTTTCTCTCAAATTTGATTCTCTCCTGCCTTTTGATCCATTAAGTTTCTACTGTGGAAAACTTCTTCTTACGTTTTTTGTCCAAACTGACATGGAGATAAACGCACCATGAGGACTCTCTGGCTGAGCTGCCCGGACCCCGGCCACTGGCCCCCTGACAGCTCAGCCGCACAGACCTGGCCGGTCCTGCCTTCAAGGGGACGAGACATCACAGATGATAGAGAAAATCTGGCGTAACCTTCTCCAGCTATGTGTTTTGCCTGCTGGTGCTATATTTAAGAATAAACTCGGAAATGTGTTTTTAAGTGCTCTATTTTCTTCTACAGTACCACCCAATACTTAAGCTGGTCCCCGTGGAAATGCATGTGCCATTTGTCAATCACCAGCCGGTCCCTCTGGGCTCCAGGGCCAGGGGTGGGTTTGGAAGGAACTGGGGTCACCCTGCACGGGCTCCTCCCCCAGGGGCGGGCATCCCATCGTGGACTGTGGGACACCAGCCGCTGCGCGCCAGGAGAAGTGGACTTCAGATGTTCAGCTTCTTGAAAGCTTTACACCGGGGATCCGCGTCCTCGGCGTTCTGACAGGTGTTGGTCAGGATTCCGGCCATCGCACGGCTCATTCACGCTCCCACGCCACACCTGGGTGCAGACAGCCAGTGGCTGGGGAAGATAGCTCGTGTTCCCAACCATGCATGTCCCACTAAATCCACTGAGGAGCCAACTGGAGCGTGATGTTATTTTAAGTGGAATTCGAGCTCCAGGGGTGCAGGTAGACAAAGTGTCATGACCAGAGAGTTCGTGACCTTGCGTGATGTGAAAGGGAGCCTCCTTAGGGCTCAGGAAGGTGGCCCTGCGAGGTCAGCCTCTGTGACAGCCCATCCCATGTGGTCGTCGCCCCAGTTCCCAGTGACTCTGGAAGTTAAACCCATGACATCCAGCCTGACGGGCTCACACCATCAGGGTGAGGCGTGAGTGCACGTGACCTGCGGGACCCAGAACCCACTGTTCAGGGCGGAACGTGTTGGTGGGATATGAAGGCTGTGAACCAGCAGCATCCGCGTCACCAGGGCAGTGCCACCTCCTCTTTTGTGTTTCGCTACAGACAGCACCCGCCTCCCCTGGCACTTGATGAAGCGCACCGTCAGAGAGGCAGCCCGGGCTCTTTCCAGTCCTCACCTGTGCTCACCTGCCCTCACCTGCCTTCACCTGTGCTCACTTGCCCTCACCTGTCTTCACCTGTCCTCAGTCCCCAGGTTCCCGATGTGTGTCCACAGCCTCACCCTTTTCACTGTTATGGCAACTGCATCCCAATTACTTCCAGGTGCTTCTAACTCCAACTGACATCTGTTCCCAGAGGACTCAAACACATCAAAAAAGATTCAAATAAAATAATGTCTTTTTTCTTCAGTTGAATGCTGTGTTTTAATCCCTTTTTTCTGAATTTTAATATCATGTGCCAAATGGTGTAAAACTGTTTGTTTACAAACACTGTTTAGATACACTGCGTATCTTTTATTTTCAGCAATTTTCTAATTCAAAGTCTTATAGTATGGATCCAAATCTTTGGTCACTTTAGTTAATTTTTTAGATTTTATTTTCAGAGCAGTTTCAGGTTTACAACAGAAGTGAGAGGCAAGACCTAGATTTCACATGTGCCCCCTGCCTGCCCCCACCTTCTGCCTCCCAGTTACTGACACCCGGCCTCAGAGGATTGCGGCCTCACCGCCACCACCTCCTGCGGTACGGTGTTCCCACCGGGCTCGCTCGGCCTTGTGGGCGGGGAATTTGGACAGACACGCAAGGACGCCTGTGCACTGCCGTGTCAGGCAGCACGTCCACAGCCCCGACCCCCCTGTGCTCTGCTCCCCCTTGCCGACTCCCTTTGGTGCCCGGTGACTGCACTGCTTTTAGAAAAACTGTTCAGCTGGCATCGTTTGCTCACCAGCTGGGGGCACCATTACATGATTTGACTTGCTGTCACACAGGGCCTCTCCAGGGGCGTCCGTCACATGGGATGACGCTGGCCGATAAAAAAGGGAAAAGCAAAACCTCACACTTAAGTGTGAGTCTCATCTGAGGCTGAGTGTCCCGGCTCTGGTAGGAAGGTCTCTCTGACCTTGTACCCCTTTATTGTCAGACGAGAGGTCGGGGTGCATTGTGAGAACTGTGCTTTCTCCACAGCAGCACCTGACCGCCCGTCCTAACCGCTGAGGCCTGAAAGGTCCCTATTGTTTCAGACGAAAACTATCGTCTTTAATTTTTAATGTGTCTGATAAGACTGTGGATTTGAATGTTGACTTCAGAGAACATAGTTGATGGTGTTTTTGGAAAAAGAAACCTCATAAATTTCAGTATAGAATTCTCATTTCTTTCCCTACCTCTTTTTTCTTGGCTGAACTCACCACCTTAGAAAACAGCACTTACATTCCTGCGGTTACCCTTAATGCAGGACTCCTCGAGTGAATCAGCTGCCGCCCGCTCTCCGCACGCCTGCAAATGTGTTTCCACTCGACTTAGCCGAGTGGCCTGCGTGCGCAGCCCGCCGCCTGCCTCGCATTTTCCCGAGCTGCGGTTCCTTGTGGGAGCGGGAAGCGATGACTCAGCTGAAGTCCACGGTGTGAAGCACATTTACCGAAAACAAGTATTTCGGGGAACAGAAGGACTTCGGCTCACTCTCTTCTGACGACGTCCATAAATGTTTGAGGTTCTATCGCTTTTACAGCTGACATATTTTACTCTGTAATGTCTTCCAGATTTTTTTATATTAAACGTTTACTCATAGTTACTCTGCGTCAATTCTGCTTCCAAAACTTCATGTTGGGCTCACAGTTCCTCTATAGACAGCCTCAGTTGTAAAAACAAACTTTTATTTGACTTGGTTTGGTCAGTGACATAGTTTCTCAGACGTTAAAACTGCATGTCAGCAGTCTCTGCATGTTGGTATTCACAGTGAGAGCTCCTGTTAGTCAGGAAGTCCCCGAGATATCCACGTTCCTGATGCGGTATATTTGAGAGGAATAGCTGTTTGCACCATCTCTGAGGCATACAAGGAGAAACAGCTAATATTTAAAGTGTTGCTCATTCATTGCCGTTTCCATTATCGAAAAGTTTGGGATTTGTGCTCAGGCCCCTGTAAAACCACTGACAACTGCTTCTCAAACACTTGCATTTTGCCGGACTGCCCGCCGGGAGGGGCCGCAGGTGTGGGAGGAGAGTGACTCCGGTGCCAGGCCAGCGCAGGCGTGGCAGGCGGGATGCTGTCAGAAAGCGGAGGCGCCTGCTTGTTTTTAAGGAAGGATAACAGATGTTCATCCAATGACATCTGAGAACACGCCCTGTGCCACACTCTCTCCCAGTCCCACCTTCCCAATATGTAGCTTCTTGCAGTATTCTATTTTAAGGTTTTAAATTTAGTTTTTAGAGGGGGGAAGGGACGGAGAGAGGAAGAGAAGTATCTATTGGTTGCCTCTTGAACACCCCACCCCCCACACTGGGGACCTGGATCGCAACCCAGACATGTGCCCTGATGGAGAATCGAACCGGCGACCTTTCGTTTTACGGGCCCGTGCTCAGCCCACAGAGCCACACCAGCCAGGGCCCAGCAGTGTATTTCTTAAAGCTGAATAGATTTCAGTGGCACCAAATTGATGCCCACACATCACTGGGTGCCGAGGCCAGGTAGTCTCTCCACTTCTCAGGCTGCCAGGGCACTGGGAGGCCTGTGATCAGCACCCACTGTTCGCCACGTCAGTGCGTGTGTGCGTGAAGAACCAACCCACGCATCAACAAAATGCTTTTTCTGAATGCTGTTCGCAGAGAATCTGCTGCCCACAGAACGCTCTGCATGTCGTCACTATGGAGGCACCATGGGATCGGCCGTGGGCATCACATGTGGCCCGACAAGTGGGGCTTCGAGTTGCTCTGTGAGGCCGAGAACAAGTCACCCAACTCTTCGTGTGGGCATTTCTAGTTTACAAAACAAGAGTGTCAGCTGCACCTGCACTACGAGGCTGTTAAGAGCCTTAACCTATCCGATCTCTGTGGAAAAGAAAGTGCTTTATAAACTTGAAAGCACTGGATAATCTATGAGGGACTTAGTAATTAGAAAAAACAAAACAAAACAAAACACCTCAAGACATCTCCCCTACTTTAGTAAGTTAAAAAAAATTCTAGTTTCTAGATCAGCCCCAGAGGCCAGTTTTCAGAGGCGAAGCCATTGGCCGACCCTGAATCTGAGCAGGAAGCCCCCGCTCCGTTGCAGAAAACACCTTCCCCACAGAGAGACCCCGAGAACGAAAGGGCAGGACCAGGAGCGGCGTGCTCAGCACAGACCCAGGCCCAGCTTCCTCTCCACAGTGACTTCCCTAGACCTGCTCCAGCGTCCCCAAGACGAATCTAGGAAAATCACCAAGCCTCCCAAGGGCGGACAGAGGAGAAAAAGCGAAGGTTCCCACGAGAAAAGGAAAGACCACTTTTTGGCGGAGGTGCCCTTTCGGCGGGTCGTCAGGCCCGGCACTCGCCCCAGGTTGAGGGCGTCAGCAGATGGCAGGGGACAGAAGGTCAGACTGGAGGGCGGGGCCGCCTGAGTCGCCTTATCGCACAGGTGACAGGCGAAGAGCATTAAAATCGTTGCACACAGGTTCTGGGTTTTTACCACTTGTGTGATGAAGTAACTGTGTTAAAGTCTGCAGCATCATCTTGCTGGGCCCTCGGTTTGTGCCTTAAGAGGCTACGCCAGCCCTGGGTGGTGGAGGCAGGTGGTGTTTCCTCGTAGTTTCTGGGTTTAGTGCGGGCGGCTATTAAAGTCACTTGGAAGTCCTCAGTGGCTGGATGAAGTGCCCACTAAGGCACCCACAAGTTTCTGGCTGCCTGTGGGACCATGAGCACACCCTGGTAGGAAGGGAAGGGCCACTGGTTTCAGCTCCCTGGGACAGTCACCAGGACCCTCGGAGGATGGGGAAGCGGGACAGAGAGGACGCTTTCGGGGAGCAACCAAGCAGTGTGAGTGTCCTCGACCCCTGGTGCTATGGGCCAGCCGCCCCACACTGCAAACACAGGGCCCCTCTTCGTGAGCCCCGGTTTCCATTCTCCAGAGACATTTAGAGCAGATTCCTCCAGGTCAGCTGCCCTTAGGAAGGGCCGTGCTTACTATTATTTTGTAAGAGGTATTGCTTGTCTTTGCCAGCTGATTTCCTCCTTTAGCTGTATTTTCTCTGGGCTGTCCAGCAGGCAGAGGAAAAACCTATTCATCAGCCTAGGGCCCCGCTGGACAGTGGGGAGGACAGCTGTCCGCACGACAGCCAAGGGCCTGGCCTCCAGATTTCCGAGTGGCTCCCTGCGGCCTCTTTAACACTCCCCAACAGGACATCCTGTGTGCATGCAGCATGATGAGAAGCCAAGGTGACAGTCACCGTGTCTCATGGAAAGGGACACATGGAGAATGCTGGTCACCCTCGAAAAGCTGTTTTGAGAGTGCGCAGGTGCGGAACCAAAAATAAGTGCGGTCCCTGAAATAAGTGAATCCCACTCAGCACCCCCCTCCCCCGCCCCGTCCCAAGGAAGACAGGCTGCCCATCACAAAGGAACTCAGCCGTCACATGCACAGCAGGCCGCAGAGGCTTTGAGAAAACTCGGGAAAGAGGCTGGATCCCGAGTGTGAGTCACACTGCAGTCATGGGAGGTGGCTGGGAGCGGGGCCCTGAGTCAGCGTCCCCAAGGCCCTGATGCAATCCCTGCAGCAGGTGTGGACAGGCCCGTGCCCCAGCTCTGACACGCAGATGCCGGTTTCCACGGGATTCCGGGAACGTGGAGCCCTCTGGGCCGGGGCTTGGGCTTCCCGGGCCAGACAGAGCACAGACCCAGTTTCCATTTCAATCACGGCTCCCCCAGGGAGCATCTTAACTACTGTTTCCATTTCTCTTGTTTCCATTGTGCTTCAAAAGCCGCTGGCAGCCGATGTCAGAACCCACAGCCCCCCAAGCTCCACAGCTGGCTCTCGGCCACGACTCCAGTTCTGACAGCTCCGTGGGTCACAGCACCGTCTGCACTGGTAACCAAAACATAAGAGGGGCATTTGCAGGTGTCGTTGTTGTCCGGGCCCCAAGTCCACGGCCACGGGGACTAGTTTAGGACCCAGGAGCTCGGCACTGGCTCGCTTTCAGTTCAGCGCGAGGAGCTTGATGCCAGCGGCTCTCTCAGCTGACTGTGCGCCCAGCCTCACACAAAACAACACTCATAGCCAAGTAAGTGGCTAAAAACTGAAACTCCTTCTCTGATGACCAGACACAGAGCACCGTCCACGCTGGGAGGCCCCTGCTGTCCTTCTAGTCACCATCCCCCCCCACTCCCCGAAGGTGGCCCCCACCTGACGCCGGGCCATGGCGCCTTGTCCTCTGTTTCCAAGCTTGGTTTCTGTGGTGTCATGTGGTCCCAGCCGAGCAGCATGGTGTTTGCAGTGCCCTCCATGTGCTACGTGGATGACATTTCCTGCCTGGAGTGACCTCCAGAAAAGAGGCCACAGTCTTGCCACCCCAGGGGGCCATAATAGGGGTCACGAGGACAGCACAGCTGCCCTGACATCCGTGTGTGTTCCCTCTGCTCACATAGGCTCATGCGTGGTCCACGCAGGGAACATTGTGCACCCTCGGTGACTCCCACGCAGCCGGCACACTTGCAGGGAGCCTTGGCTGCTGCCCCTGAGGAGGCGCTGCCCTTGGCGCCGGGATCCCGCTTCCCTGAGCCGCTCCCGGGGACCCACTGACAACCATCCTTGGCCTCTGGACTCCAGGCACGTGGCCGAGACCTCTGCAGATGGCCCAACCCCTCCCAGTGTGCCAGAAGCCAGACCAAGGGGGAGGCACAGGTTGAAGACCCTCCCACAAGTCACAGGAAAGACAGCCGGGTCACCGCTGGCGGGAGGAGAACATGATGACCTTCCGGGGTGCAGCAGGCATCCTACGTCTTGACCTGGACGCTGGTTACATGGAGCCACAGGAGAAAATTCAGGCAGCTCCCCACGCGGCACGGTGCTTGCTGTTATCTGTGGGCCAAACCTTAAACACTGAAGGAGGAAGGGCAGGAATCCCACATGGGCGGGTCCCTTGCACCCAGAAATTGAGAGCTATTCCTTTGAACAAGTTCAGTGTCCCCTGTGAAGGTGTCACTGCCCCCAGAGTCACAGGTGAGTGGCCCAGGTTGGAGGAGTGGCAAGTGTTGGGATTCATCTGGGCAGAGGGTCAGGAGAGCATCTTCACCAGAGAAACGCAGTGTGAGCAGAGGGGCGCGTCGGCCCGGCTGAAACCGCGGGGAGAGCGTGGCTCCAGTCAGTCGGCCCGGCCCCGGCAGTTTGGGTGGCGGCGGCGGAGGCAGCAGTGGCAGCGGCACCTGCCCACAGAGGGACAGACACAAACCCCGCCCCTTCTTGAGTTTTTAACTGAAAAGTGTGATTTGACAAGTGACGGAAACCCAGACTTTTCAGAGGGGAAACTTAAACTTCTCAGGAAATCACATTCCAAGTAGAGTCTGTGTGTGGGAACGTGTGTCCGAGGCCAGACCTCGGGCCCTGCGTTCCCACAGCAGCCCCGCCTGCCAAGCCTGGGTGGCCGGGGAAGTCAGGCAGCCTCCGGCCGCATCTCAGGATGATTTGGGCCCAGGCCGCAGCTGGCCTGATGGAGCAGCGGTGAGGGACGGGGTCAGGCTGAGTTCTCCACGCCCCTCTTCGGAATCCGACCGTCTCCACAGGCCCGGAGACCTGCACCGTGGCCATGGAAGTGTCGGGGAGCCGGCCAAGTGCTCCCAGCTGCCTCTTCCCGAATTCCTCACCTCGCCCCGGATCCCTGCTGCGAACTCAGAAAGTATGCAGCTGCCCCCCCGACCCCCGTGGAGGAGCCCCCGCCCCTGCTCTGTCTCTGGGCGTCTCCCACAGGCAGCTTGGGGATAAGCACCTCGGCCTCCCAGATGTCCCAAAGGTGCTGGCCACACCCGTGACACTGGCCTTTGCTGCATTTCTGGGAAGTGAGCACTTACGCAGGAGATACAGATAAATATATTTTCAAAAGCAAGAGAAGGGTTTAAAAACCTGCAGGGTGATGTGGACAGGCCTCAGGCGCAGCTGCGGAGTGGGGCCTGATGACCAGGTCCTCTCAGCCAGCGTGGGCCAGTCTGCGGGCGCAGGGTCCCGCTGGTCAGACCTCACCTGCTCACCGAGGAGCACCCGCTGGGCACTCAGCGCGGGCAAACTCCCTCCAGGGGCAGGGCCCCGAAAGCCCGCTGAGAGGATCTGCCGGGACTGGGAGCGAGGCTGGCCCCTCAGGTGTCCCCGCTGCGTTCCTCTTGTCCCCTGGTCCCTGGGGGCTGCCACCCAAAAATCGTCTCAGTGCCTCGTTCTTCTTCAGGGACAACTGGGCTTTGCCGGTTCGGGAGAAGTGAACAAACCCATGGGGCGACTTCAGGGTCAGCCCCCGCAACCGCATGCTAGGAAAACTCAGATGCAGGGGTCAGCCCCCGCCCCCTTGGCTCCCAGGTCTAACCCGCGGGCAGGAAGGGGTGTCTGAGGGTTCCGCCGCGCTTCGGGGCACCGGAGGTCGCGGCCGAGCGGGAGGAAGCGTGCTGTCGCTGGCTCTCTGCCATCCGTGGGGCCCTAGCAGAGCCAGTCGCGGAAGCGCACCCTGCGCCTCCTCCCGTGAAGCGTCCCCGCGCCCTGGGACCGGTCAGAAGGCGACGGTGCATACACAGCAGGCCGCGGGCACACACCGAACGGCCGAGGCGGGATGCAGGCGTGGGCACTTGGAAAACCGGGCTTCTCGGCAGACGCCCAGCGCTCCAGAGCTGCGGCCGCGCGGCCTTTCCTCAGACGCAGGAGGACGGTCCAGCCGCGTGTCCGGCCAGGACACAGGCCCCACCCGCCCGCCCGCCCGCCGGAAACGTGTGATCCCGCAGAAAAACGCGGCAGGCGTCCGCCGACCCCGGACACGGAGCCACGCTGCATGACCTCCAAGTGTTAACACGGGGGATCGGGCGGAAGGTACCTTGGACAGAAAAGAAAACGTGGTGTTTTCTGCCGGGGCAGCTGCTTCCTGCCCCTCCGGCCCAGAGCTCGGGTTGGACTACCACCCGGGCTGGACGCCGGGGGCGGGGCCAGACGCCAGGGGGCGAGGCATTTGCGGAGGGTCCCGTCCACGCGGTGCTGGAACTGGGGCACTGCAGGGGGGTCCTTGAGACATGCCGAGGGAGGCGTTCGAGGGGGAATGGGAAGTCGCATGCAGCTTAGGTGGTTTCTCCTGGGCCTGTATCTTGAATTTCCTTCTGTGTGCGCCATAATTTGAGATGCATAAAAAATTCCACACTGTTTAAAACTACAAGTACATATAACACCATTTCTTCAACAGAAACCCATCACGTCCCTCATATGGTTGGAATTCAAACAACGTCCCAAAAGTTGAGGGACCGTCTTCCTATGTAAAAAGCTTGGACGCACAGACTCAGTGCTTCCTGGCAAACTTGATCAACACATGAGCGCCACCAAATCTATAGATGCTCCGGCCCCATTTCAGGAAAAACAGTCCAGCCGGATAACCGACAGCCGTCTCCCGCCCCGGGGCTCCCCACGGCCGCGGCTCCAGTCCCACTCTGCCTTCAGCAGGGCCCTGCACACGGCTGCGGGGCTGGTGCCGCGAGCCGTCCTGTGCCCGCAGCTGCGTCCAAAAGTCCGGCCCCTCACAGCTTCCGCTGCTCACGGGCCAGGACCAGCAACCGCCTCATGTCGTCGAAGGGAGGCCCTCCCTGCTCCCGCAGCCTGCAGGCAGCGGCCGGGCTTCCCGCGCCCAGAAATGAGGGGCAGGTCTTCATTTGTCGCTGCTGGTGGGCCCCGCGGCTGGACGTCTCAGCAACTTCTCTCTCGAAGACCTCCTGTTCCTTGTGCACTGTTGCTCTCTGCCTTTTCCCTTTTCACGGTCCGAGTGTAAGAACTAGTCAGCTCTTCCAAACCTGCAAGTTCCTGGGTTCTGGGCTTTATTATTATTTGTCTTTGTTTTTTTCTTTTTTCTTGTTATTTTTATTTTTATTTAGGTTTTTCTTTTTTCTTGTTATTTTTATTTATTTTTATTTTTAAATCATTTTTATTCCTATTCAAACTCAGTTGTCTCTGTCTTCCCACCACCACTATCTTCATCCCTTTGATCCCTCCTGTGTACCGGCCACGGCCCCCTTGCATCTCCCAGGCTCTGCAGGGCCCGTGTGAGGCAGCCGGTGGAGACCCAGCGTCCATTTTCTGACCTCATCTCCTGCAGCCACAGGGTAGCAGGTGCGTCACCTTCCTTTCCACTTCCCTGTGGTGAGTGTTACCAAACGTCTCGCCGTCCGGTGCCCACAGGGATGCAGAACCAGCTCTCTCGCCGTCACCGGGAGGAACTGTGTGGGTGGCTCAGGCTGGGGGTCCTGAGCCGTAGAGACACAGTGATCCCCGATCATCTGCCGTTGGAGGTGCCTCGCGGCACCTGGTTGCCCTGCCATCAGGGTCACAGAGATCCCTGGTCAGCAGGGCGGCCACTGCTCCAGATGCTGTCATCAGCATGTGAAGGGAAGCAGCTCGGATGGTGCCATGTCCACAGCTCACTTCTCAGACCAGAAGGGACACTGGTCACCGGGCCTGGTACAGTCACAGGGCCCCTCCCAACCCCAGGCTGTGAGGTCAGGCACTATATCTGGAAGACGGGTGTCCAGGGATTTTAAAGAGGGGACCCATGTCTGCCCTCCTTCCCGAACACCTTCTCCACCCGCCTCGGAAGTGAGGCCAGTAATTCTCCCCTAGGCTTACCTCCGGAAGACTGGGGCTGCGCAAATGATGACGTCTGAACCACCAGAACTAGTTAGTAGGGGAAGTGACTTCAGTTTCCAGTAGACGGAAAGAGCAGAAGCATTTTACCCTGAATGGCTTATTTCTGAGCACGCTGCTCTTTGATGGGAGTGTGGTGTACTCACACTGCCGTTCATGACCAATGTCATGCTCCAGCACGCTTTCTCAAGTGGGATGTGACTGATGAACATGCCACAGATGCTGGCACCCGCTCGCTCCTGCGCTCCGTCCTCTCCGCCCATCCAGCACACAAGACCCTGCCCCAGGGCCTCGGGTCCAGAGTCCACTCACTGCCTTCTACCCCCGTGTGCTCGGTGTCGCCCACACTGACGGGCATGAGAACAACATGCGTGCTGGGTTCCCTGCCCGTGTGGACGCATCTTCTCCGCACATCCTGGCATCCAGGGGCTCCCAGGGACTCAGCACCACCGAGGTGAACACAAGTGCCCTTCCACCTTCGAAGACGTCTCCCCACGTCTGCACTGGGCCAAGGCCACTGCCTGTCTGGGAAGGTGCTGACGCTGGCGAACCCACAGCCGCATCTGTGCGACCGCTGCACACCTGAACACTTGTCCGTTCTGCAGACAGGGCTGATACACAAACTGTTCAGAGCTCACGGCACCCAGGAGCTGGCAAATGTGTTAACGGCACAACAGCCATGCTTACATCAATGTGTCCCCAGAAATGACCGTTGTGTTGGAGGCACCGGTGGCCCGTGCGGTCTCCCTAGAGTGCAGGCTGACGCTTGAGCCGACTTTTATCTCATTCACGGCGATGGGAGGTGCCTGTCTTGAAACATCAACGATTAGAAAGAGGAATCCCATTGTTTGTTAGTGTTGCTGAGGTTTGATTACATGGTAAAAGTTTGGAAACCACTTTGAACACACTGGCAGAGTGTGCCGCTCAGAGAAACTATGAAGGCAGAAAGGGCACTTCCACGCAGGGCCCGAAGTGATTTATCGCCATGTGGATGCCAGCAGCCCCGGCGAACAACGGGCGGCTGAGTGCCCGGCGCCCCTCAGGCAGGAGGGACACAGGGCAGCACCCGGCAGCACCCAGCTGTCTCCAATTACCACCTGGCAGCAGGGGCGCAGTGCGACTGCCAGACCGGCATTGTCCCTGAGTTCAGGCTCCTCCCAAGCCCCTTTCCAGCTATTCCCTCCCCCCCACCCAAACACCTTGGAAAAAGTAGCATTCCATTAAGTCTAAAAACAAACAGAGGGAAGCAGTGTTCTGGGAACTGGGCAGCGGACAGAATGTGAGAGCTCCTTCATGTGGTCCCCAGCGAGTGTGGAGCTTGAAGTTTCCACTGGAACGCTCGTATTGCAGGTCATTCCAAACCGGCATTTTTGGTGGAGCTGCTATATAAACATACATGTTGACTGAGCTCTTTTCGAGGCCCCCGGGAAAGGGTTGTATTTCCACATAAAAGGAAGACCACGAAGAGAACGTTTGTTTAATCCACCATAGGTTCCTGGTCCCCAGAGTATCTGTTCCAAACTCACTTGAAGCGGTGGAGGTCGGCGGTGCTCCGGGAAGCAGCTGTGTTTTACCTTTGTTTGTAGCGTGTTGTCCGGAAAAGCGAGCAGCTGTTTTCTGACGACTCCCATTCCCAGCACCACAGTCTTCTGAAAAACTGAGATAGCAAATGGGGTAAGAAATATGTGTGCTTTCAACACTGACATAATTTCTTAGACTAAATTTAAGTTCCACGGCAAGAATAGACTCTGGAAATGGCTTATTTAAGGGGTGGAACTGCTAAGAGCCATCACACCACACATTGGTCTTCCTCATCAATTTGATTATAATTTAGGTCAGAACAACTTTGCGGGGCTGGGGAGGCCAGCAGACCCTGCAGCAGCGACCCGACACAAATGCACCCCCTCCCCAAGGCCGAGGCAGCGAGGTTTTGGCCGGGGGGGCCCAAGACACACGCTGAGCAGGAGGGAAGGGGTAGGAACAAATAGTGAGACCTTGGCGGGGTGTTAGGTGAAAGTGTATATTCAAGAATAATTTATAACATAAGTATCAGAACAACACATAGCTTTTCCACCAAATTAAACCAAGAAGTATGTTCAAGACTATGCAGTCAATACTTCAAGAACTTATAAAAGTTTTCAAACCCTGGCTGGTGTGGCTCAGTGGATTGAGCACTGGCCTATGAACCAAAGAACTTATAAAAGTTTTCAGAACATTCAGACGACATTTTTTTCCCCAAATCAATGGAAAATCCCACTCCCACTGGGGACTGAGACTCACAGGCAGCTGCGCATATTGGAGGGAAGTGGGGTTGTATCCTGGAGGAGTCTTAGAAAAGCAGTGCAGGCCCAGGGAACACAGTTCACCCCTCCGCAGGCGTCGTCCAGTTGTTGCCGGGACACCTGGAGGGCAGGGGCTCCGTGACCCCCCGTGATCCCCTGTGACCCTCCGTGACCCATCAGGGTGACCTCTGCTTTCACTGAGCTCAAAGGCGATTCAACCTCCATGTGCTGGGACAGGCTGCGCCTGGGAGGCAGCAGAGCGGAGGCCCTGCCCCCGCCGCACCCCAGCCCCTGAGGCCCCTGGTCACAGACGCCCCTCGGTCATGCCGGTGCCTCCTTTCTGCATCGAGGCAGCTTCGTCTCCATCTGCTTCAAGTCCCTCTGCGCCCGGGAGGGTTTTCTTCACGAGCTGTTGGGTGACTGGTTCAGGCCTCCAGAAGTGGGACGGATGCGCGTCCCTGGACACCCAGCGTGGAGCTCGGCTGCGTTTTCCTGGTGGCTTGGTTTCAGATTCTGCTCCAAATGAAACCCAGGGCTCTGAAGTCAGCGGCCTCGGGGACAATTCTGCACTTGTCCCCGAACTGACTCCTGACACCTTGCCTCTGTTCTACCCGGCCACCGGCCACCGGCCACCAGCCACCGGCCCCCGCCGCTCCTCGCCGGTCCCCTGGAAGCTGGAGTCGCAGCACCCACCTCACACTGTGGGTGGGAGTCATCTCAGTGCGGATGACAAAGGCGTTCCGCTGGCCCACGGGAAGGGAACAGTCAGCGCATCGGCCGAAGCCGTCCTTCTGTGTCACAAAGCAGGACGTTGTGGAGTGAGCGTCCGGTCTTTCCTCAGTATGCACACTCGTGTGCGTGCACATGTGAGTGTGTGGAGGCATGCGTGCTTGCATGTGTGAGTATGCATGTGTGCCCGCACACGTGTGAGTGCTTGCCTTGTCATTAGAGGAGCAGGTCTCAGGCCCTGACGAAAACTCTGCAATCCCTGCTTTAAAAACCGCTGACTTCTCGGGTGTGTATACAGGTCCCAGCCCCCTGGCTGCTTCCTGGGTGTGCCTGGCAGCTGTTTGGACGGATACCCCGCAGACCCCCGTGGGCCCTGAGCCCACCGGTGTTCTGCGTCATGGAGAAAATGCCTGTTTCACCCACTTTGCAGAGCTGTACCTGGTTCCACTGAATAGATTCAAACTGAAGTGCGTCAGATGCTCGGATCACGCCCCACCAATCTTGGGAGGACACCCGGTCTCGACTCGTCCTCAGGGACACACCTGCAGGAATCGCAGATGGAAAGCCTGCAGCCAGGTCTCTAGTCTAGGCCGATTCTGAGGGCGGGCTAAGCAGCCTGTCAGCCAAAGAGAGGGTGCTGTCTGTGGTGATCGGTGCCCGATCCACACAGGGCCCCCAGTTAAGCAGGGGCTGTGTGTAATCTGGTTTTACGCCGATTTTCAGCTCCGAGGTGCTGTGACTCCATTCTTGGTGTGAACAGAAGCATTAGCTGCAACTCGAGGAGCAAACAGTGAGGCTGAGCTGGGGATCCCTGGTAGGGGGGCCATGGGCGGGGGGTGATTGGCACTTCCTGGGAACAGAATGGTGGACAGCAGGCGACTCAGGCCGCTGTGTGGACGGTTCAGAACACCCACGTGACATTGGGGTTGATTCATCCTGACCCTGAACGTTCCACTCCGGTTTCGTTCCGGCCGCAGTGCCCCACTGCTGAAGCCACAGGCTGAGTCCCAGGTCACACTGACATGGGTCCACCACCTGGGGCTGCTCTTCCATGTAATGTGAGCCGCCCTCGGCGTTGGGGAACAAGGAGCGCAGGGCGTTCGGCGGGGAGCCCTGCGGTGTGCACGGTGCCCGGGACAGTTCTGGTGTGTCTCAGTTTGGAAATGCCACTGATGTCAGCACCGCCTTGGGGTACTGGAAAAACCAGCTTGCGTGCTGTTGGCATCCACGTGGGGTGAAGGTGGTGACTAGCACCTGCTCGGGGACAGGCGGGGACAGCCTTCTGCATCCTCAAGGTGACACCTACCGAGGAAGAGCGAGCTGCCTGACCCAGACACGTGACTGGCCAGGAGGCCCCTGACGCCTGGCCAGGACGGTTATTTTCAAAAGCTCATCCCAACTCAGAAGTGGGGACACAGCCAGCTGTGCTGCCCCTGGGGAACCGGCCTCCTTTTCTCCTGCTGTGCACTGTGGGGAGCAACAGGAATGATAAAAAATAAAAAAAAACCTCTGTGTATTTTTTCTTCTGTTTATTACTGGGGCCCAAAATGTGTGGGGATTATACTTGATCATGTTTCCATAGGAATTTCTTCAATTCAGATCTTTTACAAAGCGCACATATTGAATTTATTTTCTACTATGCTGATGCTGTGTAATACAGATTAATTTCACAACCTTTGGCAATAGTTTAAATAGTTTACATTTTATTTAATTCACTTTTCGAAAAAGGACCCACGGGGCTGATCAGAACAAGCACACGTCAGTTGGCTAATGTCTCTGTCACCATGAAATGCACCTTTGGGTGCTGTGAGGCCAGCAAATGTCACGCAGGCTGCCTGCCAGGGAGGCTGGGGCCGGCTGGGGGCTGTGGGTTCTCTTTAAGACCGTTTAATCTTGGAGACGATGGGGGAAGTAAAGACAGAATCTGAATCACCTTCACTACAGCACAGAATCAGAACACCCCGGAGCCTGGACCTTCTCCTCCTCAGATCCACAGTGTGTGAATTCGGGGCCGCAGCCCAAGGGATGCAGCCCCTCCGTCCAGGTCCGCCAGGGTGGTTTCTTCACACGTCTCTGCGCGCCGTCATCCAGGTTTGCTCTCCCACAGGCCAGCCGGGCCATGTGCTGGGGGGGGGGGCGCCCGAGGCCACAGGGCTGCGAGTGGGGGCCACTCCCCTCGCTCTCTGAGAGAGTTTCACAGTGGGACGGGCATCGTGGCTCCTGAGGGCACGCTGAAGTTTAACAATGCCAATTCTCCAAACTAGGTCATGGGTTTTTTATTTGCTGGCAACAATGAATTTGCTCCCCAGTCCAGACTCCATGTTGTGTCGGGCGTAAAAGCTAAGCGTCACCACCATATATTCAGAAGTAGGAATATTAGTAGGAAATAGAAATTGAATCTCATGAAGATGGCTCACTCGAAGCACAGGTTGGCAGTAAGACACCGCCCCCTTCGTGCATTCACTCCTGCACCATCCGCTGCAGCCTGAGCTCGGCCCAGGGGGCGCACTCACCGTCCCAGGGGGCCCTGCAGGGGCCAGGCTCACACCCCCTTCGGTGCAGGGACCACACGCCCTTCCTTCCCGGTCATCGCCATGCCCACCCCTGAGTTTTCCTCTTTTGTCATGGGCGCCCCTCACAGGCTGTGTGTGGTTTCGTTGTTTTTCTCTGCACTAGATCGCAGACCGTGGTGACAGGAGTTTACATGTTTTGTTTATGGCTGCAGCCCATTTCCGAGAAGAATTGAAACTCTGAAGTTCTCTGTGGTCTGCTACACCACAGGCGGCAAACACAAGGCCCTCAGGCCGAATCCAGCCTCCATCTTGTTTTGTCCGGCCCAGCACCTGGTTTTTCCCGGCGGCAGCGCCAAGCTCTCACCTAACTGTTAAGGAGTAGTTACATGTATGTAGTCCTAAAATTACACTTGGCCTTTGAAGGCAGCCGCGAGGCTGATGTGGCCCCCGGTGAGAATGAGTTTGACACCCTGCGCTGACCCGTCAGTCAGGTGCCTGGCAGTCCGTGGCGGGACGGTGCCACCGAGACGTGTGCAGGAAAGGGAAAGCTCGTGCAGAGCTTCATGCTGAGCCACGTGAGTGAGTCACCAGCAACTGAACAGGCGAGCTGTGCTCTTCCCACTTTAAAATGATACACAGAACCACAGACCGTGCACACAGGAATGAGTCCCAAGCTGCATCAGCACGGCAGGGGTCACAAGCCCCATTCGATGGCAGTTGCGTCTCTAAACACTTCAGAGCCAGGGACACAGAACAGGCAGATGGTTTCCAGACATCAATCAGAGGAGCCGACGCTCCGCAGGCACAGCTGTTCCCTCTCACGCTCTGACAGGCACACACGTCAGAGTGACTCATCTCCACACGGCATGGGGCGTCTGGGGCGCCCTGGCCCCCACGCCTGCAGCGACACCTTCTCCATGGGAAGAGAGCACCCCGGCGCTGGGCGGGAGCACCAGGTCGCCCACCACTGGCAAGGTCAGAGTCAACAGGGGGCGGTGTGGTTGCCGGGGGCAGAGAGGCACAGCACCCCCAAGCAAGTCCCCCCTCCAACCTCACGCCTCTGGCAGAAACTGATACGTAAACAGGACGTGTTTTTAAGCAACCAGGCTCGGAACTGTTTATTTTATTCCCCGAAGAGTGGAAGGCTCATCTGTTTCATGCAAACACCACGGATGACTCTGCTGCTGGGGGGGAGTAGCAAAGCCCGTTGTTCCCCCCGTGGCCTCGAGCTGTCTGCGCATCTCCTGAGCTGTCCACCACCGTGCAGCCATCGCACAGCTCCACACTGGCTGCGTGGCCCAGCCAGACAGCGTGCGAGACAAGCCCTTGGAAGGGTCTTTGAGGGTGTGATCCAGGGAGGAAAGGGGGTTCAGACTTAGGGAAAGGGGGGAAAAAGGACTCCAAAACTGTGTCCAACAGATGCCACAGCCTCACATGCCTTGACCATCAGCAGGAATGTGGTGGTTGGTGCCTGACGTGGCCGTGAGCTCTTTCCCTCAGGACAACATCTGTCACTCAGCTCCCCTCACGTCTGTGGCTGCTGCCAAGGTTCCTTCAGGGCCATTGACAGCTCCGTGCTCCTCCTTCAGGGTCAGACCCTCTGCACCCCGGGCACGTTCAGGGGACGCCCGTTCTGCCACCCCCACATCTTCAAGTTTGAGGTTACATTCTGTCCCTCATGTCTCTCTCTATAGCGACTAGATGGCTGTTCACAACGTCTCAGACTCTCTGCTGTTTCGCTCCTGACCAGCCCGACCTTCCCTCCATCTGACCGGTCCAGCAGCTTGGCCACGAGCTCGGGCGAGCAAAGGCAGAGCACCACAGGGGCCCACTGTACGTAGGCATGGGGCTGCCCTGTGTGGGGCCACTGCCCTGGGGCCCCTGGGATCAGCGGGAGTCAGGGCATCTGAAGAAGTGATGGGGACAGGCGAGAAAGTGGCTTGTGGTGCAGAGGTCATGGTTTCGAGAACAAGACACAGATCCCTGGGCTAACCTTGCCCAGCTCTTCTATTTAAAAAGGGGTTCGCAGTGGAGCGAGGCCTGTCCGAAGCCCCACGGGAGAGAAAGTCCACGTGTGAGACTGAAGCCGACGCGGGTGGTGTCGCAGGGACCGTGGGAAGCAGGTCCATGCCCGATGCCCCAAAACATGAGCTGTCTCTGCGATTCTTTTGAGTCTTCGCCGAGCACGCCGCCAGCCAAGCCCCACGCCACACCCGGACCTGTGTGTGAGGATGCGCAGGACAGCACCCGGCTTCTCAGGGCATCCAGGGGAGGGTCAGGGAGAGGGAGGGAGGGGAGACAGAGAGAGCCGGGTGGGGGTGGCTGGGCATGGGGGGTAGACGCGACTCTCAGGAATGGGCCTAAAACCAGGGCGGGTGGGCTAGGGACAGAAGGCTTAACCAGGGTGTAATTTTTTCTCCTACTTTTTCAGTTCTGATGACTTTAAGTTATTGCCTAAATCTGCCTAAACATCCATTTACTTAAAAAGTCCTTCTGCTAAAGTTGTTGTCGGCAAGAACACTGGTCTGATGCAAACTGTGCCATCAGACTCAGAAGGAAGGACGCTCCAACCAAACTGTGATCCTCATCTTCTCGTTACTGAAGAAAGTGTCAGTATTCTCACGCACACACAACTGAGTGAGAGTCTCACACACACACGACTAAGGAACAGAGACGTGGCCAGTGAGTGGCATTGCCTGGTCATGGCGATAATACATGGTATGCAGGTTTACGTGAACTGATTGAGGAAGATAATCTACCTGGCTCATTAAGGATGTAATTCCCATCAAATTTTACTTTTATGCTTAAAATCAATAAAATAGGTGCTACTTTGTTTTTCTAAGCAATTAAAAATGATAGTATTTATAACATTAGACACTTTTAAAATATGCCATCATAATGGCATTATATTTTTTAATTTACATGTATTTTTCTTGAAGAGGAGTGTGGTGCAGTATTTACAAAATAATTTCTATTCTCAACTTATTACATCAGGATAAAAATTGAATAAAGAAATAGAATGGAAATGGAAATTTAAAAATGTGCAATAATGTAAACTTTTGACAGTAAAAGAAAAGCCTTTCCTCTGTTTTTTTAATGTGAATATTGTGATACCAAGTTGCTATGGCATTTAAATGTGCCTGTACATATTTCCAAGCGGTGTGCTAGCTTAATTTTTAAAAAATCAGTAACATTTATTTGCCACTGTTTAAATCCATGAAGAAGAATTTACATACTACCTACGAATGTGGTTTTATGAAATCCTGCTAGGTCATTGTTGAGCCCGGAGCTTGGAAAAGTGTCGCCAGCGGGCTGACCCGGGTTACTGCGCTGGTTCTCCTAACTCAGCGTCACCACCGCAGGCGGCGCCGGCCACCCGCCAGGTGCCGGGCTGTCCAGCCGCCCGTCCGAATGACTGCACGCCCACCTGCTTTTCTCTCTCCCTTGCTGCTCCGGCCTGCGGAGGAGTCAACGAGGGTCCCGAGTCTACCTGAAACGGATGAATAGGGATGGGAACAAGAGGCGCGAAGAATGGCAGCAAGACAAAGGGTTCTATTCAAGCTGCAAAATTTTATTTAAATGGGGGGGGTTATATAGGGATGGGAAAAGGGAAGTTGCTCTGATGGGTTGTCCGGTGCGTGTTCACTACGTGCTCTTGTTAGTGATTGGTCAGTTAGGTGCGTGATCAGTACCTCGTTTGGTAGCTGGTTCGCGTGCTCTACGGATGCCCCTAGGAGGCAATGCTGGCTGCTCTGACCGCAATATGCTGTCTTGCTGGTGAGTGCAGCCTCTTGAGCTGACTGCATCAGCAAGCCAAGGCCCCAACACCTTGCTTTCCTTAAAACCAATTATTTTTGCTGCAACACATCCTTGAAAAGGGTCTCAGGAAGGTCCAGTGGCGGAACGTGGTTGTTCCGTTCTCACCCGTTGGGCGGTCGGCCGACCTCGGGGTTCTGGGCTCGTGACCACCAGCCTCAGAACCTCTTCCAGCAGACATCACCCACCAGGAGCATGGCAGAGTCCACTCTGTACCCTATTCTAGAGTTTCCCCCCCACTCCAGTTTGGGGGGCTTCTCTGTTCTCTTTTTGTTATGTAAACTCACGCCGATTCACTAGGCTTGCAGCGGTTTCTGTATTAAATGTCCGCACAGTTCTTCGGTTCCTGAACTTCCTTCTGCCTCTTCGCTGTGGCCTCTTTCCTCTGTCCCCGCTGTCTGCGGCTCCCGCTGGGAAGACGGCGGCCTTCCTCTGTGAGTCCCGTGGAGTGTGCTACCTTTGCCTAAACTTTCATTCATCTTTTCTTTTCCCTCCACTTTTGACATGTTTCCCTAGAATATTCAGTTAATTTTTAAGTGTATCTCTTTCCCATGGCCTTGCTAAGGGGGCACCTACACAGAAACACCTGTCTTTGGGGGACTTCGGTCACGTGAGGGACCCCATCCAGCGAGCGTTTTGTTCGGTCGCCAGGACCTCTCTATGAGCAGCTGCCTACATCCCCTCTAGGCCAGGAGTGAGGCCAAGGGTTTCTGGGGTCTCCCGGGTTCCAGACTGCCCACTTCCCTCTGAGGAAGCCGGGGTGATTTAAGGAAAATAACACCTATAACTGACTCTTGTGGGCCCTTCACGCTCCACAAACGGCCCTCTGCCAGGCGGTCTGCTGTGAAACCCCGGAGGCTGCAGAGCTTGTCCAGAGTCCTGGTCGCAGACTGCAGGCTCGTCGAGGACAAGCGAGCAGGACAAGCTACTGGCTGTGCCCCAGCATCCACCAGCAGAGCCTGAGGCGCCTGTCAGAGGTGGAGACAGGAGGGAGGCCACAGCCCCGGGGCCCTGCTGCCAAGGTGCCCCCTCCCGGGGAGCCTGACCCCGTGGAGGCTGTCCTGCTGGCCCGCGGAGTCCTGGCACCGGCATCGCAGGAGCTGCCCGTGTCTGACGGGCTTCCTGAGCCTTCCCCTGCTTTTACTGAGTAAGGCCTGCGAGCTGGAGACGGAGGAGGAGGCAGGGTCCACATGTGGAGGGATGCCAGCGCCTCACCGGGCGGAGCCTGGGAAGAAAGGAAGGAGAGTGAGCAGGGGCAGCTTTCCCAGGCCCTGCTGCCCCGTGACCCCAGAAGAAAAGTGGTCACCCCGGCCGGCCATGTCCATCAGCGGGAGGCTCGGGGAAGAACATTCGTTTTTGTTACAAAGCCAAACGTGCCAGCGTGTGATGTGCTCCGTCTGGCTCCTTCTGCTTCGATTATTTCCTTTTCCAGTTTTCAAGAAGAAAATAAAAATCTCTCATACTAAGTTCTCACACTGTAATTCCTGGAAGTCATTCTGGACTCAAGATTCCTTTGTCTGTTAAAAAAAAAGAAAAGAACATTTAGAGACTTCCTGCAGCTCCGGGACCAGCTCCAGCAGACGGGGGTTTCAACCGCCTCCTGCCAAGAGTCCTAGCGACGTGGCAGCCGCTGGAGACCCGCGCCATGTGGGCCAGGCCCGCCCGGCTCCCAGAGGCCCGAGGCGCCTGAAGAGAAAGGGGAAGCTACTGCCAGCTTTAACAGTGCGGGGCCTGATGCACCCACATACAGACGGCACCTGACTGGAAGCACAACCTGAGAGGTCAAGTTGGGTCTGTAACTCCCCGAACCCCAGGTTAACCCGCAGCAGTTGTCCAGTAACCCTCACTGAAGGCTGGTCTGGGAGCTTTCCCTGTGGCCACCTCCAATCAGCACTGATTGTTCAGGGTTGTCATGGTTTATGACAACCAATCTGTCTTCCAAGGCCAAAGTTGCAGTTGGTGAGAAGCTCGAAGACCACGCAGCACAGACACGCAGCCCCACAGGGCGCTCAGGCCCCCCCTTGGCCACGCACTCTCCCTCATCCGCTCCCGCGGCCTACGTGACCCTTTACCCCTTCTCCTCCCTCCTTAGCCAGCCCGGGCCTCCCCCTGCCCCCTCTCAGCTGTTCACCGCACCATCCCCCTCCCTGAGACAGTCTCCACCCTCTGAAGGATGCACCCCCCACGGGTCCCCCCCACATCCTCCAGCACTGGTGCCTCAAACCTGCTCCATTCAGGGACCATGGCCGGCTCCCGTGCACCCGCAACAGCAAAGTCCTCTACCTGTGCGCAGAGCCCGTTCCGTCAGCCAACCAGCCAGGTCCCTCCCGTGTCTTCACTTTTCTGCAGGCCGGGCACCTGGGGCAGGCAGCCTGGAGGGGTGGCAAAGGCTGAAAGGGGCCTGGTTGTGGACAACTCAGGAGCCTGAGCATGAGGGCTGGGTCCTAGGAGGACAAGGACACCTACGATAACCAGGGAGTGGCCCAGTCTTGCCGCAGGTCACAGAGCCGGGGGTGTTTTATGGTGAGCACAGCAACCTGGTGAGGGATTTGCCCTGAGGCTAGCCACGTGCCAGGCTCCCCAGGAACCACCTTACACAGATGATCCCCGGTGCCATCGTCCCCACTTCCCTGATGATGGACTGGCACCCGGAGCAGCAAGGGACTTCCCCAGGACCCCACAGTGAGTGAGGGCCAGAGTACGACCCCCACCCAGAGCAGCAGCAGGGTCACTGGACACCATAGTGGAGCCCGTCAACAGCAGGAGACTGTGCCATAGCCATGGGTGATGGGGGTCCCTGTCCCTGCAATTAAAAGGCCTCCCTGAGCGCTTACGGATGGGAGCTGCGGTCAAGTTGTGCTGTCAGCACACGGCTCCCAGGACAGGGCTGCAGAACTACCGCTGCTCTATTTTTAGGTCATGGCAAGCCTGGCGGCGGTAAACTGTCCTGAGTCAGCCCCTCTTCGCTTCCGGCCTTGGGGATGCGAGCTCATTGTCACGGCTCTCCAGCCACAGCCGCAGCGTTCCCGCACCGGCTTCTGAGCTGATAAAATGCTCATGTAAAGCAGCGTGGCTGCCCACGAACTGCCCATCCAGGTGTGCCAGGAACAAGAAGAAGAATTTAAAATAAAAGGGGGACAGAGAGAAAAGAATGGACACTTCCCACCAGGAATTGCCCATTTTAGGCACATTCCTTTCTGAACAGCCAATAGGACTGGGGCTTTCCCCATCCAATCAGAGATACGCAGCTATGACCAATCAGAGCAGCTCCACTCTGGCCAATGAGGACAGTGCATTTTGGGCGTGCTCTGCGGTGCTCCGGACAATCCCCACCAAGGGCACCATTAGGTGTGTCCCAGAGGTAGTGACAACGTGCACCGAAAGCATCCAGGATGAGGGCCGGAAAGCTTGTCTGTGCCCAGGTGCCCCTGGACCTGAGCCAGGAGCCGACCTCACCCCCAACCCGCAGGAATCATGAAGAGACTTTTACCAAACACCCCTTGCGCAGCTGTTTCTTTCTCTTGAGAAAAACAAAACGTTGGACAATTTTAATTGGAAATTCAAAAGCTGTCTCTTCCAACTTTGCCGAGAGCCCGGCGCCCTCGGATTCTGCGCTCCCGGTTCTGCATGGCGGGGCGCACCTGACCACGCACCGGCCCCTGCCGCGTGCTCACAGTCCCCGGAAGACCTGGCGGGGACCACACTGCATGGGACCCCTCAGAAGCATCGGACAGCCATCCTGCAGGACAGGGGAGGGTGCAGCCCAGACCGGAGGGGGCTTCCATCGTGCTTTCTCCTGCGAGTTCACCGTTGGGCCGCTGTCCACGCTGTTCTCTGTCCCTACGGCCCCTCCCCCTCCACGTCAGACGCCATCCCCTTGTGGCGCCTTTGCTATCGCCTCTTCCACCCTAGCTTACTCCCATCTCCTCACTGAGCTTTCTTTTCGTCGTGGATTTGACCACCCTGGAGTTCCCGCTGCGTGCCCAGCCCCATCGCTATCGCTCAGCTCCCCTAACTCGCTTCCCAGTGGCATGAGGACGGGGACTGCGAGTGCCTCACTCACGGCTGCACCTGCGACCCTCACACGGCAGCGCCCAGCACAGCAGAGTGGGCAGTGGGTCTCCCCGGGGTGAGCGACTGTCCAGACATACCGCCACGCAGGGCTCCATGCTGAGGCCCGCAGAGCGGCGGCCAGAAGCGGCGCACAACCCCGGCGCCGCAGACCTGGGACAACCAGACCAGCGGCCGCACTGCAAGGCAGCGTCTCAGGAGGCCGCCCTGGCGAGGAAGGTAGGCCTGGGGGAGAGATGTTGGCAAGACTGGTTTCAACAGAAGAACGGGACCGGCGTGGGTTCGTGTAAAGAGACTGGAAGTGAGTGGTGGCTGCGTAACCCTATGTCAGACTGGCGAGCACCAACCAAGGGTCGCTGATGCCAATTCAACGCCGAGAGGAGTCCCCAGCTTGGAGTGCAATGAAGAACACCTTATTCTGTACGACACAGCACGGCTGTGAGAAGGCCCTGGGGCTAAGCCCCTCTCCAGCTAGCCGGCTCCGCGCCGCACCAGTGAGTCAGCTGGGGATGCGCAGGCTTCCCCCTCGGGTGGAGAAGGGAAGTGCGCTTAGAGTCAGCGGGGAGCTGACTTCCAAAGACAGAAGTCCCCGCCCCTAGGCTCTGATTGATCTGACGCCATGCAAATGAGGGCTCCAGGTTTTCACAGTTTGATTGGCCCAGAAGGTACTGTCCTCATTGGCCAGAATGGAGCAGCTCTGATTGGTTATAGCTGCGTATCTCTTGATGGGAAGAGGAAAGCCCCAGTTCTATTGGCTGACACAGTATCCTCTCTTAAGGGCTCCACGGCTGGAACAGTGCAGACAGGCGGCTTAATGCTGGCTGCTCCCAGAGCACGGGTTGTGTGAGGGGCCCCTGCAGAAATGGCCACGGGGCTCTGTTTTCTCATGTTTTAGCCCTGTGGGCCACCAGGAGCCTTTCTTAGTCGGCGTCTTATTTCTCCATGTGCACATGCTCACTTCCGGTGTCTGTGGGTTTCCTGAAGGCTCCGTTCGGAGCCCCTCTCGAGAGCACCGCAGGCATGTTCCGTGTCCTGACGTCAGCACCGTGCAAGGAAAGCGCAGCAGCCCGGCCGTGCGACGGTGGAAGGAGAGGTCCGTTCTGTTGCAAAGTGCGTTAAGAACAGGCAGATGCTCAGCAGTTTTCTCTGGACAAATTACACAGTTAGGTGCATGCCTATACCCCGTATTTTGTAATTTCCTGAGAATACATCATGTTGCCATCTGTTTTCAATACCATATCTGTAACCTTTCATAACATTTAAAAAATGTTTCCCCCTTTGGATAAAAAAATGAAGAAATAAATATTATTCAGTTAGGACAAATTGCTGGATTATTTTATGCATCTCCTTGGAAAACAGCTTTCTGTGGGAAGAGGACCTCATGGTGACGTGGCCGTCTGGAGCGAGCTGTGGCCTGCGGGTGCATTGCTCATCTGCACTGCGTCCCTGGGGCAGATGTGGGGCCCAGGCTCTGTGGAATGGAGCTCGGGACTGTCAGCAGCGAGTGACAAGCCGCTCTCCACACTCAAGTCTCCAAAATACCACCGTCTCCCCCCAAAAGACAGGCTCTTCTGGGATCCCTTTTTACCTAGAGCTGCTGACCACAGCAGGGTGTGACCACGGAGCTCTGAGAAGTGACCCCACACCCGTCTATGGTCAGATGGACTAGAATCACATGATCTCCTGGAGACAGCTGCTCGGAACCATGTGTTTCCATCTGTTTAGGACTTCAGTATTGCTCGGTGCTGAGGAAGACACAACGATCTTCCACACTCATTTACCCACGAGACCCGGGAAGCCTGGAGCACGTGATAGCAGCACTCAGCTGCACACGTGTGTGGTCATGGGCAGACCTGGGTTCGTGGCCTTGTTCACTGGCTGAGGCCATGGGCTTCCCAATGTGCCTCCTTCCTGAGAGCACTATCAGACCCTGTTTCAGTGACATTTCATGATGCTGATGAACAATTCTCTTTCTTTCTACATCAGTTAAAAGCTACTATGTGATCATCTGTTGGGCTGTTTCCTCCCACTCTCTCCAGTGATAGAAGTGTCCCTGGGGCATGTCCTCACCTAAGGGCAAATCCTTGCTGCACCCTTGGCCACCCCCTCTCTTCCCTGTCCCCAGGACCTGCCATACTTGCTCTGCTGCACTGGAATTTCTGGGGGTCTCTCCCTGTGCAGGATCCCACCTGAGGTCCCAGAGAATAAAAGAAAGCAGCAAAAACAGAAAGAGAAGAAACATTCTGTGATAGAAGATTCTTCCACCATGAAGGATTAAGCTACAGAGAAAAACATGACTCTGTTCTCTAGAAAACAGAACAATATCGTTGGATCTACATCAAGACATATTCTGATGAAGTCATTGAAATTCCAGGGGAAAGGAACCCTGGAGGAATCCATGTTTTCAAAGAAAGCCATGCACAGGCTGTCCTCAGACTTCCGTCTGGCAACCCTCAGCTCCAGGAGAGAACGCTGGCAAAAGTGAAGAAGAACAACTGGCCCACAACTTTTACCTCCTGCTTTTCCTCCAGTGCAAGGCTACAGCCCCCGAGCTCACCGATTCCTACCTGTCACTCTCAGCAGGTGACAGCATCCACTGTCTAACCTGGAAGACAGGGCACCCAGCGAAGCCCCCTCCCTCACGCGCCCCCCCCAGCTCCCTGCTCCCCTCCCCTCACTGTGCAGGGACCCCAAACCCAGTGCCCCCCTCCCCTGGTCCCAACACCCCCTAGACCCCTGTGACTGGAAACACTGAGCAGGGTGCTAGAATTTGGAAAAGCTCCTAAATCAAGTCATAGAATGAAAAGCCAACATCACATGTAGACCAGCAATAACCATCACACACATGGGCAAAAAGTGAATGGATAAGCCCTGGCTGGTGTGTCCCAGTGGACTGAGTGCCGGCCTGCGAACCAAAGGGTCACCGGTTTGATTCCCAGTCAGGGCACATGCCTGGGTTGTGGGCCAGGTCCCCAGCAGGGGGCCCACAAGAGTCAACCACACATTGATGTTTCTCTCCCGTTCTTTTTCCCTCCCTTCCCCTCTTTCTAAAAATAAATAAATAAAATCTTAGAAAAAGGTTTTATATTAAAAAAAGGGAGTCGATGAATGAGCACAGGGACAAGGGTCTGAATAACTACATGAGAAATGTATGGAGGTCTCAATGGAAGATTTCACAATTTGTGCTTTTTATTTTTGTCTTTTCTGCTTCTAATTATTGTGCATATTTTAGTAAGTATTGCATACAACAGTTACTGGGCATGGTGATCACAGACCGCAACAGAAAACCCTAAGCCCTATAAACCAGCACGGGTTTGACAAACAGTACGGACCTGAAAATCTCAATGCCTAAGTTTTGGGAACTTTACTGATGGGTGGAGGAGCAGACCTGTCACCGGAGGTCCCCACAAATGTGCAGAGATCGCAGCTCAGGCCATGGTGGCTCATGCTGTAGACCTGGTGACCTTCGTCCAAGGCCTGGGACTGAAGGAAGGACTGCTTCTTCGTGGGCTCTCTCCTTCCTGCCAGCGAGGGAGATGAACGTAAACATGATACAATCCAGAGCAGCCTCTTAAGTCCAGATAGTGTGAGTTTTCAGAGACACTGGCTCCATTTTAACTCAGTTAATGCAGAAATGACAACGTGAACATTTGAGAATCTTTAAAAATCCTATTTCAGCCAAAAAATCTGTCTCACAGAAGATAATTTCCAACCCAGACCAAAGCAGTGAATGCTTGCTTATTCTAGAAAGAATGCATCATGTGGAGATGGGACATTTGGCATGTTTTGGTGCGTATTCATCTCACAGACCCACTGGCCCTGCTGCATCAGGATGCAAGTTCAGGACATCTCCCTGGGGGCCGGGCAGTCAGAAAGCACAGCCCCAGCCCCACAGAGGCAGGCCGGGGCCCCGCAGCAGTGGATGGATATTCTGGGATATTTGTAGGCGAGTCTCTCTGAGTGCCATTTGCACTTCCTTGGCACTTCACATCTCGTGCGTCAGCTCACAGGCAGGGAGAGGGGGCCATAAGGCCCGAGACGGCCACAATTCGGTGTCCTTGTAGGTGTGACTCTCGGTGCCTTACCTGGGACTGCCGCTGCCCACACAGTAACGCCCGTGATAGTGCACCCCATGCTCATTCTCAAGCTCCCTCCCTCATCATTTAATAATCACCTGCTGAGTGTGGGCCTGGAGGGTGGGGGGCAGACAGCTCACACCCAGGAGCCCAGTTCTCCAAGCAGCTATGATGATTTGGGAATCAGGGACAACAGTCCTAAACAGGGACCAGTGCTCAGGACCCTTCTCTACATGGGGGCAGAGGTCAGGCCAGGATCCTGAGCTGGGGGCCTTTCTGTGACCACGGAAACACAGGCCCTAAGCCCTGACTCACAAACAGGAGGCCTGATAGGAGGGCTCTGCTTTTGGAAACACACTTTGCTTCGCAGCCTCTAGTGGCGATAAGATTAGGGTGCAGGACCTCACACTGTCAGGTCGAACCTGCACATGCCCCCAACTTGCCACAGGGACAGCAGGAGGGTGTGGCCAGTGCCGAATGACAAGGGGACAGGCTCTGCAGGGTTGGTCTGTGTCCTAGTGACACCTCGAATATCATGTGTGGACATGTTTCTGCCGGTTTTCCTCTCTGCGGGGTGCTGTGCCTTCCCCACCCCCACCCGGTGCTCACACACACCAATGTAGGCTTTCCTGGGACAAGGTCAGGGTCAAGTCTTCGGTCACCCCGCCTGCATGTCCACGGGCCCTGGCGTGCAAACCCGTGTGCGCCAGGTCCTGCCCAGCCTTGTCGGCCTGAGCTGTGCTGGCTATAACCACAGTGGCGAATGTCTCCCAGCCCTGCGATGGGCCAGCTCTCTGCCACGTCACCAGTCTCAGGAAGGACTTGGTGTGCTGGGTGAGTGGCCGAGACGACTGGCCCCAGGCACCCGGGTCCTCCCAAGCTTGAGTCATCACAACCGCACTTCTCTGGGAGCCTTGGAATTTGGTGTCTGGATGAAGCTACTGTGAAGGATTTAAGGTAAATGTTGAAATTTGTCATTGCATAATACAGTAAAACCTAGATATTTTCCCACTAGCCATTAAGAGAACCACAGATGATTTGCTGACTTGTCTTGGCGAGCCACGGCACAGTTATTCCTGGCTCTGAGCTCGTCCTGACCAGCAATCTAGACCGAGAGAGCGGGGCCGCTTCCACTTGAAACCTAAGAAACATACAAGACACTGTGGAGCGGTGATGCCGTATCCTTGTTGTTAAAATGTGCAAAGCTTGCCATTTATTCAGCTACAAAGGAAACCTGAACTCAAAATACACTCAAAACAGTGGTGGCCGTCACTGAAAGTGCCCCAATAAGGGAAAACAGCAAAACCTGAAACTTTGAACTCCTGGCTGCTAAAAAAGCAGGTGGGGTCTCTGAAAGCCCACTGTCCCCGCACCACCAGCAATGGTCAATGTGACTTCAGCGCAGACAGGACTGCAGAGGCGGAAGGCCAGGGAAGCAACACCTTGAGCGACCGCCAGCCCACGGGCGTCACCTTTCCGGCGCAGACCAGAGAGCTGAGTCTCTGTCGTGCCCAGTGACGTAGCCACAGTCACGCTGAAGGGAGATGGCCGACCTGTGCGCCTTATTACAAAACTGCTGGCCTTTTGCAGACGTGGACTTTCGTTCATGTAAAGTAACAGCCCAAGAGTCTCAGGTCTGACATGCAGGGTCCTGGCCCCTCACACATTCACTTCCCAATGTTCTGGCTGCTGACCTCTGCTTCCAGGGCCTGTATCTGCAGAGGGGGATGGCTCCACCCACCTGGACCAGCTCTGCTGTCACCCGGGCACAGTCGGAGCCAAGCTCTGGCTCTTCCTTTCATGATTGGATTGCGTTTGAACTGCGATCTCACTCCATCTGGAGTGGGTTCGAGAGCAGCTTCCTCCTCACCGTTTTGCTGCTGGACTTCTAAGCAACCAGCAAACTGTGGAGGGAGGGGTGTGGACTCCAGAGGCGAGGCCAGTGAGGCCCCGAGCCCACTCCCCGAGGATCGCTGGCTTCAGACTCCGAGTTTGTTCAGAACCTGCTCGACCTCGGGTTTCATGGTACAGTTGGGTGTCCCTGCCCTCCAGTCCACCCCCGTCACCATAGGACGGGACCCTGAGACATGGGTCACGATGTCCTCGAGCGAGACCTGATGGGCTGCAGGTGCCGTCCTGGGCGAAGCTGAGGTTGGGAATGTCCTTGAGTTGCCCTCCTGGGTTTCAACAGGTTTTCTCTGCCCTGGGACCCAGGCTGCCTTCCCGTCTCCAGGCTCGGGCACCCCATCGGCTGCACCCTCTGAGTCTGAGGGCTCTTTTCCTCACGTCGGTCTCCTGTTCTTGGACCCTCCTCCATCCCTCCCCTCACAGCACCCCGTCCTCATGTGCCATCAGCTTCCTAGGTTGCTACCTAAGGAACCACCTTGCTTTTCTCCCTCCCTTCATGACTGACCTTCCTGCAAACAGGTGGGCCACTCTGGCTGCCTCCTTCCCCTCCCCTGCTCCCTCAGCTCTCGGTCAGCGTCCACTCCTGGCACCACGCTGGAAGTGCCATTGGCTCTGCCACCTTCGGCTCCGAGGGCTCCAAGGGTCATCTCACTTTCACTGGCAAAGAGAAGCCCAGGGCTGGCGCTGTCCCACACTCCTGCCTCGTGCAGCCCGGAGTTAGCCTTCAGGACGGTCCAGTGGGAGCTTCTGGGGAAGATGCTGGAGCCAAGGAGAAGACAAGGCGCCAGGGGTGTCCTCGGGAGAGGGAGGAGCCACGGGGCCCTGACTCGGTTCAGCAAAAGGTCTTGAGCTCCTTTCTCCTTAGAATGAGTCAAATCGGGTTGAACCACACCCATATCTCCCTGACACTGGTGGTGCACACAGTCTGGGCTCAGGCTGGGGCTTGACAGGGACACACGTGCATGTGACATCCATTCCTGCCCCGGTTCTGGCTGTCGTCTCTCTTGAGCGGCGGTGCAGGGCCTCCTCCAGGAACCCGGGACCCTCCCGCAGACTCCAGGGCATCCCACGTGGTCCTCTGCATTTTAGGATCACGAAGCCCTTTGGCACAGAGCAAAGCAGTAGGCTGGCCGGCAGGAGGACAACCAGGTGCACACGGCTCATCTGTGTGAGCAAATGCTGGGGGTCTGAACACCAGCCCCTGGTTTCCCCAGGACTGTGACTGATGACACATCTGGTCACACTGGGCGGGCCCGGGCTGCCCACTCGGGGGAGGCTGGGCCAGCTAGAGAAAACGCAGAGACCTAACCTGGGGCCCCGCCCTGCCCCCTCAGTCCTTCCTGAGACAGGGTGGCCCAGACAGCCCCAGCTCTGCCCCCCTCGCTCCCCACACACTGAGAGCAGGGCACACCCTGCACCCGAGTCTGGCCATCGTCCCGCCATCGTCCCACCATGGAGCCCGGAGGCACTGCCGTCCCGTCTTACAGGCGAGGGAAGCGAGGCCCCAAGTGTGGAAGCTGCTTGTGTCACAACACAGCCACCCCCACTCCAAGTCTGTATTCCGCAGGAGCCCGGGCCTGTTTGCCCTTCCGTGCGAGGGCCGCCCCGGGGCTGGCAGGCAGGCGACAGATGTAGAGACAAACCCGAGAGGACGAGGGGGGCTCAGTCTTCTCAGGTCGTTTTGCCACTCCTGCTGTTTGCCCTGAACCCAGCCCGGTCCGCTGGTCTGTCCAACCAGTGCATTTACAAGTGCGCAGGTCCCACTCTCTGCTTCTTTAATTAAGACAAAATGTCTGTAACATAACATTCACCATTTTATTTTTTTAATAGTTTGATGTATTTTAATAGCAAACTTATGGGAACAGTACAGAAGACAGACAACGTTAAAAGCGTACTTGCACATAGGACAACTCAGTTGGGGAAGTAGAGGGAGTGGATGGAACCTGCTGTGCAATAAAAATGCTACAAACACCATCTAGTTGCCATCGATAAGAAATTTACTTGTTTTTAAAATTCCAAATGTTGGCATTGTCTAGGAAAATTTAACAGGGTTATTTATATGGTTATAAAGCTGAACTGCTTGAAATGTGTTCAGTGAAACATCTTGACTTACATTATTGCTTTATGTCCCTGTATTTATGTTTAAAAAATTCACACACAAATGAAAATGGAAAAACCGCCAACACCTGATTTCTGTTCCCTGTTGTCCACTTGCGGTCATATACTTAGTTACCTTTTGACCCCATGGAAAAAAGTATCTAACATTCAGAGCTACCAATAACAGGAAGAAGAGAATTTTTTTTAAGAATGAAATGTTTCCCATCATAGTGGACTCTTAAGCACGCTCTCCACGTATGCAGTGTGCCAGCTGAGTGTCTTTTGGCACATGTGTTCCACATTTGGCACGGACAGCACACAGGTTGGTGTCTTCATAAAGGCCAACCCGTTAGGCTTCGCTTGCCTCCTGCAAAGCTCTGATAAACAGATCCGGAAGCACAGATCTGTTTTGAAGTCCTGAGCAATTTCTCCCACCAGACACTGGAAGGGAAATTTGCAGATCAGAAGTTCAGTCGACTTCTGATAACATCTAATTTCATGAAGTGCCACAGTTCCAGGCCTATAACAACGAGGTTTCTTCACCCCTCCAGTAGAGGGCACACTCTTGCAAGCAGCTATGGTAGCCAGTTGCTTTACCATCAGTCAATTTGCAGGCAGTCTGCTTTGTAGGAACCATGGTGTAGAGACCTCTTTACTTACCCCCTCCTCCTTCGGCTGGACCTCGACTGGAGCGGGAGGAGGCGCTGGTGTTACAAAGTGATGGCAGCTGTGAACGCCGAGATTCGCTGTTTTAAGGTGGACAACTAAGCGGCGTTTCGTTCACTCACAACATTGTAGAACCATCGCGCCTCGATCTGGTTTCAAAATGCTTTTATCACCCCAAAGAAAATCCCGTGCCATTAAACCAAGGGTGTCAAATGCCAAACTCATTCTCACCGGGGACCACATCAGCCTATCGGTGGCCTTCAAAGGGCCGAATGTAATGTTTAGGACCGTATACATGTAACTACTCCTTAACTAACAGCAAGGAGCTCCGCGCTGCCACCAGGCCTGATAAAACAAGGTGGAGGGCCAGGCTCGGCCTGCGGGCCTTGTGTTTGCCACCTGTGCGCTAAACGACAGTCTGCATCTGCTGGCCCAGGCCCCGGACCCCTGTCCGAGCTATGACTCTGCTGATGCACCAGTTCCGAATGTTTCAAACCAAGGCCATGACATTGCGCAGATACCCTCATTCTGGTCCGAGTCAGATTTCCTCCTGTGATGGCTCAGTAACGTTTCACTAGGCAGACCCACCACAGCTAGTCTGTCCGTTCCCCTGCTGACGGACCCTCTCCATGTCTCCACCTCCGCCTGTCTGAGCGCACCGCCGCTGAGAACGAGTGCTTGCGGGAGTGACTCTTTCTGACTCTCTGCTCACCTGGGGGCGGGACTGCTGGGTCATCCCACCCCGTGTTTCTCCGTGTTCAACCTGCAGCTTCAGGAGGCACTGTCGGACTGTTTCCACGGCAGCTGACCTCCTTCCCAACCCTGCTGGTGTCCTGGGAAGAATGTCTGTTTAAGTCCACTGCCCATTTTTTAAATTGAGTTTTTGCCTTTTTGTCGTTGGGTTGCCGGAGTTGTTTATATGTTCTGGACCCTAGACACACTTCCGACACATGATTTTAGGCATTTCCTGCTATTCAGTAATGTGTCCCTTTGCTGTCACGCCCTTTGATACACAGATTTCTTTTTATTCTGAGAGAGCCCAACTACCTACTGTTTCTTTGCTGCCCATGCTTCTGTGCCATATTTAAAAATCCATTGTCAAATCCAAGTCGTGAAGATTTACCCATGTTTTTATTTACTTTTTTAATTAATTAATTTTTTCACATTTTTTAATTGTTCAAGTACAGTTTTCTGCCTTTTCCCCCCACCCCAGCCCAACCCCCAGCCCTCCCAACCTCCCTCCCACCTCTACCTCCCCTTATTGTCCATGTGTCCTCTATAATTGTTCCTGCAAACCCTTCACCCTTTTCCTCTGAAACACCAATCCAAAAGAACCTATGCACCCCAATGTTCATAGCAGCACAATTTACAATAGCCAAGTGCTGGAAGCAACCTACGTGCCTATCAGTAAATGAATGGATCAAAAAACTATGGTACATTTACACAATGGAATTCTACACAGCAGAGAGAAAGAAGGAGCTCCTACTGTTTGTGACAGCATGGATGGAACTGGAGAGCATTATGCTGAGTGAAATAAGCCAGGCAGTGAGGGACAAATACCATCTGATCTCACCTTTAACAAGAACCTAATCAACCAAATCAACAAACAAGCAAAATATAGCCAAAGGCACTGAAATTGAGAGCAGGGTGACTGTGACCAGAGGGGAGGGAATTTAAAGATTTACCCATGTTTTTAGCTGAGTTTTATAGTTTTACTCTTGCATTTAGGTGGCTTATTTTATGTTAATTTGTACGCAATGTGAAGTAGGGGTCAACTTTATTCTTGTGCAAGTGGAAATGTTGCCCCGGGGGGTCAACTGTCGTTGACAAGGAAGAGAGCAAAGAGAATCTGACTCTGAGCTCAGTGAACTGGGAAGCAGGAGCCTGCTGGCTGAGCCAGGAAGCTGCAGCATTTACAGACTCATTCCCACACAGCAGGGGATGGCCGCCGAGGGAACGGAACCCTGAGTGTCCAGGATGCCTGCCTGGGGGCCCTGTATGCCCTCTGGTACCCGACTGCTGGGGGCACCGCAGGGGGAGGAGCCTGACCACAGAGGCCTGCCAGTCCAACTAGGGGTGGGCGGTCCAAAACCCACAGAAGCGTGGGATGCTGACAGGTTATTTTGTAAAAGCCCTTGGTCCCTCCCAAGCCCAAGGTGGTATAATTCCAGGGAACCCTACTCTTGCCTCATTGGTTCGTGTGTTCTCTCATCCAGGAAAACACTCAACCATATGGGTCCAGCAGCTGTGGGGGCCGCAGCAGATGGTGTGGGGTCCACAGGACTCAGCTTTAATATGAAACAGAAGCTCCAGCCTTTGGTTTGGCCTCGCTGAGGGCACGGTTGGACTTTTTCCATGGCAGATGGAGGGAGATGGGGCCCTGGAAACCCAGGGGCCACCTTCCACATGGACGAACAACCTTGCCACACCACAGTCTCCCATGCATGCGTCCTCGGACTGCTTTCCTCATGACCCCACGGAAGAGCTGGATTTCCACCGGCAGCAGAGAGGGGCTCCTCCTTCCTCACAGAATGGTCTTGGGACCACTCAAGATGGTGACTCAGCCACAGTGTGTGGTTTCTTTTGGACTGTGTCTTGTTTCATCAATTCCAACACCACCCTGTCCCAAATACTGTAGCTTTGTAGGAAGTTTTGAAATCAGGAAGTGTGAGTGCTCCAAGTTTGTTTTTATTTTCCAGTATTGTTTTGGCTTTCTAGAGCCCTTGGAACCGCATATGAACCTGAGGGCCATCTTTTCCGTCTCTGCACCAAGGCTGTCGGAATTGTGATAAAAGCTGCACCACATCTGTGGCTCCCACCGGGCAGCACACCACCCTAATGATATTAAATCCCCCAATCTACAAACACGAGAGGTCTTTCCACTTGTTTTGCTTTTTGTTAATTTTCTTCAGCCGTTCTACATTACTCATTTTAGAAGTCTTTCACCTCTTTGCTAGGTATTTTGTGACTTTGGGTGCTATTATAAATGGAACTATTTTCTTAACTTCACTTCTCATTCCTTAGTGAAAGCACACAGAAACACAACTGCTTATTTTCATGCTGACCTTGTCTTCTTCGACTTTGCTAAATCCTTTTTTCAGCTCTGTTGAGACATATAATTGACGTATAACACTGTGTAAGTTTAAGGGTTACACCCATTTCTTTAACCCCAGAAAGATATGGCATTAGAAAAGAGCTTGGGAACTAAAACAAATTGCTTATGAAGCTCTTTGAATGAGAGATTTTGCATTGTCACGAAGGATTTGAGAGCAGTCAGATGTCATACCCTTTATCAAACCTCATGCAACAGCCTGAAAGATCACTCACCGCAAGAATGTGCTTCAGGGTGGGAGGTGGGGGTGGCTGGGGTTGGGGGGAGTGGTGGGGAGAAGTGAAGACATCTGTACTTGAATAATAAAAAAAAAGAGAGAGAAAATAAATGGGATTTAAAAAAATAAACCTGCATTTATACCACACACACACACACACAAAAGAATGGGCTTCAGGAACTGCCAGCCAGAGCCTTGACATGCCTCCCTCTCCGAGGCTCAGGACCTGGCCCCAGCCGGGCCGCCAGCCCCTTTCCGGGCCTGATCCAGGCTCACTGCAGCAAGGGTAGCAGAAACTCCGCAGCTGGCAGAACCTGAGGCTGACCTCCTTCCTCCCCATCCCAGGTAGCTGGACACTTCAACTCAAGTGCAACTTTCTGATCTGCAAAACAAGACCCTCCAAGGAAATGGCTCCTAACGACGAAGTTTTGTCTCCAGGTGACATGTAGTATGTGTGTGCGTGTGTATAACATTCAATGTCATGTCAAGTATAAATCCCTGAACCATCCACAGTAGATATATAAGTATAGTTACTACATTTCTTTTTTGTCATTACATTTATTATGGTGATATTGTTAATAAAATTAAGTTTCAGGGGTACCATCTTACGATACGTCACCTGGATGTTGCACTGTGCGCCCCCCACCCAAAGTCAAGTGTCCTTCTGACACCACGTATTTGACCCCCTTTACCCTTTGCTGCGCCCCTCCCTCCAGTTGCCACCACACTGCTGCCTGTGTCTGCATTTGTTTGTTTGTTCGTTTGTCCATTCAGTTTTATGTCCCACACCCCAGCAAATTCAGGGGTTCCTGACTCTCTGTCTATGCTTGGCGTGCGGTCCCTCCCAGTTGTCACAAAAGGGAGCATGTCATCTTTTCTTATAGCTGAGTAGTGTTGCATTGTATCTATGTACCACAGATTTTTGTTCAACAATGCAATTTGTTACTGAAACTGTATAAAAAGAAAAACAATTCCACTTTTTAAATAGGAAAAACCAAGTGTGTCTGTCCCAACCAAGGCAAATTAAACAATTTTCACAAATAGAAAAGTAAATTCACTGAACAGTGAAACGAGCTCGTGTGTATAATAAATAGCAACCGGAAAGTAAAGAAACAGTACAGAAAAGGAAATGCAACCAACGTTCATCGCACTAACATTTTTTCCTCTTTCTGCAGTCGTTTCATTTTCGTTTTTCTAAATCACCCCTTTGGATGCTCAGTCTTCCCACAGGCAGGTCTGCCCCCCTAGCCTGAAGTTAGGGCCCAGAAAAACCTTGTGGGCGAAAGGAAAGTGGGGGGCTGGGGTACCCGCAGGCTTGGGGACCACGCGGGCTGAGTGTCCACGCCCTGCCCACAGGCCTTGCTTCACAGGGGCCCTGTGTGACGTCCTCTCACTGAAGCTGTGTCACGCACGGTGGGAGGAGGGTGTGACTGGGCTGGAAGCTACAATCACACACTGGGGCCACTCACAATGCTTTGGGCGTGTTTGGGGTGAACAAGTCATTCTCTGGAAAAAGCAAAGTAAGTTTTTGGGCATCATTATGGCTGAGAGTCGTGGAGTGAGTCGCCCTGGGAGGCAGCTGTGGTCCCGACCCTGCCTTGGCTCTCAGGGCCCACATGACTACCAAGGGGTCAGGTTGACACGTGGCCCTCGGGGGGCCCAGCAGGCGTGCTGCCTGGGGTCAGTGAGGGTCAGAGGCAGCCGAGTGGCCGAGGGCCCAGAGTGCTGGCAGGAATGCCTGGGGAGTCCCCAGAGCTGGTGTCCTTGTGCTGCACTGGCAGTGAGCTGCTCTGGTCCTCAAACTTCAGGCTCCCTGCCAAGAGGCTGCCCCAGAAGGTGGGGCTGGGAGTGGCCGGGTTCAGGACTGTCCCTAAGAAGGCCCAGTTGTCCCCTGTTCCTGCCCTGGATATGAGGGCCTGGCTGCCCTGAACCTCCATAGACTCTTTCCACCCTTGGAAGACCCCACTCTGCAGGCGTCCATGTCCCTACCCCATGGGCCAGCCACCTGAGCGAAGCCAGGGAGCCATTTCCTTCCAGGCCACGCTGCTACTATGACCAAAGCACTGCCTGGTGAAACGCAGACTGATGGAGGAAACCTGAGTGAGATGCTAAAGTGCACTGAGACCATGGGAGGGACCCCCGTCCACCTGTGGGGGGCAGGGTACAGGCTGCGGTGAGCCCCTCCTGGACTCCCAACCCTCCCGGGTCACAGACGCCTTGGGTCCGTGAACGAGAGTGTTCTATCTATTTGTCACCAGCTCCTGGGCCTGACAGCGTGAGTGCCCCAAGGACTGGCTGGCTTGTCCTCCCGGGGACTCCACACCTGAGTCCCTGCTGCTCCCGCCATAACTGCCTTTACTGGCAGGTGGCTCGTAGGCCAAACTGAAGGTTGTAGCTTGAGGGAGCACCTTGCACAGAAGACGGGGAGGAGCCAGAGCAGCCCCTGCGACTGAAGTCATCACAGGCCAGGAGCCCTTGTTCCTGGGTCAGGTCACAGACACGCTGACGGAGAGCCCTAGAAGGCAGTGGTCCTGACACGGCCCTCCCGGGCCTGGGGACCCAGCAGTCAGGAAATGAATACATTACAACGAACGACAGAAAGTGCCGAATGTATGGAAGGATGCATCTGGTTTTCACGCCTGATGACTAAGCATCACTGTTCAACATATTCTTGATGCCTGAGTAAAATGGCCATTAAGCCCCTCCCTGCAGCTGCTCTAGTTTCCCTGAGTTACTCCCCCTACTCTCACCTCTGAATTTTTAGGGGGCTTCTTGACTGACAGTAGAAGAAGGAGGTCCAGCTTCTTCCTCCCTCTTAATGTCAGCAATCCGGCCACGTCAGACGCCTTTCCTGGCCTTGTTGCTTCCCTGACTCACTAGCGAACCTCAGCCAAACATGCGTGTTTGTCCCGGAATCCCTCTCTCCCTGTGCTGCTCTCATTTTCTCAGATGTCCCCAGAGTCATCGGGCCTGCGGAGAGACCCCCGGACCCCAGTGCTATCGAGGCCTCCTCCCGGGGACCAGGCCGGTTTCCACACCACGTCACTGTCTGATGTGTGTCTTCCCAGGGGCCTCTGGCGGGACAAGAGGCTGGGGTGCAGCGATGCCGATGAGAGGGCCCCTCCTGCTGCCATGTTTTTCTGGACCTTTTCTGGACTGCCTGCTAAAGTTCTCAGCATCGCTGCGGTTTCCTCTGACAGCTGGACATGGCGGGAGGACCCGAAACCCGAGTCACCCCGAGAGCAGCAGATGGGTGTGCTCGCAACATAGGACGGGAAACCACAGGCCTCTCGCCAGGGCCTTCTCCCTCCCTGCACGCCCAGCGAGAGACCCCTCTTTAAAAAAAAAAAAAAAGGAGATTCATTTATAGAAAATCTTTTTACAATTTATTTTCTGTTTTTAATCTTTGAAGTATAAACATGAGGCTCTAGCTGAATGCAGGGTGTCTGCGGCGAAATGTTGACCAAGTGAACAAATAAATAAATATTTACAGTCTTTGGCAAAACTGATGGCATTTCATCAATCTGTATGAGAAGTCTGTTTTAAAAAACATAAATAATTTACAAAAACTATGGTACATTCTAAATATTCACATCACCCCACACCCTGTGTCCTTCGGCCCACGCCACCGACGTGGAGAACGTGTGCCCTCGCCGCCCTCGCATGGCATGGTGTCTCCAACCCTGCTATCTCAGGAAGGCAGGTCCACGCAAAAAGCAGCAAGTGCAGCAAAACAAAGACATCAACCTCAAAAAACGTATCTTTATCGAATGACACGTGCGCGCTCAAGCAAAAGTTATGGATTCTCTCTGACACCAAAAGCAGATCACTACCAGTAGAAAGGAAAGAGCTGCCCCAGCCGGCCGAGCCCTGCCCCTCGGCTGTACACCGGCGGGGAGATCCCACGGCTGAAAGCAAACAGCGGGAAATGTGACCGCAGGGAGGGAGCGCATGCGCGTCGGAGGGCCGACCGACTGCACAGCCGCAGGAGCACCGCACAGCAGAACCGCAGGGGGAGGAGCGCAGGGGAAGGGAGAAGGGCACCCCCGGCAGCAGCGCACATTGAGGGTCCACTCTAAACTCCTGTTCTTCTTCCTTTACTCTACCCTGCCTTGCAGCGAGCTTTTCCGACAATGCGAATGGCAATGCCCGGGGTTTCTGACGGGGAAGGCCTTCTGCTGTGCCTACCATCTCCTATTACTCTACGCTGGTCGCGCGCCTGTGTGTTCCTCGCAGATCGAAAATAAGTTCCTGGGGAACGAACTGCCATCTTGTTCTTTCAACAAACAGCTGCGCGGCACCTGGGAGTGGAACCTTTCAGGTCGAAGCACGTCGCTGGGTCGCAGCGCCCGGACTCGGAGCGGGCGCCCACGGTGCGGCCAGCGGGATCGGGTGGCAGCCGGCCGAGCGCCCCCGCATCTGAGACAGCTCAAGTGAGGGCACCGCGCTCGTCAGGCTGTCGCCCAGAGGCGGCCTCGCCGGGCCCCATCTGACCCACGTCCGAGCCCTTCGGCAGGACGTCCCTCCACAGAGGAAACCCTTCTGGGCGGGGCGGGGGGCTTTCTCGGAAGGAGGGGGGAGGAGCTGCCCCCTGTTCTCGGGATTGTTTTCAAAATCCCACTGAGCTGGCACCTCACGCCCGCACTGGCCCAGCCTCGTCCCTGTCAGTGTCACTTCCTACTCGCGTGAGCCTAGTTCCTAAGGGACCTCACAAGACCCGTTCCCACGGGGCTGCCCCCACCCACGAGCGGCGGCGACTGCTGGTTAAGAAAGCCAAGTGCCACGTCATTCCGCTCAGGGTCCGGCGGCGCCTCACGCACCACGTCCCCATCAGGCGCACGCTGGCACAGAGAGGAACCACGTTTTATACGTAAGCGTTGTGCTCGTGAGGCCAACGAGAAGAAACAGCGCGGTGTTGGCGGTCCTCACACACGAAGTCTGAGGCACCATCGCTGTTTCCAGCGCTGGGTCAGAGTTCATCTCTGGGTCCCACTGATGTGTACCCTCGGGGCTGACGACGGCAGGGGAAGAGCCCCCCGGAGTGAAGGTCAAGGACAGAAGACGTGCTGAAGCGAGAGAAGCTGCAGGACCGGGGTGGCCGAGGCATCTGCGGTGCGTGCAGGAAACGCAGCCGGTCCGGTCACGCGTCTGCGGAAGACAGCGAGAGGTTAGGGGGCGGGGCCGCAGGGCCGTGGCATTTTAATTTAGCTGCAACCTCAGATACCATGATTTTGATGTAAAAAAAGACATCACGACATGGCTGGATGGACGTGTGGATGCAGGGAAGGAGGGAGGAGGCCTGCCTGGTGGGAGGAGAAGATCACCAGGCAAGAGGGTAAATCGAGAGTGTGGTGCTTCGGCCTGCACCTGGTGTCTGGCTTCGTCCTGCCGGTTGGGAGCGGCATCTCCGAGCCTCACTGACCTCCTCAGTAAGAGGGGGTGTGTCCCGCCCGCAGGAGGGTGTGGCTTAGACCAGAGGGCAGCGAGCTCCCGCCCAGGTGTGTCGGATTTTGGTTCTGACACCCCAATGGGGAGAGAACCGAACCTCCCCTCCCACTCTCTTTCTCTCTCCCTTTCTTTCACAGGCTAGCCATCTGAAGCTCCCCTAAGGGCCCGAACGTGTAGACCAGGGTGTCAGACTCATTTTCATCAGGGGACACATCAGCCTCGCAGTTGCCTTCTAAGGTCCAAATGTAACTTTAGGTCTGTGTACATGTAATTACTCCTTAACAGTTAAACAAGAGCTCGGCACTGCTGCTGGTTAGAAATCAGGTGCTGGGCCGGATAAAACAAGGTGGAGGGCTAGATCCGGCCCCGGGGCCTTGTGTTTGCCGCCTGTGGTGTAGAGTGTCCAGGAGGCCATGGAACAGAGCAGTGGGAGGATGGGTGGCTGGTGAGGAACTGCCAAGTGTGTGTCTTACCAAAGACATTGCACTCAATCCAAAACGGACAAACAGCAGCAGCTCAAGCTGCCCAAACCCACCTCCACTCACCACAAGCCATCAGCGTGTTGCCTGGCCCTGGCGCTTCCATAAGAGGACAGGCTCAGGGGCCCCTCCCCACTCGCTCTGCCGGCCATGTGCTCACACCCACCTCTGCACTCGTACTTGAGGTCTGAGAAGTAGACCATTTCTTGAGAGAAGACAAACAGGCCCAGCCGCCCGCCGGCATAGGTCTGGTCGTAGATGGGTCCCGAGTCTGCCATGACCTGCTTTCCTTCGTGCACGAGGACCCTGTGGGCCGGGAAACGGGACGGAAGAGACCATGGGCTCCAGGAAGCATGCTTAGGAAAGGACAAGCCACAGGGACTCCACATTGTCCCAGCCTCCTTCCCGCAGGACTCCCTGTCACCCAGTCCAAATGCAGGTGGCTTCACCATTGCCTCCGTCCTCCAGGTGCCCCTCCCCAGCTGGGGACACTCCCAAGACAGGTGCATCAGCCACGTGCTCACCGCTGTGTCCCCACTAACTAGGAGCCCCAGGAAAGCCAGAAGAGGCTCCACCCACATGCAAGGACAGGGCTGGTGCCCCCAGCCTCCCGGACTGGAGGGTGTGTGGGAGTAAGCAGGGACGAGCCACGGAAACACCCCCCCACCCCCGAGCACCCAGCCTGCACACTGCACCCGTTGCTGGTTATGAGGAGACCTCTACATTGACCGTATCGTGCTTGTCGGCCAGGCCTAACTCTGCAAGGACACCTACACTCAAAATCCACTGCAGGTGCTGTCACGCCAAGGGAATCAGTCAGTCAGACTGATATTTGTGAGCATTCTGTGCACAGGTGTGTTTTCATAGGAGCCACTGATGTACCAGAAACACACGTGACTGCTTTCCAAGCACACGTGACTGTGCATGCTAACTCTGCAGCAACAGGGCACCTAACTGCCCACTGTCACCTCACTGGGGGCGTGTGTCCTCGGAGGACAGGTGCCGAGCACCCACCTGTCATTTTAATGGGATGAGTCTGACTTTAACAACTTTGTTTTTGTTTTTGTTTTTCGTCCTAATTAGTGAGCAGCAGCAGAACATCCGGGACAGAAAAGAGAAGGTGTCTAAATGTAAAGCATCCAGAGCAACGCGCAAGTTAGGATTCGCTGGGTTTATCTGCAATTGCATTCGCATGCGGCCGATGGAAACAGTCTCCCCCGTGAGAGCTGCCAGCAAAAGCACGGCAACACAGAGTGCTCACCGTATGTACCCCGTCTTGGGCCGGTGGGTCAGGTGCCACCTGTAGGCTGTATAGTCTTTCCAGCCGATGTTTTTGGGGTCGTGCCACAGCGTCCGAACCTGGGGGGAGATACCCCTCGTGAGTGCAGCCAGCACCCTCAGGCCTGAGCACAGTTTCACAACACCATGTGGAAACTAGTTAGTTTGCTCTGCCCACGAACCCTGAGGACTCACGCCCGTGGTACAGACAGCTGGCATGAAGAAAACCCCCGACAGGGTGGGACACTCGGAGCTGGGGGCACAGTCACTGAGCCGGATGCATGGTTCCAAGCACTGGACCCTCTGCTTCCTGAGCGGGACCCTGGGGGCAATCCCTATGCTTCCTGAGTGCAGCCCCTCATCCCTAGCAGAAGCCAGAGGCTGTTTAGCTAGAGAGAGGACTGCCAGTCATGTTCACAAAAGGACCAGCATGGTGTGTTCATCAGGGAGAGACTCAGTCAGATGGCTGTCCTGTGAGTTACACTGGGCCAAACCCCGGGCGGGAGGGGGCTGCTTCCCCAGAGCCAAGCCCGGGGCCCCTGAAGCACCACCCCTCACCTGGCCCGCTGTGTTCCCGGTGTGCCACAGCGCGTTCCTCAGGTGCTCGCCGGTGCCCGTGGTGGAGTTGACCACCTTGAGGGACACGCCTGAGTAGCCATAGGCACGGGTGGGCTCATTCTCCCAGTACGTCTGGGTCACCTGCTTCCACATGACCACATAGAAGCGGCTGCTGGACTGGTAGCCAAAGACAAAGCCAGCGTAGTCATCGTCCCGGTCAGTGTTGACGTAGAACGTGCCGCTGAAGTCCACAGACACAAACTCGTCGAAACCTGGGTGCCAGAGGGAACTGCGGCTGTGAGACGCAGGTGGCCAGGACCAGCCCCTCAGCGCCCCATGGAGCTCTGGGGGCCCATTAAGCTAAACTGTCTACCCAACTCAGGATCTGTCACTGAAAGGATTTCACATCTCCGTGTCCGACCTAGAGAGCTACGGCAGAGCATCCCTGCCTCGTGTGAGAGTTTGCGCCCGAGTTCTAAAATACTGTGGCAGGTGGCTTCCTGCAAATGACATGTCAGAGGCTTAGGACAGGCCAACATGTGTGCTCAAGCAGGGGGTCTGCATGCCATGGAGGGACAGGACCCCCAGAGGACCCACTCATCCCATCCCTGTGGCTCAAAGCACAGCCGGGGCCCCTGGCCCAGCAGCAGGATGGGTGCGAAGAATTGAGGGGCTCACCCACGGCGATGCCAGGGTCGGAGTTTGCCGTCTGCACCAGCTCCTTGCCCTGGTGGCGGATGACCCAGTTGGGGTCAATCTGAGTGGTGCCCTTGGGGTCCAAGTGGACCATCTGGAAGTTCCTGAAGTCGGTCTCACTGATGGCATGGTTTTCAGGACACACGTCATCAATGTCCGGGATGCTGTCATTGTCAAAGTCGTCCTTACAAGCGTCTCCCCGCCCATCACCTGTCACCATGGACAAGCAGGAAACAAGAAAACAGGACACGGTTTGCCACCTGACCCGTGTCTGAGAAAACAGCTGTGACTCTGCAGCAGCCCCGGGAAGTGCCTGTGCTTCACGGGTTGATGCTGTAATCTCTGCAACGCTCGGCACGATAACTGCAGCCAGGCCTGCCTGCGTCACCGTCCCCTGGGGACAGTGGGTTGCTGTCGGCTCCCAGCTGGTTCTGCAGGACCCCTGGGTGGCAAGTTGTTGGCCTGAACACTAGCGTTTGTTTTCCAGAACATCTCTTGCCGCTTCTCGCAGTGTCCCTGCCTACATCTCTGGACACCTGTCTCACCCTGCACTCACAGCTACACTCAGAGCAGCTGTCCCTGGGGGGACTCGGGCTTCCCTTTTCCTGAAGCTTCTTATCAAATTTTCCAGTGAGGTGGTGGGAGGGGTCCAGTGGGCCAAAGCCCCTGGTGGACAGGGGATAGGATGCTGCCCCTGCACAGCGCCCGGTCCCTGGTTCTGATGACCCTCGTGAGTGCCTGCTGCTTCAGAAGGAGGTGAAGATGCCGAGTTCTCCTCACAGACTTCAGCCACCATCCTTCTCAGCAACACACACTTGTGCACATGAACCTCAGAAACCACAGACGGTCTCCCACGCAGGTCAGCATCCCACCTCCAGCGCCCCCTGGCCTCCTTCCTGGGAAAAGCCCAGGGTCTCCCTGCTGGCACCACAAACCCGTCCCTGAGCAAGTGGCTGGGGATACTGAACATGTGTGTTTCCCTCCCGCAGCTCCTGGGAGGGTCCCCAGGCTGTGCCAGGTCAGCAGGTCTCTGCTTCGGCCTGTCTGTCCCTGGCCGTTCTGCACAGAGAGCAGCAACAGTGTCAAACATCCTGCTGAGACTGGGCCTTAGCTCTTTCCGACACGTGTGGACACATATGGGCCCACATCTGAGTGGGATGATGCCCAGAGGAAGCCGCCACTCTGGTGTCTGGACCCCCACCTACCGTCAGCGTCCTCCTGGCCGGGGTTGGGGACAAGCCGGCAGTTGTCTCTGTCGTCCGGCACCCCGTCGTTGTCATCGTCTGAGTCGCAGGCGTCGCCCCTGCCGTCATGGTCGTGGTCAGCCTGGTTGGCATTGGCAATGTAGGGGCAGTTGTCCTGGCTGTTCTGGTGGCCATCCTCGTCGATGTCTTCATTGTTGTCACACTGGTCTCCCACGAGGTCGTTGTCCACGTCGGTCTGGGGGCAGAGCGCGGGAGGGCAGCACTGAGCCTCCGTCAGGGAGTGGGTGCCAGGCCGGGCCGCCCACGGTGTTCGGGCCAGACCGGCTCCTCCTATGCGAGCGGCTGCACTGTGGACAGGGTTGGCCCCCAAGGTTGCACAGTGGCCTACACACAGGGGGGGCCAAGGACCCAGCTCCGTCCTCTACGCCCTCCCTGCAGTTCCCGCCCCCAAGGGAGACTGGAGCGAACCAGCTAGGATCCAGTCCCTTTCTCAATTGTATGGGATAACACGCGGCGGGCAAGTGGGGTTACCACTGTGGGGTCGGGAAACAGCACAGCAGCTAACAAACGACAACCTGAGGATAAGCTCTGTCTCTCCTGCTCACGGCTGCAAGCCCACCCTGGGCCATATGAGCTGCAGCCACGCCATGTTCTCCCTCATGTCCTCCAAAGGCAACGCCGGACCAAGTCAGGGACATGCAGCACCCCGGACCACACGGCAGAGCCTCTGCGCAGTCAGCTGGGGGCCACCAAGTTGCAAGGTTCGTGTGTGCAGTTCAGTGAATGTTTTCAATTAAAATGAGTGGAGAGCCCGTGCCACCACGCGTGGGCAGAGCTGATGGAGACCCACAAGGGGCATGCAGGTCTGCGGCAGATGAAGCCCCATCCCCGCCCACCCATGGACAATGCCCAGCCCCTAACCTGGTCGGGGTTGTGCACCAGGGGGCAGTTGTCGCAGTGGTCACCCACGCCGTCGCCGTCCGTGTCTCTCTGGTCTGTGTTGTAGACGTAGGGACAGTTGTCTCGCTCGTTGAAGACATCTGCAGGACGCGAGGGCAAACAGGAGGCGGAGGTCAGCGAAGCACAATGCTTCCCTGCAGCAGGAAGCAGCTGACCGCTGAGCTCTCTCTTAATAGAAATGATCTGGAAATGCAGCCCAGCAGGAACATTATTGGATTCGAGGGGGAACGTATGAGAGCTTTGCCATTAACATTCGAATCTCTGTTTAGAGCCCGCCCTGGGAGTTTTCTGGACAAGGCCTCCGAGGGGGCTATGGAGCGTCAGCGGGCGAGTCTGAGTCCGCTGGCCAGCTCTTCAGATGGCTGTCCAGTGCCCAGAGAGGCAAACGCTGGCACTGGACCCACCCCAGTGCCGCGTGGTGAGGTGAGAGTTGGGCTCCCGGGACTTCGGGAGCTCCAGACAGGCGTGCTTTAGAGCAGGCGCCGGGACTGATACCGGAGCCCGCGCCCAAGAGGCAGGGCAGCAGGCTGTCACGGTCTGAGGGTGGCCCTGGGGCTGGCGGCCCCTTCACCACCCCTTGGAGAAAGTCGGGCAGACGGGCAGATTCTACGGTGACCCTCAGAGGATCATCTAGCCATCTGTTGGGGTGTCGGTGAAACTGAGCACGCCCAACAAACACCAAAGAGAAGTCTGCCAACCCTTCCCACTGAGCCTGAAACACATCTACTGAGGGCAGAGCCGCACTGACCGTCCCCGTCGATGTCCACGGAGCAGGCGTCGCCCTCGCCGTTGTGGTCCGTGTCGATCTGGGCCGGGTTGTGCACATACGGGCAGTTGTCACAGCGGTCCCCCACCTCGTCCTTGTCGTAGTCAGACTGGCGAGGGTTGAAGAGCAGCTGGCAGTTGTCCTAGCAAAGGAGCGAGAAGAGAATTTAGGACACGGCACAGGGACGCTGGCTGGCCAGTCCATGGGCGAGAGACACCCTCCGAGCTGATGAGCGCGAGCCCGCCCTGCACGCCCCGGATATCAGGTCCCCGTGTGATGACGTGTGCACCCGCCCTGTCTGGGGCGTGAGCGTTCCAGAGTGGAGATGACGCCTTGCTCCTCATGGTGGAGACAGGCCTGTGCATGGTCCAGCAGGCGAGCACGGGACAGGGTGAGTAAGTTGGAGTGTGAGCCTGACCCTGCGGGGCCTGGGCACCGACGCTGAATCGTTTATGTTCGAACAGTTTCCCCAGAAATGGTGCTGCCTGAACCCTGCCACAGGGCACGTCTGCTGCTGTCTCGGGGACAGCCCTGCCCGCCGGGAGGAGGGCCCGCATGTCCATCCCTTTTGGGCAGTGGGACATAAACCCCTCAAGGGTTTCTCACTGAACACCCCCGATGGCTGACCCTCCAGCTGTCCCCTTTCCTCTGGCGCAGGGCTGGGCAGGAGCACCCATTGCAACAGCTCACAGTGACTATTTGGTCTGAGTGCCCATCTGCTGAGCCCTCCCTCCTGAGCCAAGCCGGCAGCCCGGAGGGCCCTGCTTCCACCCACTGACCTTCTCGTCACTGACACCGTCATTGTCATCATCGTCATCACAGGCGTCGCCAACACCGTCCTTGTCGAAGTCTTCTTGCCCGGAGTTGGGCAGCAGGGGGCAGTTGTCCTGTGATCAGAGGAAGCACGCAGTTATGGAAACAGCCCCAGGAGCCCTGTGCTCAGGAGGGTGGGCGACTGAAGCCGGGGTGGGATGGGGGGGTTGGTGGGTCGGTGTCACACGCCTGTCCTTCCTGGGCACAGAGTAAGAAGGCAAGAGAGCTCCCTCTCCGAGGCTGCCCAGGAAGTTATGTCACGACCCCTACGGGGTCGAGACGAAGATGAGAGCCCAAGACCCTTGGAGGCTGCCAAACACCTGACCAGGGACCATGGTCTCAGAAAACGTGGTCAAGGACAGAGGCTTCGACCTCCCCTCTCCTTCCGGCAATCTTTGCCTCATCCACCAGAAAGCCAAGGCTCCACCGCATCAACCCTCCTGAGCAGGGGGGACCGGACCAGGGACTGTGTGGTGGCTGCTCAGAGCCCGAGACTCAGACTCCAGGTCACTGCCCCTGGCCCTGCTCATCCAGAGGAGCAGGGGACTCACAGAACAAGTCCAACTATGTCATACGTCAAACTAAGCTGCCCAGACAGCAGCCCGTGAGGAACTGGAAACACCCGGAGAGGGCTCACAGTAGAGCCTGCGTTTCTATTACGGCAACACACGCTGCTGGCCACTGAAGGGATCAGCACACCCCCACCAGTCAGTGTCTCCACGGGCTGGGCCCCGAGCCCATGTCTGAGCCAAGTTCAACGCCAGCCCTGAGCACAAGGGCCTCTGGGATTGGGTGCAAGGCTTCCATTCACAGTCTGCCTTTGGCACCTGTTCACCCTCATAAAGGTATTTATAGCTGGGCCCTGGCTGGTGTGGTTCAGTGGACTGAGCTCCAGCCTGTGAACCAAAGGGTTCCCAATTCGATTCCCAGTCAGGGCACATGCCTGGGTTTCGGGCCAGGTCCCCAGTGAGGGGCACGTGAGAGGCCACCATACACTGATATTTCTCTCCCTCTCTTTTTTCCTCCTTTTCTCTCTAAAACTAAATAAAAACTTTTTAAAAAATGATTATTTATAGCTAGGAATGGTAAAGTGCTGTTTTTTAAGTGCCTAAACTCCTGTCTGAAATTCTGCAAAAGTGAAAAAAACATAGAGTGTCCAGCGAGGATCTTAGCTTTGCAGGCCCATCCATTATCCATGCCATGACACCCAGGCGGTGACCGGCCTTCACAGAAACTCTGCCAACAGTCACGTGCACAGCACCCCTTCCCAGCGGGACTGCCCGGCTGCACACCCATGCTTGCAGGGAGTGGGAGCAGGGAGAGGGGACGCTCTGGCCCCTCAGAGCCAGCCTCCTGGGCTCCTGTCAATGCCTGCCACCTTTAAACAGGATGGGCCAAAAGAGAAGACCGCCGTGGAAACTTGACTACTTGAGTCACGAGAACAAACCAGTGAGGATGTCATGTGGACGGATGTTTGCAAATGATGCTTTTGGCACCTTTGTATCGTTCATGTTTCTGAAGGCAGTAAGACACAAAACGGCACCAAAACCTTTTGGGACACCTTGTGAGGCGGACCAAGCAGTGGGTCTCCAACCAGGGGCCACACCCTGATCTCTGGAACCTGTGAATGGTACTTTGTCCGGCAAACAAGTGAGTGTCACCCCAGATGGCAAAACCTGTGCGGGGTTCAGAGTCTTCAAAAGAGGAGCTTCTCAGAGCGTCCAGGCAGGCTCAGGGCACACACACATGTGTCCTTGCCAGAGCGAGTCATAGGGGGTGGGACAAACACCCAGAGTCCCGAGCAGGGGGTGGAGGGGGCGGCCACCGCTGAGGAAGCTGCAGCTGGAGGTGGCTCTGGAGGGAGTAAGCCACTGCCGACAGTGTGACCTCAGACCCCCAGCTGTGCGAGGCCAGGCCCCATCTGTGGTCACGCGTTCCTGCCTCCCCAGACGGCGACTGTGTGCCAGAGGTGGCCCATCCCCGGCGGCCTGACCGCACCCTCACCTTGACGCAGTGGTGGGTGGTGTTGGTGGCACAGACCAGGTTCTTGTTGGGCCACCCGTCCAGGTCCGAGTCCTCCCCGCAGATGAGCCCATCGCCCGCGTACCCCGTCTGGCACTCGCACTTGTACATGGGGTCGCTGAAGTGGCCCAGGTAGATGCACTCCGCGTGCCGGTGGCAGCTGTGGGTCTTGTCCTTGCAGGGGTTCTCGGGCTCACACACCTGGGAGGAAGGGCCGCACCTGTCGGCAGGTCTGAGGCCGAGCACGCAGGGCTGCAGCATGGGAGCGGGGGTGGGGGTGGGGGGCTACTTTCCCAAGCAGAGACCCTCCCTAGGGATGTGCTCAGGGACTCAGGACTCAGTTCCTTCCGGAGCCACCTGGAGGCAGCTCAGTGGCTCCACTGAGTGTGGCCAGCTTGTGTCCAAGCCCCCGCTGACCACACGGAGCTATAGATTCATGAGAACCTGAGACTTGGTCCTCAGGATCTTGTGCTTGACCCCTGAGTGTGGCACCCCAACAAGGTCACCTCCTGACAGCAGTGGCTCACATAGCCTTCGCCTGTCCCCGGAATGTCGCCCTTTTCTTCCCATCTCCCACCCGCCGTGTTCCCAGATTCTGGCTGATAGGAGCTGGACATCACGCAAAGGGCCACTGCTCACCTGCTTTTCTGTCTGAGCCGCCTCCAGGCCAACCCCGAAGGGCTGGGTCCCTTTGTACCTCGGGGGGCAGGGCAGGCAGTGGAACCCGGGGTCGGTGTTGACACAGCGGGGGGACTTGCTGGCCGTGGAGAAGCAGACGTCGGTGACCAGGGCACACTGCAGGGAGAGCCGATGTGAGCCCGCTGCCCCTGGTCCCTCCACACCCCCTGCCAGCCAGGCACCCACCTCATCCAGATCCTCACAGTGGGTCCCATTGCCCAGGAAGCCCACCGGGCAGGCGCCACAGGACCAGGAGCCATCAGGGAAGCTGTTGCACGTGGCTCCCGGGAAGCAGGGATTGGACAAGCAGCCATCTGTGTGGGGAGGCAGAGAGGTCAGGACCACAGCCTGCCTGGGCTCAGCCCCACCTCGGGCTCGGTGCGGCCGTGACCCAGGACGGCCCTGGCTATGCCCCAAGGCCTCGTGGCCCCTCAGACACTGCAGGTGGCTGTAGAGAATCCGAGGGAGTGAGGGACGTCGATCGCACAGTGTCCTGGCATATAGATGCCGGGGTCCCCATCCCCCGGGGACGGCCTGGGACTAAAGCTCCACTGGCTTCCCTGCACTGACGGGCCATGTGCCCCACACTGCAGCAGCCTGCACGTAAAAACACGGAGGGACCCAGCATGGCTGGCTCTGCCTGCCCACAATCCATCTTTCTTTCCTGCTGTCGTTACATTTCCTATCTTTGATGGGAAGGGAAGCCCAGGGGCTGCTTCACGGACCCCTGCCGCTGCAGGCACCAAGGGCAGGGACTGCCGGTGCCTCAGGGTTGGGGTGGGGGAGCCTAGCACAAACCGATGGGGCAGCTCCTCTTGTTGCACATCTGCAGATCCTTGACCTCCCCGACACAGGCCTTGCCTCCATGTTGGGGTTCGGGGCTGTTGCAGACACGCATCCGCTCCCGGACGCCCCCGGCGCAGGTGACTGTGCAGGCGGACCAAGGGGACCAGGGGCTCCACCGGCCATCGACTGCAGGGAGAGAGCAGGGACCACGTCAGGCAGGGCAGGGCTGCTGGCGGGGGCAGGAAGGAAGGCCCAGTGACTTGGGGTCTCCAGTGTGGCAGGAGAAATTGGCAGGAAGCCCTTTCACGGCCCAAGGCCAGGAGGTGATGGAGTGGACGGAATCTCAGTGGTTTGTTTTTGCCTCTGGGAAGAAAAGTCACACCACCTTGGTGTCTAGACGCTGAGGACTGGTGACCGGGGGCTGTAGGTGACCTGTCACACACACGAGGGTATGTGATATTGAAGTTCGTTGTGAATGGTCCCCCTTCCTCTTCAGGACAAATGGGTGACACGTTGTGAAAGGATTCACCCCACACATGCCTGGATGTAGGGCCAGCCATGTCCTGACCCAACTGTATTCTGGGCCACCTGCTGCTCCCGGTCTGGTCATTTGCCAGATGGCCAGGTGGAAGATGAATTGTAGCTCCCACTGGGCAGGGGGCCAGCAAGAGGCCAGGACACCCTTCACTGCCCAGGCCTGCTAGGCCTTTGTGGATTGAACGGGGCTGTGGATCTGCCTGGGCCCTGGTCCCAGCTGCCCCACAGGCCCGCACCCACCTGCCTCACCCACTCACCTGGGCACGGGACACCCTGGCAGCCTTTGGTCTCTCGGCCACCACCCTTGCAGCCCTTGCCCCCCATCTGGGGTACCGGCGAGTTGCAGAGCCGTATCCGGGTGATATTGCCAGGCCCACAGGTCACAGAGCAGGAGGACCACGGTGACCAGTGGCTCCAGCCACCGTCCTGCCGGACTGGCACAGGAGAGACACAGGGCATCAGCAGCAGGCCTCCCAGCCCTGAGTTTGAGTGTTGCCCAGGCCGGGGGAGGGGGCCCAGCCAGAGCAGTTGGACAAGAGCTGGCTGCCTCCCCCAAAGGGTGGCGAGTGGCTGTCCTCCAAACCTGAAGGCCCAGGGCCCAGGGCCACCGACCCACCCGCACAGGGATGGCCCGGGGCCTGACACTCACTGCGGTTGTCACACTTGCCCAGGCTGCACGCCCGTGTCTGGATGGATGGCCCCAGGCAGGTGTTGCTGGTGACATCACAGGACCGCCCTCTCTGCTGGGTGCCGGGCCCACAGGTGGCCGAGCACTGGGTCCACTCGGCCCACGGGGACCAGCCCTCCTCACTGTCCACTGCTGGGCACGAAACACAGGCCAATCAGGCCTCTGCCCAGTGACGGGTGCAGGAGCAACAGGCAGGTGACCTGGGCCGGGTGTTAACCTCTGAGGGAGGAGGAGGCCCGGGTGATGGGCGCCAGCCCCATGGGCAAACACTGGGCTCCCGGGTCTGGTCCCAGGTCGGAGTCAGGGGCCGCCTGCTGGGACAAGACAGGAGGGGCCGGGTGTGGGGCCAGCCTCTGTGGGGACACGAGGGGACCAGACTCCTCAGACCCTCCGTCGGAGCGCTGGGTTTGGGCTGTGGCGTGATGCCCTGCCGTGCTTTGTCACAGGCATCAAGTCTTAACAGCCTCTGCTTGTTGGTGGCACACGGGGAAAACTGTCAATTTTTAGTCGGAATTGCAGGTCACTAAATTTAGTTCCAAAGAGTTTCAACTGGGACAAGTTGCATAAAAAGGTAATTCCCTGAAAATAAATTTTTCAAATAAGTTTTCAGCCCCTAAATGGGAGAAAAGGCAGCGACTTAGTGCGAGGATCTTTCCGGTAAACAGTGGAAACACAGTTCACTGAACCTCCCTGGGTGAGGGGGTCAGAGGTCCTGCAGGGCAGCCCCACTGCAGGCTGCGCAGCTGTGACACAGCCTGCGTCAGGCCCGTCACCCACAGCCCCTGAGTGGGGAGCATCCCTCTGGATTTTACGGGTAACACCCTGAGACCCTAAAAACTACATTCTGCTCCAAACGGTCGTGTGACAGAGCTGAGCCTCTCTGAGCCCATCCCCTGTCCACCCAGCAGGGGACACACGTCCTGGCCTCCTGTGGGAGGGAGGCCCTTTGGCTGGCCGCCAGCCCCCACCCGGCCCCACTGCTGCCCCGAGTAGGAGTCTGGCTCCCACGGACAGATGTGGAGGGGCAGAGGGGCCTGGGGGCAGGAGATGCCAGGCCAGAGCCCCGACAGCCCAGGGATCAGCTGTGCCCCCCAAGTGCCTGACCAGAAGTGTGAAGATCACTACTGGAAAACAGTGACCAACGAGCCAGGACATTCGGAGCTGATGGAAGAACGGGCCTTGCAGTGCCTGAGGAGCAGGGTGGCACTGGGGAGCCAGTGGCGCTAAGAGGCGGACATGCCGGGTGCCTGGCAGGGTGTGGGGGCCAGGGCTGTGCACACCCGTTCCTTTCATCCCATCCAGGTGTCCCCTTCACGGAGGGTGTTTCTGTCACTAGGGTAACGGTCTTTGGCTTTTGCTTGTTTTATTTCGAACTGTCTTTTCTCCAAAGGTGTGTTCACCAAGATCGCCCATCCTCCTAGTGACACACCCAGAGCGGCAGGCGCACCTGACTCAGGGGCAGCTGCTCCCTCTTGGAGCGGACAGGGGCTCTCTGTGCCCGGGGGTCCTGGGGCTCCGTCAAGAGGGGGCCAGCCCTTGGCCCTCAACTCAAGGGCTGGCAGACGTGTGCGCATCCCTGAGCAGCAAGTGCAGACAGCCAGGCGAAGCGTCCCTGTGCGGCACGGCTCCCTGTGCGGCATGGCCTGGCCACACCCTCCCTGACAAAAAGGTGGAGCCAGCAGGAGGCGGCCGCCAGGACCCCACGGCCGAGGCTGCTGTGACCACACTTACGGGGGAAGCAGGACGGGCAGCAGTCCCCTTCCAGCAGCGACGGGTTGGCACAGGTCGCCGGCGGGCAGGAGATCTGGTGGCAGACGGTTTTAAATTTCTGCAGTAAAGAAAGGCACTCATGTGACACGCGCCTGAAAACAAGCCTCGGCTCAAAGCTGCACTAAAAGCATCTGGTCTGCACCCCGCGGACCAAACAGACACAAGGCCTGGGATCGCTCCCACCCTTGGTGCCCAGAGCCGGCCCTCTGCGGCCCCCGCCTGCGCCCCGCACTGAGCCTTCCCTGCAGCGGGCGGTCAGGCCAGCTGAGGGGGTGCCAGGGTCCAAGGTCACCACCAGTGGAGACCAAGTGACATGAACCACGAGGGGAGAAGCTAAGTGAGCAGGTGGCTGGTGTGTGAACAGTGACAGGCCATCCCCAGATGCCTCCGCCGAGCCCTGAGAACCTCACAGAACTGAGTGGACCTCAACACCAACTAGAGGGGCACCTGGTGGCTCCAGCCCCACTGCCTGTGGCTGCCTGGTGACACCGGCCTGGTCACTTTCCCTCCCTAGATCTTGGTTTCTCTACGTGCAAAGCAGTGAGGCTGGTGGCAGCCTTATCTGCAGCGGACTCTCCATGGCTGCAGCTCTCAGCTGCCCCACATCCCCACAGCCCACAGAGGACACCCAGCTCCAGGCCGCCTCCATGGGCTGCCAGTGCCATGGGCTGAGGGGGAGGGTGGCCTGTCCCCACGCCCCCCAGAGTGCAGGTACTGAGGCCTTACCTTGCAGGTGCACTGGGTGCAGCTGTCCACGACCCAGGTCTCATTTTCCGCGAAGAAGCGGCCGTCCTGCCAGCAAGCGGACACATTCCTGGTCTTCGGGGGCCCACCGATGAGCTCCCAGAGCACCTGGTTGTCACTGGACTGGAAAACCAGAGCAGGGCTTGAGGACGGACGGCACACTGGCGTGTGGTCATCACACTTGTGACGGAAGGACGTCGCCCGGCCCACAGCTCCGCCCGCGCAGGTAGGACAGCGGGGAGGACAGCAGAACCAGGACGTGCAGCCCGTGAAGGGAGTGGGTGTGAGATCCCCGCAGAGCCTCTGCGGGCCGACTCATGCCCAAGGCCAAGCCAAATGCTCAGCTTCACGGACGTCCCTTCGCGCAGACGGCCGCTCCGCCCGCTCTCGGGCTCCTGTGTGACACGAGCTCCCGTGTGACACAGGCTCACGGCTGGTTGCCCGTGTGTGTTCCCGCCCCACCCCACCCATGCTCATGGTGGAAGATTCCAGAAGTGCCCTTCATCTTGGGTGTTTCCCCAGCCAGCACCCTGGCCCTTGCTGTGGGGCAGAGATGGGCATGGGCTGTGTCCCTGCATGGGACAGAAGGGGGTCCCACACCCCTCCCCCCACTTCCTTCCTCACGTCCCCGGGGCCACCAGCTGCCCTCACGTCCTGGGGCCTAAGTGTGGTGGCTGGGTGGACAGTAGTGTGAGACCTCATTACCGCCGGCCACCTGTCTCAACCTGAAGCCTCAGATTCTAAAGCCCTTGAGATGCTTTCCTCCTCCCTGACGTGCCAGAGGACACACTTGGCTGTGGTCACATCCTGCATGCCAGGACAGGCCTGCTTGTTAGACGTCTGATGCCCTTCTGCCTCGCACTTCAGCCCCTAAATAAAACTGTCGTCATCTAAACAAAACTAGTTTTTTTCACTGGGGAGAGGAACGGCCCCCGGGTGGGAAACCCAGTTTGGAGAACGTGTTGCCCACGACTCTATCTCTGGTTCTGAATCCTCGGGCCGTCCGTCCAGGGTCCTCGAGCCACACTGTGCTCTGACCGACGCCCGGGGCCCTGCGCACCGCCGACACCCACCACCTTCCGCAGGTTCTCGTGCAGCTGGTTGACCACGGCCCGCAGCCCCGACAGCTCGCTGGCCATGCTGCCCAGCTCTTCACAGGACTGCTCGCACACCCCAGGCCGCTTCTCCGCGCCGCGGCCCACGTACTCGGTGGTGACCATGGGGCTCAGGCGCAGCGTCTCTGTGTCCTCGCTGATGGTGTTGGCTTCCGCTGAGGGGACACATGCAGAGCCTGGTCAGAACCGGCCTCGGGCTGCACTCGGGCTTCCTGCGTGTGTCTCCGTGGGGACGTCACGCCCCCCACGGGCACCGGGAGCACCAGGCACAGTTATAGCTGACATCTTTGGCAGGGGTCCACCCCTCTCGTAACCCCGCTCTGAAGCCACCCACCTGTCAGCTGAGCAGACACGTGCGGCCCGCCCCAGAGACCCCCGCTCACATCTGAGCTGAGTGCAGATGATGAGACTCGGGCCCTCACCTCCCACGCACACGGGTGAGCTTCCTGGTTTCCAGTCGCGCCTTCTCTGCACACTCTGACGCCCTCAGCTCCTTGCCCACCCCGTCCGTCCACCCGGAACGTGGTTCCTTTTGTCTGCGTTTCTGCATTACATGGATCTGCTGTCCTTGTGCTAAATAAGTGACTTCCTCGGGACGTCGTCCCTTGTCCCTGACTCTTACAGTTTCTCTGCTGTGACCCCAGCCCAAGGGACTCTCCTCTCTGCCCAGGAGTCCTCGTCCCCGGTCTGGGACACAAACACAGCCCTAGGTGGAGCCGAGGCAGGAGCCGTGCCCAGGCGCAGCCAGCGTGGCTATGCCCAGGGGTCTGGGTGGGACGGCCCCTTGGCCACTGCCACACCTACTCTGCAGCCACTGTCCCTGTTTTCAGTGCCCTCCCCTGACTCCACCTTTTACACACCCCACCACAGCGCCGTAACTGGCAAATGCCACAGCTCTATGGGGACGGCCATCATACTGGTTCCTCCCTTGGCTATGGATCCCCGATGTCATTCACACTAGTGGTGGGTGTGTGCCACTCCCCCCATCCTAGAACTGCCCAGAGCCACAGGACCCGCACTGGGTGGTCACTATAGGGTCAGACTGACAGTAACCAGTAACATGCTGACACCAGGTGCAGGCCCCAGGGGCCCTACCACAGCGCCTCCAACAGCCTCCGAAGGGCACAGCAGGCAGCCTTGGGCTGGGGCTGGTGCTGGCGCAGGGATGGGACCAGAGTTGGGGCCACGTCCACTCTCCTTCCCTTGTGGGTGGCAGTCTCCCTGTCCTTTTGTGTCAGGGCACTGTGCCCACCTGGCAGGCAGCCTGTTTCTGAGGCCACTCAGCTTCACTCAACACCAGGAGGCCCCCAGCAGGGCCCCTGCCCACCCCAGAGGGATCAGTGCTGGGTGTCACTTCACTGTCTTAGCTTTGCAGTGTTTTACTTTGTAATGGCCACACGCCCAAAAAGAGAATGACCTAATTCATAGGACAGGGTGCTGGCATCTCCACTGGGGCCGGACATACGACACAATGCGGTCTGAGCTCCAGTGTCCCTGGGAAACAGGGACCCGGGAACTGAGCACTCGCATCTCAGGAGGCCCAAGGGGTCCTCCTCGCCACTCACTGGCTGAGCACCAGTGTTTAATTCCCTGTCCCACCTTCTGCTTCACCTAACCAGCCATGGACAGATGTGCAGATGGGAAGGTCCAGGCCTCAGTCAGGGACCTGGAGCAGCGGGGGCCGAGTCACCTGCTCAGCACGCTGACGCTCAGGGGCCAGAACACCCACGTCTCACACAGTGACCCGCAGACACGACAGTGTGTCTGCCACAATTTCAGGTTAACGGGATATGGTCTCAGTGGGGACAGCGTGTGGCGGGGAAGAGCCTACTCTCTGGGACTCTCAGCCCGGGTGCTGGCCAGCCCAGCCACTCACAGGTGGGGGCCTCCATGTACCTCAGCGTCTTGTCTCCGGGACAAGCAGCAAGCACGTGCCTGACTCACACATGTGTTTGCAAGACTGTGCAACAGGACATGCTGCGTGAAAAGGGCTGGCAGAGTCGCCCTTGCAGAGTAAATGCTGGGGAGAGGCCAGCTGGTGGCTGGGTGTGAACTGCAAACTTGACCAGCCGATGGGCTGGGAGAGGCGCTGGCATGGCGCCATGTTGGCAGCTGAGGCCGTGCGAGGATGCACCACAGAGCCCGTGACCTCCATCTGTCACTCCACGGGGTGACCCCCACCCACTTCCAGGCTTGCAGCTTCACGTATGCTTAAAATCGTGTTAGATGCCAGCAATGTGTTTTTTGGCTTATAAAGGGGCGATTTTGGATTAAAATGTATTGAACATCGATCCTTCAAGCAATGTGTGATTTTATGGTTGCAGCCTGTCTAACATGACCCGCTAAATTTATTCTAATATGGGGTCCAGCACAAATATTGCCCCTTTTTAATTACATAGAACTTTTTTATACAAAGTCATAAGCATCTAATTCTGTAACATAATAACATCACGCTCAAGCACATGGTACAACATTTTAAGTGAAATGTTCACATTGCTATCCATCTCATGCAAGACATTCCCATACCCCCCCATCCACACTCAGCAGCATTACTTCTGCCGGACCCTGTGTTTCTATTTAAATTCTCACTAGCCCACATTCACACACACACACACACACATACACCCCAAAGCAGAAATCCATCCAAGACAGGAAATATGCTGTTCAAAACACACCTACCTCCCTGGTTTTGTTGACAACCTTTCCTGCTAAGAATGTCTTCCACAGAATTTTCAAACACCAAGTAGATGTTCTGCAGCAAGCCCTGGAGATATAACAAGGAGAGAGACGCAACAGTGAGCAAACCTCAAGGGTCTGCGGCCGGGTGGAGAGAACAGAGTGAAAACACAAGAGGTAAACTTGAAACGGGAGAGCATTTTCTCTGTGCTCTCACCCACAGCAGGTGCCACTCTGCACCTGTCGCCTGTGAAACTGTTTGAGGCAGGACCCAGGCCATGCAGCTGACAAAAGAAGCAGGTGCTCCCCAGGGAAGGGAAGGGGGCCTAGGCGGACAGGTAACCATGTCTCCTGAACATGTTCTGGGATGTTCTTCCCTTGCAGGAGACCCACATGGTTATTGCATTTGGCAGAGGTCTTGGAAACCTCCATTGGTCCAGCCATGGGTGTGGCAATGGGAGATAAGAGTGTCTCCCACCGCCTGGATGGGATGGGTCATCTGTGGGCCACAGGGGCTTCCCGAGTCCTCAACCCTAACCCTGGCCGCCAGAGATCAACTCAGTAACAGGTGGCACATCTGTACGCCTTTCACTCCAATAATTGAGTCTAAACACACACTTGTTTCCAAAGAAGACACAGGTATCTAGACGGGAGAAACGTGCTGACCCTCCACTGAGGACTCCAAACGCCTGTGGTCTTAAAAAGATTCTCCTCCAGAAGCCATTTCAACAAAGATGCACAGGAAGCTATCAGTAACCTTTCCTGAGAAAAACAGTTGTTCCTGTGTTTCTGCATCATTTCAGTAAGAAAGCGGAGTTCAGGAGTGGGTTCAGTCAGCCTGGAGTTAGAGGGGCAGGTGAATAGGGCAGGTGAACGAGGCTGATTCCTTGGTCACCAAGTCTGCCTTCCTTCTGAAAATTCAGGGACTTTTTGTGCACCTGCAACAACTGGCTCTGCTTATTCCTGGTGCTGCGTGTGCACTGTGTGCGCACATGTGTGTCCCTAAGAGGCATCTGTGTGTGAACACGTCTGTATGTGTGTGGTACTGGTGTGCAGACTTGTGTGGGCATAGGTAAGCATCATTGTGCATCGTGTGAATGTGTATGTGTGGCGTGGTGTCTGTGTGTGGTATACACGTGTACAAGTGGCTGGGCATGAGCACACACATGGTGTGCGTGCGGGAATCTGTGACGTGTGTGCAGATGTGCGTGTGAATGCACCCGACCTACGCACCACCCACCCCTAGGCCCCACCCATCCCTGGGCCCCGCTCCACCCCTAGGCCCCGGCCCCCGCCATACACACCCGGAAGTGACTCTCGCGGGCAGAGCCCTTGGCCACATACATCCTGCTCTTCTCTGCCTTCAGCTGCTCGTAGAAAGGCTCGTCCAGCGCGAAGCTGTCGATCAGGTCACAACCCACGTACAAGCTGAAGGTCTCGCCCATCACCTGCACAGTGATGTTCTTCCACTGGGCGTCGGCCAGGCCCACGTCCTCCAGGGACAGGACATGCTGGGCACCGTCCAGCCAGTAGGTGAGGTCCAGCGTGTCAGCCGGCCCGTTGGAGACGATCTCGAACTGCCGGTGCTCAGCGCCGGGGCCCTCCAGGGCCAGCAGCGTGCCACGGGACTTGCGGTCCTGCTTCAGCATGGCCGTGAGGAAGAAGCCCTCCTTCTGCCGCATGAGGCGGGCGATCTGGCCCAGGTACGCCATGCCCACCGGCGGGATGTAATCAAACCGCACGAAGCGGTAGGCCGGCCCATGGGGGTCAGGACCCCGGAACTGCTTGGCCCCGATGGTCTTCCGGTTGATGTTGCTGATGCTGAAAAGGTCGAAGGTCGTGTCCTCGTCCTGGTCGCCAGCTGTGCAGGGGTACAGAGCAGGGGTTACAGGAGGCAGCGCGGCCCACAGGGACGTCCTTACCCCCTGGCAGCAGCGGACATGGACTCATGTGCCGGGAAGAGAGCAAGGCCACAGAGTACCCGAGTCCCCTTCCCTTCTCACCGGGTGCAATGCTATAGCCCTTGGTGTGCAACCACGCCCCTCTCCCCTGGCTGCAGCTCGGAGAATGGTGCCAAAACAGGGGCTGGTCCCCTAGTCAGGTCGGGAGCGCTGGCCGCCGGCCGGAGTATCAAACACACCACCACCCACCACTTTGCTCCACTGGCTGACACTTTCTCCAGCAGGCCTCCCTGAGGAAGGGAGCAGAGTCCTGTGTTCCGCGGGACAGACGCTCTGGACCTCATCCCCAGCTGCACCCTGAGCACCCCCACTCCCATTCCTGTCCCCCAGATCCGGACATCACACACCTGTCTCCCCACTGAGTGATGCCCAGAAAACATCCTAGAAGCGAAATGCACCCCAGCCTGTCTCCCTACGTTTCAGAAAGGACTGGGCAGTCTGTCTCTTTCTCATGGAGACAGAGTTCAACAGCACTGGCCTCGCCTCAGTCTGTGGAAAACCACTGTTGCGTTTGTCACACACCCTCCAGGCGAGAATCTGAGACTGCCACAGGCCTCAGAGCTCTAAATGTGTAGTGTTAGGTCGCTGTCTGGAAACAAAAGCTATCAGACCTACCAAAATTGTTAACAGTTCAAATAATTCAAGATAGTTTACTGAGCGGAGGGTTTAAAGGAAGCACAACCTCGCGTCTGATGCGGTAAATGAGAACAGCGCGCGGCACCGGCTGCTCGCAGAGGGCGAAGTGCACGCCTCCAGTGGGGCTGCTCGGCGGCAGATCCAAAGTCCCTAAAATAATTAAAGTCTCTGATTCAATTGTACTTTTGGAACCCATCCTCCAGTGTAATCAGAAATGCTGGTGAAGATTTTATTTACAAAGGTGTTCCTTGTGGCATCATTCATACTAGTAAAAATAAAGTAGCCATGTAGACAGGAATTGGTAAAAAAAACTAGAGTTTAGCTTCTGACAGGGTATTATGCAGGCACTGAAAATTATGCTATAAAAGAATAAAAACATAGGAAAATATAATACATTTTTAAGTAGGAAGTAAGGTAGAATGAAAAGAAGTTACAAAATACCAAACACTTCAAGTGTTGCAAATATGACTTGTAGAAAAAAAGGGCTGAAGTTTGCCCAGAAAAAACATATTTCTAGATATAAAGATATTTTCCTCTAATACCTGAATTTTCCAAAAATATGTCATTCCTTTTGTGTGGACTCAGAAGTAAACAATAATTTATTCAAAACAAAGTTAAAAGGGCCAGGAGGTCAGACACTACAACCACAAACCTTGCACTGTGCACCCCTCATCCTTCCCCGACCCTCCCCCCGGCCGGGGCCCCACTCACCCTGAGCGCCACACAAGGCCCAGAGGGCCGGCAGGACCAGCATCCAGAACATCCCGTCTCTCAGCACAGCCCCAAGGGCAGGCAGGCAGGCAGCTGGGCAGGCAGCTGGGCGGGCAGAGTTGGTGGTGCTGAGCACACGCAGCCTCTGGGGCAGAAAGGGGATTCTTGCTGTGTGCCACCACTGAGAAGAAGTTTGTGTTGAAAAGCCGGAACAGAGGGGTCTGCGGGGATTAAAAGCTTGACAATGAGAAGTGTGCTTCTCAGTTGGCACCCTTTGGGTCGCTGAGAGCACTGACTAGTGTCACCGACCAGCTACATGCGAATCGCCTTCAAAGACTTACACTACATTATCCTAAGGACCCCAGAGGGAGACACTGTTCTCATTATTATCTCCAGCTCTTGGGGGGAAGAGGGAAAGCGGGGATCCCCGCCCCAGCCCGCACCCCGGCAGGGCTACACAGAGAAGCACAGTGGGGACTGGAGACAGGAATCCGAGTCAGGGAAACACAGCACGGGGGAGTGATTCCTGGGGGCGTTTTGTGTGAATGGCCAAGAAAAGAAATAGCTGTGCATAACCTAAATAGAATAAACATTAACTGTGTATTTAGTTAGAAATGAACTTAATTTAGAGAATTGCAATTACGAAAAGCAAAGCATTCCACTTAGGAGTTTGAGTCTGCCTGGCTCTTTTCCTGCAGGCCTGTTTTTCCGTTCTCAGGATTTTCAGTTGGCTCAGCAGAGGCTGGACCAGAAATCAGGAGGCCTGGCAGGCAGCCGGCTGCATGTTAACCCCTGTGGGGCCTCCCTGCCAGGGCCTAGGCTCCCTGGGCCCCTCGGGTGCGGGCACCAAGTTCCAGTCCTCCCCCATTCAGGACACAAAAGCGTGTCAGTGGCTCAGTGCTGCAGAAGCCCAGGGAGCGGCCTCTCTTGAAGGGTTTGCTAGCGTGGCAGAGACAGCTCCTGCATGGAGGGACTCCCCAGAGGGCCAGGAGCCCAGACGCCTGCTTTACAGCAGAAGGGTCCAAGAACGAGCTGTTGCAGTCAACACCCCTGGCGGCAGCGGCCCTGGGCAAGCCCAGACCAAAGAATGCAGTATGCTGCAGGCTTCCCCAGCTGTGGCAGGAACTACGGCCCTGAAAATGCCCACCACCTGGGGGCGGCGAGGACCAGTGGGAACTGTCCACACTTGTGAGGTCTCATCGAGTGCAGTGAACCCACAGGCTCGGCCACGCACCACGGCGGGGCTCCCACCGGGACTCCTCGTGGGCGTTAGTGACAGATGATGTCAGTGGGGTTCTCACGAGGACCAGGGGCCGTGAGGAAACATTTCTGTCCGCGACATCCACAGCACGGCCCCCACACCCTGGGCCTGCCCTGCACTCTCGTGCACCCATCCGACGTGGGCTTCTGCCCTGCGGATGGCAGGCAAGGCTGACTCTGGCAAAGACGGCCTCCGCCCGAACATAGATGTTCAATTTCCGGTGCCTGGCTCCCAGAGCCTGGCTTCAGCAGTGAGTGAACGCTGCTTGGACCAGTCACACCCTGTGCTTCCCGGAACAGAAGTGCTCAGGGTCCATCTCTGCCACGTGCCAAGTGAGCAGGAGGGTCCCCTCTGAGGTAGATCAGCTGCACAGCCTCGCCACATCCCGTGTCGCCTGGCTGTAGGGCTCGTCACACGCGTGACCTAATGAACACCACATGCCACGGTGACTGGCACACAGGCTCCCGATTCGTGGGTGCCATGGCCCCACACTTAGTGTTCATGGTGCAGGTTTTGCCAAAGACCTTCTGCCACTGAGTGTCCTGAGAACATCTAAAGATCTTTTAAAATTATTTTTGTATCAGGCACCACAGCAAAAACAACTTTCAGACAGTTAACTGCTTCCCCCACCGAATGACAGGGTCAGAGCTGGGCTCCTCAGGCTGGGGCAGCCCTGAGGGAGAGCGGGTACCTGCCTCCACCTTCCATATGCTAATTACCCCAACACTGCGCCTGCAGCTGCCAGCCTTTCCATATGCTAATTCCGCCACCTGTCAGGCTGCCTTCCGGGCACTTCCCAAGGATTTACTCCTCCTTACCCAGGCATTATTTATGTTCCGCTATCAGTAACGTTTACCGTGGGAGTCTCTACAATCTCTCTGATGAGTTTCTCAAGTTCTCAGGAACTTCCTCCTAATTCCTTCCCCGTGGGTCCCCTCGCAGCATAAGCAGCAACGTGCGAACTTCTGTAGCTGAAAATGTACACATTTGCCCAGTGCCCCTGGCAGGGACATCTGCGAAGCAACACGTCGTGAGTGGGTCGCAGGAGCCAAGAAAGGGCTCGGTACTCCCACTGCCCGTGGCAGTCATGGAGCGCTCAGTGGGGACGATGCCCTGTGTGGCTGTCACAGATGTGGGACAGCCTTCCATTATAAAGCTGCGTTCATGATTTCCTCTATCTTCTTAGAAATCAGAACACACTTCTCCAAAACTTAAACTACAATGAAATGATTTGGTGAAGTTTTAAAAAAGTCTTACCAGTAAGTAAGAAGGCTGCAGAGGGCTGCTCAGGGCTGGGATGGAGTGGGGGGCGGTGGCGGGGTGGAGTGGGCTGGGGGCGCGGACGGCCCTCTGCAGGCAAGCAGGCGGGCAGGCAGCAGGCTCGCTGGCCTCTGGCAGCAGCCACGGCTTTATATTCTGCTCCCGTCTCCAGCACGCTTAATTCATTCCCTCGAAGGAATGACATAATCCCTCCTCCTCACTGGAGGACCACAGAGGAGGAGCCAGACAGAGGAAAATCGCTTTTCTCCTCTCAGGAAATAAACGCTATAAATAAAACCGGCCAAAGAAAGAATGCGAGTTCTGCACTTAAATTGTGCCTCCTGCTGCCCAAAATGAGGCCGGCCTTTCCGAACCAGGGCCGCCAGCCTGGGGTACTCGAAGGGGCAAGGGACGCACGCCATCAGGCTGCAGCCAGTGAAGCTTTACACAGACGAGTTAACTTGTCACGTGCAAAACACATTTAATCTCAAAGCAAGTGGACACGTTTCCACTCCTGCCGCTGAAGGGCCGGGAAATGGGTTTGGGAGCACCTACTTGCATCCAAACCCTCCTTTTGCTCAGTCTGGCCCCTTCCTCTGGGTGTCCTGACCCCAACAGAGCCATGTGGCCCCCACTTTCCAGGAGCAGGAACCACCAGCAGGGAATCAGCTTCCACCACGAGCTCAGCAGGCAGCCTGGTGTGAGGTGGTGCAGAGCAAATGCTGGGGAAGGAGACAGCGGCAGCAGCCAACTCCTGCCCTCGCCCAGGCTCACGCAGGGCAGAGCTGGGGTGGAGGGAGCAGAGGGCGGGCAAGGCTGGTCGCTTGGGCTGCTCCTGTGCCAAGGGCATGGGGGGACGGTCGGACATGCATGGCCCCACACAGGTCAGATTGCATGTCAAGGATGTATCAGAGCATCTGTGTGTAGTTCGCTCTCAGCCAGCCTGGGATCTGGCCCTGTGACCTCGCTAAGGGACCTGGCATTCCCCACACCCAGCCCAGGGCTGCACCTGCCAAGGAGGAGAGTCCTCATTTCCTCCTCATGGTGTTGGAAACCTTTTTGTCACGGGAACCAAAGATGGTAACAATTTCTGATGACAGAGAGGACACTCGACTCAGAGGGGGTGCGTCTTTCCTCCGGTCAGCGAGTGGGTGATAACATCCTCATCTGAATGAAAAAACCTGGACTCCAACTAAAGTGGTGTTTCCTCGCATTCCAGAGGACTGTATAACCCGTTTCCCTTGAAGACTTCGTAGCCAACAATTGCCGGTTCGCTGCTTCACCTTAACCTGCTCACAGGTTGGTTGTGCCTGTGGGAAGGGACTGGAGTGCATGTCTCCACCTGCTTGTCCTCTGACCAGTAGGCGCTGAGCAGAGCCACAGACGTTTCCGGAGAGTCCGGGCAAGGACAATAGGGACACTGCCTCCGCTGAGGAGCAGGCATGAGCCAGAAGGAAGAGAGCCTGTGCTGGGAGGAGTGCCTGGCCTCAGGACACCTTGCCGGGATGCACAGGAGATGGATCTGCCCCAGCCTCTCCCGGAGGGGACAGTCGGAAAAGGCTTCCTTCGGAGGCAGAACCTGAGAGCACCAGTGGGTCGTGCTACGTGGGAGAGCCAGCACCCTGGGCAGGGGGACGTCCCAGGGAAGACACCAGGGAAATTGGGGGCGGGCCCTCTAAGGCAGAGGCTGCTCGCAAAGGTGGGCAGGCTCCAGGCCCGTAGGTGAGGGTCTCAAGGACGTTTGGGTGGGATGAGGCTGGCACCCCTGCCCCACTGCACAGAGAGGGGCTGGCCAGAGGAGACAAGAGGGGAGGGTCCTGGCCAAGCTCCAAGGGACAGAGGACATGTGACAAGAACCACACAGCAAAGTGGGAGGCATGACGGGCCAGACCGGGGAGTTCTGCAAAGTCAAGAGGCTGGAGTAACACCTCGGTTTGCCTGGAGGGCCAGCGTGCGTCTGAGGAAGGGGGAGGAAAGACCACAGTGGGACCTCGAGAGGCCAGTGCTACAGGTTCAGCCATGTCCCCCGGAACCTTTGAGGTGGGAGGGAGCTGGCAGTGAGCTAAAGCTGCAGCCGCCTGGGAGCCAGAAGAGGCAGGGGACCCAGAGCCCTGGCCCAGAGTTCTGGTCGCACAAGTGACGAGGTGCCTTTCTGGTTTCAACACAGCCCTCGTGCTGGCCTCCTCCACGGCAGCCTAGGGAGCTCACTCGGAGGGACTGACCGGTTCTGGAAACTTCTGGCCTTCCAGGCACTGCATTGACAAGCGGTGCCATGACCCCTGTCTAGTGAGAGATGATGTCCCCTGCCCTGTCGTGGAGATGAGCTTGTACAGGGGAACAGACTGATGTCGAGGACGCAGCAAGGACAGACACCAAGACTTTCCTGGCAAGGATGGTGCGGGAACACCGCCAGCCTGACCATGAGCATTTCCATCAGCGACCAGAGGGGACGAGAGCAGACCCCCAGCTGCAGCCAAGCTGGGTCAGCTAACACGGGAGGAGACAGCAGCCTGTCAGACAGCCTGACCCAGCCACCCAGACAGGGTCACTGTCAGAAGCAGAGGGCAGCTTGCTGGCCCCAGCACCAGCCTGGCCCCGGCCAGCTTTTGTAGAACCTGGCAATCAGACACCCACACTGGGTGGGAAGTGGAGCGGGAAGAGTAGTAGTCACGGGGTGCCCAGGCACACGACAGGTCATGACCAGGACAAAGCGGCAGCCGGCCAGGCCTCACCCCTGCGCAGGGAGCAGCAGGACCCAGGTGGAGGAGCGGGAGGAGCCTTCAGTGGCCGGTGGGGCCAGGGGACCGGAGTGAGGGGAGGGCCAGATGCAGGCAGGACGTGGAGGGTGGCTCCCGAGTACCCCGGGGTAGACGGTGTCATCAAGGCCGAGGCGTTGGGAGGACGTGCAGAGCCCTCATGACACCCCCCACGTGTGAACCTGCATGACCCACAGGTGCCGTCGGGCTGGCGTGCCTGCTCCTTGGGGCCAGAAGCTGCTGAGCCCATAGGGCAGCGAGAGTGTTCCTGGTCTGGCTTGGAACTGTGTGACGTCGGGGGCCACTGGGTGTGGGGTGGAGTGCATCCACGCCGAGACTGGGCATGCCACCGCAGAGGGCACGGGATTCGGCACACAGGTCCCCCAGGGAGGGGCTCTGCAGTTGGCACCCACGCGGAGCGCTCACATCAGCACCACTGCAGCCGGAGTGGGAGAGCTGGGACAGTCTCTGAGGCTGGAGGTGGGGTCACTGAGCTGCGTGGGGGACCGGGAAGAGCCGTGGGGAGGCTGGATGGGCTTCCGGACCCAAGGGCTGGAGTGGAGAGCTGGGAGCTGCAGGGGTGTGAGACTTCCCAATTCGGGGCATCTGCTCCCTCTTCGCCCCCCAGAGACTGTGAGTAAGCAGAAGGGCTTTCTGGCCCCTCCTCTGGGAGGGGGGTTTGAGAACGCGTGCTGTCATAACTGAAAACAGAGAAACAACAGCGTGTGACTCCTGGGCCAGCGCATCGGGGCTGGTGGCAACAGAAGGGGGACATTCCTGAACAGAGCCCATGGGGACGGAGGCCAGTGGGTGAGGTCACAGTACATCCACGCTTGGTGGGAACTCGGCTCGCACACAGAGGCTGGCAGCTGGAACCAGGGAGGGCGGAGGCACCAGCCCACAGGGTCCCCACAGGGTCCTCAACCAGGCGGGCGACGTGGGGACAGCCCACCCAGATGGGAGGGATGCTCATGGTGGGATGAGCCGGCAGCCCAGCTGCCAGCCCGCACCGGCTGTGGAATTGCCCATCCCCTCTGGGCCTGGTGTTCATTCTCTCCACGAAATGGGTGTAATTATCGGCACAAACCCCACTCCGGAGCCTGGCCTAGGCCAGTGCATGCAGCATTGGGGAGCCCTGCCCCAGGGCCTGTCCCTCTGCGCCTCCAATCACTTAGCGAGCCCAGAACAGTCCCCCCTCTCGGGAGCCTGGAACTTGTCTCCCCAGAACCCTAGTCCCCCACCTGCAAGGCTGTGGAGCAGCCCCCCCCACAAGCCCCATCGCAGGATTAACATCTGTCCACCACTCTACACAGGGTGACCACTAACTCTGTCCCTCTGTGGGCTGTAGTGGGGCAGTCCCTGGGACAGCAGGCTCTAGGCTCACGGCTCCTGTCCTGCTCAGACCCCAGGAGCTGACCAAGCCCTCCTGCCCAGGAAGACAGGGGACTCGAATGTCTTCTCACTGGCACACGGGGGAGCCACAGGGCAAGTGCTCAGGAAGCGTGTGGCCCACGCTGTGGGACACCCAGTCACCACAAGCTGCCTGTCCCTACCCACAATGCCCAGAGGTCACTACAGGGGTGGCACTGTGGGACAGCCCTGCTGGGGACCCCCAGGGACCCCCACTGTCCTGAGAGCAAACCCACTCCCAGCGCCCCCCACACTGTCTGCACGCCGCCGGGTGCTATGGGGGGCAGCAGGTCGCTCAGGCCATCCCTCAGCCGGGGGCAGCGGCACTGAGAGTGTGGGGACCACAGGCATGCTTTCCACCCATCCGATGTCTCGGGGGGATGAGGGATTGCTGGTTGGGGCCAGGCTGCAGGTCCCCATCAGCCTTCATGAGGAAAAGGAAGCTGGGCCTGAGAGGCCTAGGTGGACAGTGGCCTGGGGTGCCGCAGGTGCCCACGCCCCTCCCCCACGGCTCTCCTGCAAACACACGGCATGGGGGTTATCTCAGCAAGCGTGATACAAGGCGGGGAAGTTAAGGCAGGAGTCACAGCTGGACAAATCAGCCAGACCACAGGGATGGCTCGCCTGGGAGAGGTGGGGTGTCCCATCCTGCACTGTGAGGGGTGACTGAGGGGTGACTGAGGCGAGCCAGGCAGGGTGCCAGGGGTCCTGGGGGGCCACATGGTTCAAAGAAGGGCCTGGACTTAATGAGAAAATGAAGTTCAAGAGAAAATCTGGGGGTGCTGCACTCACAAGGGATGAGTGGGGTTCTGGGGGGTACAATGGGGCAGACCTCAGGCCTAGACGTGGCAGACCACCAAGGGAGCAAGGACTCGGCTTGGGCAGCCCAGACTCTAGAAGGTTCTTGGAGCTGGGGCTACACAGGGAGCACAGAGATGGACAGCAATGACACCACAAGGCAGTTTGGGGGGGGGCATTTCCTGTGACAGCCCAGTCAGGACACCTGGAATTCCTCAGAAGGCATGCCCGTCCTTGGGGAGACTCCAAGCTGGTCCCCACCCCCCAGGCCCCGGCTGAGCACCATCACCCACCTTACACGGGACGCAGACGCATCTGGTGAGGTAGCCTCCGGAAGGTGGCTGCAGCCATCTCTGCAAGGGACTTGACCCCAGCTGTGCCTGGGTCCACCTGCAAGCTCACCTGTGTTCTCCAAACGTTCTGTGAGACGGGAGACCAGAGGGTGCCCTGTTTCTTTTAAAGAGAACACCATTGCACAGGCTTCTGTGCTCTGACTTACCGGACATCTGCAGCTCTCCTTCGCTGCAAACCCCGAGGGAGCTGGACACCAGGCAGCTGCAGCGGCTGCGGGGCGGTGCTCGCCCAGGCTGGACCACAGGAGGGCTTTGCTCTGCCTCGTCCTTTGGGGGCGGACCAGGACTTCACTGAGGTGCTGTGCGGTGTCTGAGGAGAGGGCGCTGGGGATCGTGGCCCCACAGGCAGATCCACTTGCCTGACGTGATGCAGTATCATCGTCACCAAGCAGGACTCCCAGCACGGACATGTGACGGGGAGACGCGGCCCACAGGCTCCGTGCACATCCCTCACCGTGGGCACATGTATGCCGAGTTCCCTCGGAATTCAGTGCCCAGAGTAGATGGCAGAGGCCTGGTGGGGCGGGCTGTGCCTGAGCCCGCTGGCACGAAAGGTGGGAATGTGGTTCTAACGTGGAGCAGGCCTATCCTTTCGAAAAGGGCAACCACCGGGGAGTGCAGAAATACCTTTTCCTTCCAGTGCCATTGCAGGTCATGAATAATGTCACGTTTTGCAAGACGTCCTAGGCTGTATGACCTCACAAGACGGGCACAGGGCCTTCGTCTTCCCTGTGGATTGCTTTAGAAAGTACTGGGCAAACTTATGCATTAGAGCTCTCCGAAGGGAGACACCCCTGCATCATTCAGGTACACAGTCAGAACTGTCGTGAGGAACTGGCTCCCACTGTGACAGAGGTGACAAGGCCCAGTCAGCAAGCCGGAGACCCAGGGGCTCTGACGCTTGAGGTCAGGCTAAAGGCTGGCAGCTCCACATCGCAGAAGAGCCCGAGTTCCATATGAAGCCTGGAAAGTGAAGGAAAGCCCACATCCAAGTTCAGACAGTCAGGCAAGGAGACTGATATTCAGGGGAGGGTCAGCGTTCTCAGTCTGCTTAGACCTTCAACTGGTTGGACAGGGCCCTCCCTCATTAGGACGGCCATCCTCTACTCCATGGTCTGCAGACACAAATGTTCATCCCACCCAAAAACACCTGCACAGACACACCCAGGACAATGTTTCACCCAGTTCCTGAGCTCCCCGCAGCCCAGTGTAGTGGAGACATAAAACTAACCATCCCAACTTCCATAAGCCAAGATTTACAAATAAAAGAGAAAGGAAAGGATCCCTCTAGTGAGCAGAGTTTCTCGGTGGGCACAGGTCAGTATTGGCTGTGTAACCACTACTTGCAGCCAGAAGTGTGGGAGGCAGCAGCCGTGAGCTGGTTGATGAAGGGGGCATAGAAGGAGGCTTCGGTCACTTAAACATTTGATGCTGAACGTGTTTCTTATCATATGCCTTTTATTCTTTAGATTTTGAAGCTATTGAAAAATAAAATACAAAATTTCTCTGATCAAAAAATTTTATGTAGTTATTTTTTTAACCAGAAAAGCAGTGAGAAAACCTGTATGAGGTTAATTAATCTTTTAAAAGTTTACTAATTTATATGATGAAGCACCTAGCACAGTATTCACCTAGTAGTAATGTCCATGTTCTCCACTGAAATTGTCCATTCAAAAGTAAAAATGGTGATCTAAAGATTAAGGGAAACTTGGTTAAAAAAATATTTTGAGATGTCCAAGACTAAAACCAAGCCTACAAAAATGGTATATAGCTTAACTGGAATTTCAGTGCTTACATTTATTTCTTCTAATATCTAGCGTGTATCCATGGCTAGCTCTAGAAATCTTAAAATCTGGTGAATTTTTATTTAACAATTTTATTTTTTATTTATTAGATTTTATTTTGAGAGAGATGGGGAGGGAGAAAAGAGAGGGAGAGAAACATCAACATGTGGTTGCCTCTCTTGCACCCTCTACTGGGGACCTGGCCCACAACCCAGACATGTGCCCTGACTGGGAATCAAACTAGTGGCCGTCGGGTTCGCAGGCTGGAACTCAATCCACTGAGCCACACCAGTGAGGGCTATTAGTTTTTTTTAATCTTTTTATTCTATAGGGATGAGTAAAAGTAGGTTTACAGTTGTTCATACAGAAAATGCGATTAATAAATACAAGAATAAACCCTGTATTTCACATAATCCCAACTGTAAATCCACTTTTGCCCACCTCTGTATTATAAATAGGGCTTTATTCATAATTTCCTTTTCAAGCAATTTCTTTAGTGTATCAAAACACAACTGATTTTTATGCTTCACTGATTAGTTCTAACAGGTTTTGTGTGTGTGTGTGTGTGTGTGTGTGTAGTTCTTAGGTCTTTCTACATGTAAGATCGTGTGCCATCTGCAGAGATAATTTTACTTCTTTTCTGATTCAGGTGATCTCTCTTTTTCTTAACAACTTGCTCTGGCTATGACTTAAACGGGTGTGAGGAGCGTGAAAATGTTTGCTGTAGGCTTGTCACACGTACCCCCATTGTATTGAGGTCAAGTCCTCCTATACCTAACTTATTGAGGGGCTTGACAAGGAACCCACTGAATTTTATCACCTGCTTTTCCTGAATAATGGGGACACCCATGTGATCTTTATCCTTCATCCTGTCGATGGGTTTATCACCTGGATTTGCCCATGCTGAGCCACACTCGGGTCCCAGGTTAAATTCCATTTGGTCACAGTGTATGATCCTTTCACCATGCTCAAGAATTCAGTCTGCTAATATTTTGTTCAGGGACCTCGGTTTAAAGTTGTTCTCATTTGTGGCATCTCCCCCGGTTGGGTGTTGGGGTGATGCTGGCGTCAGTGTCGCAAGTGTTTCCTCTTCTCTCCTAGGAGAGTTTACGGAGCAGGGGTGTCAATTCTTCATCAAATGTTTGCTCAAATTCACCTGTGATGTCGCATGGTCCAAGGCTTTTGTCATTGGAAGGTTTAGATTAATTAATTCTTATTTGTTATCCATCAGTTCAGGAATCCTATGTCTTCTTTATTCAGGCTGAGAGGGTTATATGTTGCAAGGAACTATTCCACTCCTAGATTATCCAGTTCACTGGTGTATAATGGTCCATAATGGTTCCTTATGGTCTTCTGTTTTTATTTGCTGTGGCATGAGTTGTAGTATCTCTTCTTCCATCTCTGATTTTGATTCTTCTCTCACCTGCCAAAATGCTGGAATAGCTCTCCTCTCTGCATCCCTCACCCCATGGGAAAGAGGGTGGCAAAGGTGGGGAGGATAACAATCCATTTCGGGGGATGACACTGCCAGCCGTGGACTGGGGCCAACAGGGGCAGGTGCAGGACTGGTTCTGGGAGGGTGGCTGGGTTTGGGTCCCTGGAGTCCCCAGCAAAGAGTGAGAGGGGACTTTTGCTCCAGTATGTCATTCAAGTGGGTTTGGTGATGTACACCAGCGCCAACACCAAGCTTTTGGAAAACCTAATCATGAAACTGGATCTGTAAAATAAGCACCAGACACTTCCATCTTAGTGGCTTTGCGTCGGAGTCTGAGAACCAGTGCGCTGCCTCCTGGAGCGCCCTGGAACCCATTGCAGCCCGCCTTCCATGCCTGACCCTGACCCTGGTTCTTAGGCCTGTAAAACCTTCCTGGCTCCCACTCAATCGAGAAGCTATAAAAAATTATGGTTTGATTTTTTTAATCTAAGTTTATTAATTTTGCAACTTCCTATGTGACCCCAAAATTGATGCTACACCCAAACATAGTGGAATGACTCATCGGCTTTACCCGTTGTCATGAACCCAGTATCTAGAAATGAGCTTACATCAAAGGTTTAAATTCCCACAATGCCATCACTTGTTTTGCTCAGCAAGGTTTATGCTGTTTATGCTCAGGATAAGTTTTTCATGCCAGACAAGCAGGAAAAGTCTGAACAGCTTCCTTCTCGTTCTTTATTTCCCAACTGATAAGCAGTAAGCAGCATCACAGAGCTTCAGACCTGCGGGCTAGAGACGGACTCGGCCGAACCCAGGACCAGCTGTGCGGTCTGGGCCGAGCCACACTGGCCACCAGGTGTGGCTAAGTAAATCGATACATGCAAACCACCCCTCCTAATAGACATCTTTGAGGTTATATAAAATAACTTATATGAAGCAAGGCATAGTAAGATTTCAGTGAATGGTACTGCTCAAATTACCCCATCTAATGGCATTCATGACACATGGAACAGCAGCCGAGGAGCCTGGGATCCGAGTGTGAGCTCTGCCATGTCCGATAAGCAGGTGCAGGCCTGTGGAGTGAGGTGGGCCCAGCACATAGAACCTCCCCCGACCTGCACCTACCAGGACCCCATCGCCCACCAGAATGTCTCCTGCTAATGGTTATGCCAAGTTCCCTCCAATGAGACGGGTGATAGCCCAGTGGGTGTTTCTGAGATGCCTGCATAGTACCACCCCACAAGAAATGGTTCTGTCAGAGCCAGTCCAGGGCTGGACCCACTTGGAGGACCCCCACAAAGGAAGCAGAGAGACGTAGCAGAGAGTTCAGAAAGTCTGTGAGTTAGGAATTGTTTTTTTGTTCCTTCGAATTAACATGAAAGACGTCTGTTTAGTGTGAAACCTCCACTAGATCCCTAAACATTGGACTCAGTTTGTACAGCCTGTCCAGAAAGTCTTGGCGCTCCCGTCCCACCAGTGTCATTGAGGGGGACAGCGTGATGATATCAGGTGGACGTCCTGTGTTTGAGCCACAATGGAGAATGGTGTTTTCAATAAGAGGAAATAACTGTTCCCCGAAGTTTGTAGGGAACACTGGTCTCTGGAATCAACACTTGGTTTTGTCACTGACCTTTGATGGATGGGTTACATGAGAGGCAGATGGCCAACATCACTTTTGATCTTGTAAGCCTCAAAACAGTCTAGGACAGAGCAGGTCTGAGCCAGATGACAGAGAAGCAGAAAGTGTCACCGTGGTTGGAAGTCAGACCATCAATGTCCCTGCCCTGCCTCGGCCAGTGGGAAGGAGGGGTCCTTGTCCTCGACACCCCCCCTCGCCCCGCACTCTGAGCGGCAGCCTCGGACCACCAGGCAGCTGATGCCAGTGCTCACAACCCATCGCCAGCTGAGCAGGGGCTCCCTCCATGCAGAGAAGCCCCCACCCAGTGTGGGGCTGCCTCTTTCATCCCGTAGGATACTTCTGTGACATTCATTTCACTCTCAACAGCCTCTAGCCTTGTTCTCTCTTCTCTTCCAGTGAGATGTCGGTGTGCTCATCACACTTCAGTGTCCTGTAGAATGGAGCTGGCTGGCTGCAGTGAAGCCCCAAGTCTGGGAGCAGAGGGCAGGATCCAAAGAGAGGCTAGAGACCACACACGTGTTCGGTGTGCCTCCAGCCAGACATCCAGTGTCCTTTGTAAACTGTGTGTCCTCAGAAATAGCAGAGAGCCACAGGGTTCAGGCCTCACAGCAGCCCAGCCATGCCATGGAATCTGCCGGCGTGCCCTCCAGCCCAAGGCCAAAATGAGGAGAACATACTAACAGCGAGTGACTCATTTCTGTCCCTGACTCTGAGGACAGCAGTGAGCCTTCCAGCCTCAGCGTGAGTCCTCATTCCCCCGGGGCCCGTGAGCAATGGTGCCGCCACCACCTCTGCAAAGGTGGGGCTACAGCAGGCATGGACAACCCACAGGGGCTCTGCCTGCATGGCACACACCCCAGTGCCACGCACCTGCTTGTCACCTGTTCAGGTTCAACAAGCCCAGAAACTTCCAAAGGGCTTTCACCACGTGGGCCATCCCAATAAAGCAGCACAGGAAGGCCGAGAGGCAGGATGCAGGTGTGGCCACAGGCAGGGACACCCATCAGGAGTGAGGCCTCCTTCCTCTTCGCCCCAAGGCCTGCGGAGACGTCCAGTTTCTCCTCTGTTGCACGCCCACACACGAACCAAGTGTCCTGAGGGTTATAAACATGTACAACATGTCTCGGCCTTTTGAAATGCGCTACGCAAAGTGACTTCTGAAACTCTGACTCCTCCTAGTAAAAATATCCAGTTTCTGAAGCACCTCTGGATTCCAGTTCATGAAGCTCTCTTCCAACAATAAACCTTGCAGAATATTTAAAGGTATATTTCAATCTTCTTTCAAAGGAATAAAGTCTTACAAGAATAGTATATGTTTTTTAAAAAACCCTTTACTCCACTGAAAATGCAAATAGCAAACGTGCTTAAAAACACTGGCCCCCTTCACCATATTTCTGCAGGGTCATATCCAGTTAACCAGCTCATGTGACCACAACAGCTTAGGAATGTCCCTCGGTGCTCAGCAGGGACAAGATCCACTCGTCTCCACAAGGCAGCCAAGAAGCCTGCTGAAACCCTTCTGATAAAAAGATCTGAGCAGAATATTTATTTCTATGTTCAAGCCAGCCCACGTGCAGGATTAACCTTCTGTCCTCATGGCCCTTCTCAGTCCTCTCTGCACGTCCGGATTTTGGCTGGAGCTAGAACGATGTTGGCGAGAAGCTGAGAGAAGGAACAGGACCTGACTTTGGCTCGTTAAGGACAGGAAGGCACAGACCAGGCCACAGAGCCTGTTCGCACCAGCTTCCCAGTGTGTTCACCGACATGTGTTGATAAGCTGTACATAATCAAACATTCCTCTTATCATCAATACCCCTCTCAAAAGCTTTTCCTGGAGCCACCTTCCAGGTCCAACTCCCTCTCTCCACCCCAGGGGAACAGGATGAGTGCCGCCAGGTCCCCGGCCAGACACGCCACCCTTTATGACCCAGCTGCACCTGTTGTGCAGCAGCAGAACATTGGGAAACCACCGTACAGAAGCCGTGGAACACTGACACACAACAGGTGGAACATGTGACTCCAGGGTGTGAGCTCGGTGAGTCTCACCACGGCCCACGGGAGAACAGTCAGTCCCCAGCATTCACTCCCATAAGATCCTGTGCAGGAATGATGTAGGGCATTTGGATGTAGACAAAAAGAGAAAGCCCTGGCTTCCACAAGTTGGAACGAAGCAAACTCAAGTGAGCCTGAAGTGGAACCACCACAAACCTCAAAAACACAAAAGAGGCAAAGGAACCTGTCCTGTGAGAGTCCCCAGGGGCCAAAGCTTGGGAGACACTGAAGATGGACCATGTTCAGCAGGGTCAGCAGGAGCAGCCTCACCTCTCCATTAATCTCGTCCTAGAGCCCTCAATGGACCACCTAGGAGTGGCGCATGATGACAAATGTATTTATTCTTCCAACATAAACTGAGATTTTTTAAATTTTATTTATTTTGAGAAAGGGGAAGGAAGGAAGGGAGATAAACATCAGTGTGTGGTTGCCTCTCAAGCACCCCCTACTGGGGACCTGGCCTACAACCCAGGCATGTGCCCTGATTGGGAATTGAACCTGCAACTCCTTGCTTAGCAGGCTGGCACTCAATCCACTGAGTCACACAAGCAAGGGCAGAAGATTCTTAATGTAAATTCATCTCATCAGACTCTTTCCTTCCTATCAGTTATGACCAATAGTGTGCTAAGGATTTTAGTGAGCAAGAAATAGAAGCAAGAATTGACAGGACCATTTGGAGGCGGCTGATAGGGAAACACTCTGGATTGTGATTTGTTCTTGTGGCTGCAAGCAGATGGGGCTGCCAGCAGTGCTCTGGCTGAGACAGGACCCCATTTCTGCATCCTTCACACCCAACCCTGGGCGGGAGCCAGACTCGGGGGGGCCTGAGGCTCTGCTCCAGGCTCACACGCTCCCATTGACCCACCATGTGTGGACTCGACTCCCCAACTCATCTGGGATCCAGGATGGCTGCTGGCGCCCGGAGGACATCGGCTCCGCCCAGGAAGGAACGGGATAGAAGAGCAGACAGACCTCTTCCTAGAAGAGGAAGCCATGCTTTCACATGTAGCCCATCGGTGAGAACCCCGCACTGTGGCCACATGCAGCCTGGAAGGAGCTGAGAAACGTGATCTTTCTTCTTAGCAGACATTTGTTCACCATATTCATTTTCTGTGGTTTCTGTAATGAATGACCTTAGACTCGGGGGCACAAAGCTGTGCTTGTGTGTTCTCTCATAGCCCTGGAGACTGGCGGTCTGAAACCAGCATCCCTGGGCTGAAGTTGAGCTCTCCCCTTGGGACTGGCAGAGAATCTATTTCCCTCCCTCTCCAGCCTCCCAGCCCCTGGGCTCCAGCCACTCCTCCAGCCTCTTACCCAGTGCATGAGTCTCACTTCAGGGGACACGCCCCTTCCTCCCCATCAGGTGTGTCTGCCTCCCTCTGGTAAGAAGCTGAAATGGCACCTAGGGCTGTCAGGGATGCTCCAGAATAACCTCATCTCAGGACCTGTCCTTCTACATCACCTGCCATACAAGGTAAAGGTTACAGGTGTTAGGACCTGCCTGCCTTTGGGGCTGTCATTTGTCTCACAACACTTGCTGAAATTATCTGGGAACTGGACTTCTGGGGAGCAAAGACAAAATGACCCTGGACGACTAGGGTCTCCCCAGAGAACAGATGCCCAGCTGCAGGGGTCGAGAGGGATACAGATGCCCCCCCACCCCCTGCAAAGGGAGCATGGACTCTTCCAGAGGGCAAGGCATGGGGGCCTTGGGGACGAGCGAGAGGAGGGAACTCATCCCCATTCACATTTCTCCAGGGCAGGGCCGCCTCCCACCCACCCTCTACACATCCATTCAAAACAGCCGTGGGGTGAAGGCTGTTTCTCAGAAGCCTGAGAAGCAGCTGGAATCCAAAATGAGCCTGTCAGCCTCCCTGTGGTTTCAGTGTGGTGACAGGGACATTCCCAGTGGAGAGGGGCCTCCAGCGGGTGGGCCTTCCCTTTCATCCCCCTCCAAGACAGGGACAGCAGCATCCCTGCTCCCCGCACCCCACACTGCTGAGGGACATTGCAGCCCCAGGGGCCGGCGACCCCGGACGCAGGGGCCCCTGAGAACTTGCCTGCAACTCAGAGCTAAGTTCAGGAAACAAATGGTTGGGACGCTCCCAAGAAAGAACATTTTCTGAGCGCTTCGCTGTCTTGGGGCATGAAACTAGCTTGTTTAGGGCTGACCTAAAGGTCACACTCGGCTATGACGTCTGATCTCCCGTAAGGCAAAGAGCCAGGGTTCTTTCTGTTCCTGAGAAAAGCAGAGCTAGCAAGTCGGCCGACCGGCAGGTGCAGAGCCCGAGGTAAGGTGTGCCCCAGGGGCCTGCCCTGCTGCGCATGTTCCGAGGAGAGGGCAGAGGCTGCACCAATCTGTGCACAGTTCCACTGGTTCCCCAAAGAGAGATGTCCTTCCCCGCAGAGCATCTGGAGTCCTCTCAGTCCAGGACGGGGTCTCCAAGGGAAGTTTGTTTTCTCTAGCAGCATGGTTAGTCTGGGCTTCTTGAGCCAAGTGAGGATGCTTTTAGCAAGCAGTCCAGTGGATGCTGCTGAGTTCCAAAACAATCACAGGAAGGGTGGACTCACCACTGTGGGCCACATCACATTGAAGTCGGAGGAGAGGGGGACCTCTGGGTCCAGTGGCATCTCTAGCAGCTCAGTGGCTCGTGTGCTGGCTGTCCTCTCAGCGAGCCCATGTGCAGACCCCACACATCCATCCTCAGCCCTGCTCTGTCTTCACTTCTTGTTCCTATAATGCCAGGACCCCCATGAGCCCCTGGCTCTGGGCACTTCCAGATCCACGTATCCAGTCTCCAGCTCTTCTGCATCCATGTTCCTGATCACAAATGACACCATGGAGAAAACCAAGGCACCTCACTATCTTCTCCAAAACCTTCCCTCAGGTGTCCTGGGACAGGTGGTGGCAACATGAATGTCACTTCTTCCCTCGATGGACCTCACACAAAAGTGCATCCCAGTCCCGACCCTGCAACCTTGTCCCCAGACTGCCCTGGGAGGCCTCCGTCCTCACAGAAACATAGGACAAGGGCACACACATGCAAGGCAAGAACCCACCACTACCCCTTTCTGTGTACCCAGACTTAACCCTTAACTGCAGTGAAGTTTGTTATTCCCATCAAATAGCTAAAGAAACTGAACCTTTGGGCAGGCCATGCAGCTCAGGGGTTGGCAGTCCTGCAGATCGAAAGGTTGCCTATTGGATTCCCAGTCAGCACACAGGCCTGGGTTGCAGGTTTGGTTCCCAGTCGAAGTCCATACAAAATAAACTGATATGTTTCTCTTTCTTTCCCACCTTCTTCTCTAAAAACAAATCAAGTCTTTAAAAATAAAAGAGGCTCCAGGAGATTAACCCAACTGACCAAACCACAGAGCCCGAGGACACAGCACCACGTGGCAATGCAGCTTGTCTGGCTGCAAAGCCCAGACTCTTGTGACCAACCCTTCTGCGGAACACGATCAGTGAAGACAAAAGGGTCAGAAGCTACTGATAGGATAGTCGCCCTGGCTTTGTGACTGTTCCTGTGTCCAGGTGAGCTCTTCCCACTGGTTCCAGGATTATTTATTTTCCTAAAACATCCAGTTCAAACCAGCCCCGGCCACTAGATAGGCGTCAGCTTCCTTAAAAAACACCAGGTCTCTACACAACCTACTGCCCCTGGTGCGCCAGCCTTCCCTTCAGCGTGCCAGAAGTGCCACTGCAGACCACACCCCCTGGGGCCTTCCGCTCTGCACCACCCCACCCACGTCTGTGCTCCTGGCTCCCAGTTTCTCATCCTTCAAGGCTCACCTCAAAGCACATTCCCCTGGGAAACCACCCCCTCCTCCCCGGGAGGAAGGCACGCGGGCTCCGAGCACCCACCACCCCACAGGTCCCAATGGCTCACCTGGGCTCACCTGCACCAAGGGCTGGGCCAGCAGGTGGTGACGTCCCTCATTTCTGCTACATTAGCATCTCACCCCATTTACCCAAAATCCTCATAGAGCCCATAGGATGCTCTCCCACACCTTCCCTCCCTCCCTCCGAGAACTCACAGGTTTTTCTCGGGATGTCAGGCCGTTGTTCACCTGCAGCGTGGCCTTCCTTCTAGACCGCAACCACCATCAACTACAACAGTCACAGCTGGTTATTTCTGCCACTGGCAAGAGAATGCCCTAGGACTGGCTAACCCTTCACTGCTAGGTGACAATTCAAGGTTGAGTGCAGGAAATAGTGCCGAGCAGTTTAATCAGACTTTGGAGAGCAAATGTTTCAAGGAGACAGTGGAGTGTCAGCTGATGATTGGTGGCATGGCTCACCACCCAAAGGATCTCCCAGAATGGGGTGTGGTGAAGAAAGAACTTCATTTAGTATAAACAGCTCACTCATGACACAGCCCAGCTGTGAAAACGGCATACACGAGGTAGCCCTGGGCACAGAGATTACAGCTCAACCGCCCTCCAGCTACACAGCTCCGGTTCTGCTCCTCCCAATCAGACAGCTCCACTCAGCCTCACTGTTTCAGCTCTGCCACACACACCTGTTTCTCCACCTCAGGTGTGACTCTTAGACAGAAGGGGAGCGGGCCTAAGTAGACAGAAGTCCCCACGCCTGGTGCCTGATTGGTCCATCTTCATGCAAATGAGGACTCCAATTCTCCCAATCCAATTGCTCCAAAAGACACTATCCTGATTGGTCAGAATGGAGCTTCTCTGATTGGTCAGTGACGATGCTAATGAAGGGCTATAGCTGCGCAGCTCTGATTGGATGGGGAAAGTCCCAGTCCTATTGGCTGACACAGGATCCCAGGGCTCCTCTACAAGGGCTCCCTTGGCGGGAACTGTGCGAGCGGGCAGCTCAGTGCCGGCTGCGCCCTGATGTGGGTTGTGTGAGGGTTCCCTGCGCAGAAATGGCCGCGAGGCTCTGCTTTCTCACATTGGAGCCTCATGGGCAACCGGGAGCCTGTCTTAGTCAGTGTCTTCTTCCCTAGAGTCCACCTGAGGAACGTGAAAACAGTAAAGATTTCCAGTCTTAGGGAGATAAGATTAATGCCCGTCTCCTGAGCTTGTGACCAGCCCGCCAGCTCCGCAGGGGACCTCCGCTAGAGGCCGGGCACGTAGAGAGGTGGCCCCAGGCTCCCTCGTCGTCACCGTCCTCCAGCAGCGGGGCCTCTCCCAGGGACAGGTGTCCTTCCGAGGGCTCCGGCCCGGCTTTCAGGCCTCCTCTCGTCCTCCACCCAAGACAGCGTCGTCATGTCGGTTCGCATTTCCGTGTCCTGGAGGTGCGTGAGGTGGGGGCAGGCGTTCAAAGCAGGAACTCCTGGACTCCTCCTGATCGAAGCTCTGCTTGACTCTATAAACTGTCACCTCCTCATTTAAAACATTGGCCCCCAAAGCCTGACTACAGGCAGCCTGTCTCGAGGCAGGCCGCCTTCGGGGTCCCCTGGCACCAGGAGGGCCGCATCGGCCAGGACGGGGACGTGTGCATCTGTGGTACCCCGGGTTGTGGGATCCGGAGACTCTTCCAGGGACCAAGCTGTCCCCAGCAGGATGCCCGGGGAGCCACTCTGCCGCGGCCTTGACCCTGTGCTCACCCCAGGGCTTCTCGGACCTGACCGGCCGTTGCCCAGGAGCCTTGACACTCGCACGCAGGAAGCGCGGTCAGATGGCCCTCTGCTGGGTGACTCATGGCCGACTTTCATCTCGCAGGCAGGCTTTTGTCTGCAGCTGCCGCAGAATGTTCTTCCCATTTCATCAGAGCTTGATAGTTTATGGCCTGTGTTCTCGGTAATTAAAACCATCCTGGGCCTCTCGGGGTGGGTGCCCGGGAGGAAAGTCCCGCAGGGCGTTCCGGAAGTCCCACACGACGGCCATGTCCACGCGGCTCCTTCACATCCGACATCTGAGTGTGACACTTCGACTTTAGAAGGGGGAGTTTATTACTGAATGATTATTAAAAGACAATTAAAACATTCAAAGTGGTTGCTAATAAGGGCATTTTACAAACATGACTAAGTCAGATGGTTTTAATCATTCATTGCAGGATGATAATTAGAGTTAGGTGGATTGGATCAGAATCTCGGAACAGAATTCACTCTTTGTTCCCATTAATTTTTTCACAGTTTAAATCATTTCTGCCCCCCTATCAACACCATTTCTACGGCAGGGTTTACTTCATGAAAGAGAGACTTCCGCAATTTCAAAAATTTTATGGATATCTATCTGACACAGACCTGCCTCAGAATCACCCGGAAACGCCCCAACAGACGAACACGCCTCTGGGCGAAGAAGCAGCAGGGACTCAGCTCACTCATGACTTACTCCTTTCTTTAAGATTCCCGACATGGTGCTCTGTGTGGCTGTTCAAGTCCACAGCTCTCCCACACTCGACCCCGGGGCACCCACGACAGGAAGGAGACTAGCTGTTTGCAATACAAAGTGTTGGGATGTCTCCTACAGACCGCAGAATGCTAGCACTCGGAGTCTGCTTGGACAAGTCTGGACAAACAGGCATGCCGCAACTGTCACAGCAACTGAGGGCATGACCTTCGCAGCACACACACGCCGGTGGCCTTGGCCGCAGGCCATCTCTGACTGCTGCTGTCACTATGGGCGATGCTTCTTCTCCAGATGTTACCGGAAGCCCAGCCGGCACTGGGCCAGAGAGGGGTACAAATGGGACTTGGCAGCATAGGAAGAAAAAGGAGTTTAATATCGAATTGGCCGATACAGAGACAAAGAACCACAGGTGCAAACACAAGGCCCACGGCTGAATCCAGCCTCCACCTTGTTTTTTCCAGCCTGGCACCTGGTTTCTACCTGGCAGCAATGCCGAGTTCCTTGCCCCTACTTAAGAAGTAGTTACATTTACACAGTCCTAAAGTTACATTCAGCCCTTTGAAGGCCACCTCGAGGTTGCTGTGGCTGCTGGTGACAATGAGTTTGAGGCCTCTGCTCTAAACACAGCGACTCCCCCCTGGTGGGGGGCTGACGGGTTCGACTGGGCACCATCCCGAGGAGCCGGGGCAGGGGTCCCCCGGGTGGTGCTGGGAGCTGGCCAGTCAGAGGTGAGGGATGAGGAACAAACCGTTTCTCCAGGTCCTGAGGGCAGCTCTGAGGTCTGCCCCCCAGGTCCCTCTGTCCCGTCTGGTGGGAGTGTAGCCAGGGCCGCTCCACCTCAGGGCTCAGGAGCTGGCTCGGAACTTAGGTCAGCATGCCCTGGTCAGCCTGTGGAGGGCTGGGTCCTGGGCCATTGGGCAGGTCCCGGCTGCTGTCTCCTGCAGCCCTGGGGGTGCAGATGACCCGGGAGCCTGGGCCTCAAGGGGCAGATGCAGGGAGGGAGACGTGATCTCTAGACTAGACTTTAAATTCAAAGTCATCTGGGCCCTCGGCCTCCAAGACTCTCCACACACGGAGGTATACAATTTCGTTCGTTTTTAACTTTAAACCCATTACTGACGTGTCGCTGTGATGAAGAGCAGAGACCCCAGGCCCCAGGGCGAGGTGCAGGACCCAACGAGTGTTGGCCTCTCTCCTCGCACCACCAGGGCGACGAGCCTGTGCCTTGCCTCCCACAGGCCCCCCATGGCTGCCTCCCTGCGGGCCCTGCCTGCCAGCTCCGTCCTCAGGGAGCTGCTCACACTCTCGGTCACCACAGGCGGCCTGCATCCCTGCAGCAGTGAATGCGCGGCGTCCTACCGTATGCGATGCTGTGCGTACCTCACCTGCCGTGACTGTCTGGAAGGCACCAGGCGCTGCGGGTGAGGCGACAGGCTGCCCTGCTGGCCCCCGAGTGGCCCACTGTGCAAGGATACCCCCTGGTGGGCTTGCCCTTCGACCTTCTGGTAAAACTCTGAGTTGTTTCTGCATGTGACTCTCAAGCTAAAGTAGCTGTGAAGGCTCGGGCTTGTCTGTCTCAGAGCCCAAGTCTCGGGCACAAAACAGCTGACTCTGGGTTGAACTTTTTAAGAAACCGCACACCGATTTCCGGATGGACTGTGCCGCATCCCATTCCCAGTGCAGTGTCTCAGTGTCCTGGTCTGTACACGGTACCAGCACTCGCTGCAGATAGCCTTGAATGTGACCATGGTGCTGTGTCAGCGTGGCTGTACTGGGTACGCCCCTGGGGCCAACTGCTGCGGGCCTTCCCAGGTGCTTAACCGTCAGCCGTACAGCTTGAGTGAGGAAGGTCGGGTTAATATTTGCCCATTTTAAAATCAGCTGTTCGTTTTCTCATTGCGAGTTTTGATAGTGCTTTATATGTGTGGATATGAGTCTTGGGTCAGACACCTGGTTTTCAAGCACAGTGAAGCCCTGAATGATGCAGGGGTTAGGGTGGCCAGCCCACCGCACCATTGAAAACCAGAGCATAACTTCTGAGTCCCCCAAAACTTAACCACTAACAGCCCGCTGTTGTCTGGAAGCTGTGCCGACAACATTAACAGTCAACACATGTTTTGTGGGTTATTTTTGTCATATGCTGCATTCTTACAATAACACTAGAGAAAAGAAAATGTCACAACAAAAACCATAAGGAGGAGAAGATACACTTATAGCATTTGTTTAGAACAGTCCACATGTAAGTGGTCCCGCAGTTGATCCTCTGTCACTCAGGGGTTACCTGTAACGTCCCGGGGCACGCCTTTGCATGGTAGTCTGTTAACAGCATCCTTGGAAAAGCAGGTGGTTTAACACTCGCTAGAAGCTGCCATGTTGCCAGTTGCCGCATCGGTGAAACAAGAGCGGGACTCAGTAAAGTAGGAAAACCCGGGAAACTCTACAGAGCTCCCAGAATAAAACACAGTCACAATAATTCCAGCTTCCAGCTGACGCACACTGATAAGTCACTCCCACCGTCACATCAATGAAACCACAGCAAAGTGAAATTCCACCACGTGTCCTGGCCCAGCGGAGCTCCGGGGTGACGGGGAAGGGCCCCACCGTGGCTTGCAATGAGGAGCCCTGGTGCAGCCACTGAGTGTGGCCAGAGCATGAGCGTGAGGACCAGTGAGGGCCCAGGCACAGACGCCGGGGGTCCTGTGTCCACAGGTCTCACCTGCAAGAATCACCCATTTCTCGTGGAGAAGACCCAGGAAACAGTCCTCTCCAGCCCATGCCCAGAGCGTCCCTGCTTTGCTCGATGGCACCAGCGGGGAGCACAGCACAGACAGACACAAAGGAAATCTGCCAGACACTTTTGGGACGTAATTCTCGAGCGACACAATGCACAGATCCTAAGTCCGGTTGTCTAGCCGTAAAAAACACACCCACCTGCAAACACCACCTCACCGTTCGGGGGCTCAGAGCTGCGGCCCCAGGAAGTGCCCGTGACCCACCCAGCTCAGCCACCCCTCGGAGGGAGCCCCACTCAGGTGCATCCCCACTGCCCCGGCTGCCCTTTCTAGCCATTGGCCCCACTGGAACGACAAGGCGCACATTTTTTGGGTCAGCCGCCCACTCTCTGCACGAAGCTGGGACACGCAGTCATCGCTGCTTTTGTTGCCAAGTGGCACTCGTCACAGCAATCTGCTGTATTTCATGGGTTTGCTCATGACGGCTGCCAGCATCCGGTCCTTCTCATCATGAAGAGAGCCACTGGGAACGTTGTCGCGCTGCTCATCTTGTGGGCACATGTTGTCATTTCTGCTGAACGTACGTGTCGCTGCATCTGTCAGCCTCACGTCGTGAGAGCCGGAGGAAACTTTTCGAAGGGATGCCACCTGTTTCACTCACGCGAGCAACACGGAAAACCATGAGCCTCCCTAGCCATGTCTGTCCCACCATGGGCAAGCCCAGGCACATGGGGACAGCTGTGGATGCACGCCAGGCCGAGGGCAGGGCTGCCAAGTTGTTCCTGGGCAGTGTCTGGTGTGCGCTTTCATGCACAATGTTGAGAATTTCGTCTTCTCATCGTTAAATTCCGGGAGTTCCTGGGACAGTCTCGCCACACAGAGGCTGTCCCAGCTTGAAACAGCGGGAGCACCCTGTCCTGCCCTGGTCCGGGGCGCACTCCCTCCGAGGATCATTTATGACCAGGAACGATTAGCTTTTGATTTTGATTGAGTCCAGTTAGTCATTTTTCTGGCTAGTGTTTGCTGTGATCTTCCATGAAAAGTCATGGACACATTTTCTTCTGGAAATTTTATCACTTTAGGTTTTCTATTTAGTTTGATGTTCTATCTTGAGTTTACTTTGTGGCGTGATACCAAAAAAGGCCCAATTTCACTTTTTTAAATAGATACCCAGTCACTCTAACTTTACTTGTCGAAGAGACTGTTTTATCCCGATTAATTAAACTGTGCAGCACCTTCACCCAAATGAACTGTGGTGTACCTTCCCCAGCTCAGGCTGTGATGGCAAATGCCCCGTGTTGGAGTGGCTAAGTCATAGGTGTTTCTCACAAGTTTGGAGCGTCGGGTGTCCCTGATCGGGCGTGGGGAGACCCGGCGCGTCCCCTGAGGGCCCACTGTGGGCTTCACAGGCATTCTCTCAGCACTTCACCTGGCTGAGGTGTCTCTCCTACAAGGACACACATCCCATTGAGGGCGCCATCTCCACGATTTGTTGGCCCCCCAAGGCCCCGCCTCCGAGTGCCTTTGTGTTGCAGACTTGGCTTCAACATGTGGATTTAAAGGAAGAAAAACATTCTAGTAATGCACGTTTAGGGACTGTCTCTGTCCAGCTTTGGTTTGGGGGTCATGGTGACACTGAAAAGTGACAGGGACAGTGTTTCTTCACTATCTACTTTAAAAAATCTGAATATCGCCCTGGCTGGCATAGCGCAGTGGATTGAGCGCGGGCTGCGAACCCAAGTGTCGAAGGTTCGATTCCCAGTCAGGGCACATGCCTGGGTTGCAGGCCACGGCCCCCAGCAACCGCACATTGATGTTTCTCTCTCTCTCTCTCCCTCCCTCCTTCTCTTCCCTCTCTAAAAATAAAATAAATTAAAAAAAATCTTTAAAAAAAAAGCAAAAGTAATAAACATTGAAAACATCACTTTTAAAAAAAATCTGAATATCATCAATGCTATTTCTTTCTCAAATGTTCAGTAGAATTTTCAGGAAAATAATCTTGACCTACAGTTTTCTTGCTAGGATGGTTTAAATAACATGTTTGCTTTGTATAAAGGATCTAGAACTATTTAGAATTTTTGTTTATTTTCTGTAATTCTGGCACATATTTTTCAAGAAATTTATCCATGTAATCTGTTTTCAAATGTTTTAGATTGAAGTCGTTTAAAGTATAATTATATTATTTTTCAAAGCCTGTGAGCTCTTTGCTGATAACCTCGTTTTCATTCCCGATATCCCTGATGTTTAAATTTTTAATTGTCAGTACAGCCATGTGGTCGTCAACATGGTCAGTCATTCCAAGGAGCCAGCCGGCGTCTCTGCCAATCCACTCTGCAGGCTGCTTCTGCTCTGTGACGTTTTCGCATCACTCAGTTAAAAATAGCACCGTTTCCCCTGTAATTTTATGTTGACCCACACGCACCATTGACATGTGCTGTTCGACCTCAAGCGGGACAAGAAAGGAATGGTAACTGCCACGTTATTTATGGTTTTGGTTTTCTTCTTACCACTGGGAATAATTAGCTGTGTTTTTGAAACAATTATCACGGACAAATGTAACTCAGCGCTCTCCGTGGCAAGGTTCATGGAGTTCGCTGCCCTCGGGGAACCCGTTCCCCATCCATGTCCCTTGGGGCCCTGCAGCCTTTGGGCCCCAGCATCACCGGCCGCGTGGGTGCCTTGGCTGTGCGTGCCCGGGGCCCGGGCCCAGCGTTCTGAATCCGCGTCCAGACGGGCCGCTTCCTTGCGGGGCCTGATGGCTCCAGCGACGAGTAACAAGCCAGGGCCTTAGTCTGGGCTCTCGTGGCCACTGACCACTATTTTTAGGACATTTAAGTGGAAAAAATGAGAGGGCTCTTTTTTTTTAATATAAAATACATCATGAGTTCATTCTGATGTAGCCAGTTACACTTATAATTCTGGGTTTGGACTAAACCTCTTATATCTTACATCTGTGTTTTCTTTACCCCATGCCAAGAAACCCAGTTCTAAATAATATTGAAAATGACAGAATAAAATATCATCCCTAAGCTCCTTTATCCCACAAGGCCACACCCAAAAGTCCTAGAATAGCAACAGTGACAAGCCCACCCAGCAACGGATCACAGCACAGCCCCCGGGGCCCCGCGTGTGTTTGCCGGGGTTGCCATCAACATCTTCCAATGTTCCACAGATTCTTTATTAAAAACGAAGATACTCAGAGTCCAACTGAGAATGCTCTCTGTGGCTTCCGTGGGTGGAATCCCTGTCCTGTGGATCAGAGGCCAACACAGTACGTGGTGGTCCCCCAGGAGCGCCCCAGTGGTCGGCGAGAGCCGCAGCCGAGAATGGAGCCCGACAGGCCTGAGCGACGCCGCACTGTCTCTAAACCAAACTCTTCGTGAGAAAGTCTGATCCCCTGCTGACCTGTGCCCTTGAAAACCCGGGGGCAAATTCCCTGACGGAGACCTCAGGGCAAACGGACCGCCACCCGGGGAAGCACACAGCGGGGACAGTGAGGCCCCTGCACCCACGGCGTGTTCCCGGCCTCGTGAGGACCCCTCTGATTCAAGTGACCGCGCTCCCAGGGGGAGACGGCGTGCAGACAGGGCTTCAACCGGGGTGTCCAGCCCACCCGCAGGCTGCAGCGGCCCAGGGCAGCTATGAACGCAGCCCAACACAAAATTCTAAATTTTCTTGAAACGTTTTTTTGCTCATCAGTTTTCGTCAGTGTTTGTGTATTTAAAGTGTGGCCCAAGACAACTCTTCTTCTTCCAGCACGGCCCAGAGATGCCAGAAGGTTGGGCCCCCCTGCCTTAAATGCTAAAATTCAGAATGTGAATCGGAGCCACTCTGGGCTGGAGAGGAGGTGCCAGGTGGTGAGGAAGACACAGCTGCTGCTGGGGGGACACTCACGGACCAGAGGGGATGCAAGAGTGGAGTCGGCGGGGGACAGCAGCGTGCACGGGCGCCGGAAGGGGGGGCTGCAGGAGTGGGGGTATGTGCTCCCCTCCCCCGAGGTCAGGAATTGCTCTGACACTGAAGCATTTCATGCTGAACCTGTGCTCAGCTGAAGGCAGCAGGGAACTTGTTTTTCTTTAAAAAAAAATTGTCCCGCAAAATACTTCAAAAAAGTAGATGAAGTAGAACCAACATTTTTTAAATGCGCAGTTAAGCTCAAAGATATTATACAGGAAACCCCCAGGGTCTGTGAACCCGAATCCTCAGCTGCACCGGGGACAACGCTTCCCTCACCGGAAATCTGCCAACCACTCGGCTGGAGGTGGACACGTCAGCAGCCAAGGACAGCGGGGGTTGGGACACAGCCCCTCATACAAATGTAACTGCCTTGGAAGATGGAACCATCCACTCCCATGTGGACAACGCACCATCCACTTAAGAACGTGTCGCTGCAGGTTGCCTACTGGCCTGGGGCTCGCACTCCCACAGACCCCGCAACGAGGCTCCTCGGGTCAGTGGGACTCTCGACAGGGAGGGACACAGCCTGCAGCCGCCCACACCCCCTGGACCCCAGGGATGGGCCCATGCAAACTAGCACCACTGTACTTGGTTACTTTTGATTAGTTTTGGCTTCGGTGGCCACACTTGGCCGTGGCTACCACCCTAGACAGCAGAGACAAGGCCTGGGGGACAGCGACTCTCCCTGAAGGAGCGCAGGCACGGCACGGCCCTGGATGTCCACGCACAGCAGCTCCTGTGAACCTGGAGCCTGCAGTTCAAAACATAAGGGAAACGCGGCCACAACCAAGAGCTGCCGAAGAAACAGCAGACACCACCCCTGAGGACTTCGGACAGGGGGATTATCAGACGAAAAAGATAGAAGTATGTGCGAAAGAGTTAAAAGATAAATTAAAAATAAAAGGAAGAAACTGGAGACCATCAAATATTAACAGGTAGATTTGGAAAATAACGTAACAGGGAGTCTGAAACACATGCACACACATGTGCATGTACACACACACGTGCAAACATACAAGGAGGACCCAAAAAACCCGGACTGATAAAAAATTGTGTATTTATCCTTACGTATCTAAACCTCAGTCACCTTCAAAGCACTCTCCATTTCACGCACTGCACTGCTGAGACATTTCTTCCACGGCTCAGAACGGTTTTTGAACTCATCGATTTTGATGCCTTTTTGTGCTTCTGCCATTTTTCATTTCCCCTCTTCCACATCAGCAAAATGTTCCCCTTTGAGGGTTTTTTTTTCATCTGGGGAAACAACAAAAACAACCATTTGGGGCGAGATCGGGTGAACAGGGAGGGCTGGGCACAGAGGTCCTGCCATTTTTGGTCAGAAACTGCTGAACACTCAGAGTGGTGTGGGCGGGTGCGCTTGTAAATCACCCATCAGGAAATGGGCAAATGGGTTGAAAGAGTCTTCAAAATAATTCACTGCAGCCAAATGCAGCCTCTCACACCACCACCAGCTGGTGCAATGACATAGACGGGCTCCTAGAACACTTACCCAGGGGGGAAGCCTGTGCTGCAAGGGGCCCTCTCTCCAGAAGATAATTCGGATTTCTTGGGTCCCTCCTCTTACGTTTTAACTAAAAAAATCCTGTGCATTATTTTAAACAATACTGCAGATGTAGTTCAAAAAAGATTCAGTGGGTGAGAGGACACTTCTGTGACTATTTCCCAGAAAGAAAACGGGGCTACAGATGGGGTGTCTCCACTCCCATGGGAGCTCAGGGTCAAGGGTGGAGAGGAGCTGTGTGGGGCTGCCGCCCATGTGGAGTCCCTCAGTCACGGAGTGCGAGCTTGGGTGGCCTCTGCCCTGTGCTGTGGGCTGTCTTCTACGGGTCACGTTTAGCTCCCCGGCCCATGACCTCCTGGGTGCTGGGCTCCAAAGGAATGGTTCCATCACCTGCTCAGAGCACACACACATGCACACACAATCATGCGCACACACGGATGTACATAGACATGTGTATTGAACACACAACACAAACACACACAGTTGTGCACACTGCACACACATGCAGGCAGGCATGCACACATACTCAACACACAGCAACACAAGCATACACACAACACGCACACACAGGTCCAGACTGTCATGCACACTTGTACACACAGCACACGGGCACACACAACATGCAAACATGCACATACACGTGTGGAATACACACAAGCAGCATAGGCATTGCACGCACACTCACACACCTGCACACGCTCACACACAGTGACTTCCTCCCCCTGCCCGTGCGGCATGACCTGAGGGCCCGCTCCGGCCAGAGTGCACAGGTGTGGAACCCTCCCCCACGCACTGGGTTTGGCTGCACACGGCACGAGGTGGGGGCCCAGGGCTTCTCCATCCGCACATCACACTTCACTCCGTTCTGGGCTGACCCACCCGGGGGGCTCAGGAGGAAGCTTTCCGCATCTTGGTCCAGCCTGAAACCAAGCACTCGTGGAAGTGCTTTGGGTTGGCCGGCTTTGGTTAATGGCCTGCCTGCATTCTTGGTGTTTTCTGCTGCTCCGAGTGGCAAATTCCATTCTGTGCGGCCTTGCCACGTGGTGTGGGCTGAACCCAGGGCGTCTCTGAGTCAGACAGGAAAGAGGGATGGAAGACATACACAGACTTTTCGGAGACTGGAGGGGCTCAGCTGAAAACCAACACAAAAATGGGGCCAGTCTGATAAGCGAGTTTCTTTTCAATGCCAGAGCAACTCGTTCACTGCGTCCAAACCCCCAGAACCCTTCACGGGAAAAACGGTCACTTCAAGGTGCTGGCTGCTCCCCTGTCCGCACTTCATGCAGCGAGCTGGTTGCGGGGTGACTGTTTCCACCCCTCGGCCCCTGCCCCCACCCTGGGGCAGGTCTGGGACTGCCGCCCTCAAGTACGAGAACCTGGTCAGGCTGCTCTCAGAAGCCCCAGCTCTCCTCGGGGTTCAGCCCCTCCCAGCCCCCCGCCCAGGCGCCACTGGGGGGCGAACATCACGTTTCCGGGCGCGTCTGTGGGGACGGCTGCTCACCGGCGGCCAAGGGGGTCTCTGGGCCTCTATTACCCCTGAGAGCGTGCTGCCTGTGTGTCGCCAGGGGCCTTTGTGCTGGTGGCAGGCGAAAACCGGCTATGTCGGAGGCACCCATGACCTGGATGATGCCGTCTTCTCTGTGAGTCTCATTTCTGGTGGTTTTATTTATCTATTCCTGCACCGGAGCTCCCAGAATGCATTTCCCCATTTTGAGGTTGCAGGTCAGCAGTGACTTCTCAATACGGGAACAGTGTCCGCCACCAAAGCCTGACCCCCTTGGGGGCATGGTTGTGTCCCGACTCTTCGATCTCGAGTTTAAAGCTGAGAAGGTCAGAGGTACCAGGGGGTCAAAGCAGGGCGAGGAGCCCCCGATGCTCGTGCAGGGAGGGCCCCAGTTGGGCTCCGTGCCACGGGGCACCATCCTCGGCCAACGGCAGGGAAACGGCAGCCCCAGCTGCTGCCCTGTTCCTCCAGAGGGAGACTGGGGCAGTGGCCTCGGGTACCGTCTGTGAGGCCCTCTGCCCCGCCACCCCCACTCCACAACCGGCAGGGTCCCCCCCATCTCTGAGTCGTCCAGCTCCCAAGAGGAGGCCTCGGTGCTGGCCCTGAAGTTCAGGACTCGTTTGTCCACGTGGAGCGGGAAGGACCTGCCCACTCCACATGTGGGGCCTGGCAGGGGAACATCCATCCCCAGCGGTGAGGAGGATGGACAGACGGACATGCTTACACGTGCAGACAGCGGCAGCCTGAATGACTCAGATGCACACGCAGGGGCTGCACCCCGCCCCTCAGCCCTCTGAGCTCCTCACACCCGCGGCCCCCGGGGGCCCCATGTAGCCCTCCACCAGAGCGGGGAGGGGCCAGGCTTCGCCCCAGAGTGCAGCTACTACCCAGGAGGGGCAGGGGGGCAGCATCTCAGGCCTACACCTGGCCGCTGTGCCCAGCATGGGACAAGAGAGGACACGTGGGTGAGAACGGTCAGAGGTCTGGAGGGAGGGAGGTGGCACCAGTCAGGCAAGGAGAAGTGGCCTGAGAGGGCCCAGTGCAGGCGGGCGCCGTGGCCCGTGGTGGGTGCTGGCGCACGTCATGTGTGAGTGTCCCCACACAGGCCCCAACTGCTGACGAGGATTTCGATTTGCCCGCTTAGCTCCTCTGTGGTGGGAGGTCGGTGTGGGTGGCCGCAAGAAAGACGACTCCCAGGCGTCGCAGAGAAGCCCACCCTGACCAGGGCCACAGTCCCGGTGCACCGGCGGCAGGTGTGTCTCCTCCCCGGGCTGCAGACCCCAAGGGCCCAGGACCGCGGGTCTGATCACTCGCAAGGACATGACCCCCCCAGTGGGGTCTGCTCCCCGAGAACCATGCGTGGACGCGGATTCCAGAAGTGGGTACGGCCCACCTGCCAGAGGACGTGGGACCAGCACACAGACCCCCCCAACAGTCTTCAGGTGGCCTCCTCTGCCGACGCTGGTCTATTTCTAGGGTAGTGGCTGGGCCGCCTACAAACTGCACCAATACAGAGGCTTTCCATGCCAACGACAACACCCTCCTCTCCTGTGACCTCACAGGGTGGTGTGTGGGTAGTGTGTGTCTCCTCGCCGGGGGGGGGGGGGGGGGGGGGGGGGGGGGGGGGGGGGGGGGGGGGGAGGGGTCTGACTGTGCGCAGAGCCCGAGGAAGACTCAGAAAAGGAGCTGCCAGCGTCCCAACCAACAGTACATGGCCCAAGCCCCTCCCCCAGAAGCCCGGCCGGCGCCAGAGCAGCTGGTCAGACTCATGAGTGTGACATAGGTAAGAAGTGACTGAGTGAATAAATTGCGATTATAATTCAGATAACAACTACAGAGAGATTATAACTCACCCAGAGTATCCTTAACAAATGGGATCCTTAGCCCACGCTTCTGAACCCGTCAGGCAAAAGAAAACAGTTTGTCAAGTCCAAGTTTCTGCAAGGAGCAACACACCACCCAGAAACGTCTCTGTTCTGGGCCCCGTGAGACTGGATCTGCAGACACAGGACAACCCTGCTTGGAGCAGAAAGCAGGGCCCACCACCCAGTGTCTTGTATACATAGCATAGAGGCCGCTTTTACGGCTCTTCGGGGGGGGGGGGCGGGGGCGGGTATTTTCCTGCTGTCTTGAAAACGGGCCTCGATAAGCAGTGGGCGTGCTTGCCGACTCTGATCTCGGCCCTCCCAGCCTTGGGTCAGCACCACACAGAAGGACACCATAGTGCCCTGGTTTCTGCCGGGCAGCTCAAGTCCGACTGTGCGGACAGTGGGGCCCAGGCAACGTCTCTGGCATCAGATGAAAGGTTCGCAGTGCAGTGTTTACAGGTTTGATTCTTGTAAAATGTTCCACCACAACACCACCCCTCCCACCCCCACAGAAACCTCGGCGTTCAGAAAGCCAGTGCAGTTTCACCATCCTGGGAGAACCACGAGTGACCATTCATGCCTCGTCACGAACACCAGAGCCCTGACGGCGATCCAGCTGGTGATCTTTCGTCTGCCATGTCAGGTGCTGGCTGACACCCAGACGTTGGCTCCTAAGATGAAATCTCCACGTGTGACTCCCTAACCCATCCAAGTGCGTTTCGGCGGTACTGTCCCCACGAGCACACCGAACCCATCCCGCCCACACAGCGGGGGCTACTCGGCCACAAGGAGGGTCGGACTGCGGCTGTGGCCACAGGCCAGTGTGAGTGGGTTCTGAAAACGTTCATTCTGATGAATGAAAGAAGCCAGGCACAAAGGGCCACTTACTGCGTATTTGCGTGTCCGAAATGTCCGAAAGAGGCAAGTCTGTGGGGACAGAGAACAGACGGCAGCCGTCCGGCGGGAACGTGGGGAGGGGGTGGGTGGCACCTGTCACTCACCGGGCAGGCTTCCTTCTGGGTGACAAGCACGGAACTGCCTGACGGGGATGCCGCACACCACTGTGCATGTACTAAAAGCCACTATTTTGTCCACCTGGAAATGCTTAATTTTGTATTTTGTGAATTTCATCCCAACAAAAGAAATAGGAAAATAACGTTAAGGACTTGACCTGGAAAGGTCACAAAGCGTTGTTGGGGCGTGGGTGGGGCAGCAGGAGGGGACCCTGCAGAACCCAAGTGGGAGGCCGAGTTGGGGCGGCTCCACCCCGACCTCAGGGCCCTGGGCTCCCCGGGGGGCCCTCCACTGCTCGAGGAGCCTCAAGGTTGGCCGCTCACACAGGGCACAGTGAGGGGGGTCGGCCTGGTTCACAGACACACAGACACCACTCTCAAAGTGTGTGACTGTGAAGACCGAGCTGCGGAAACCTCAAGACGTGGCACTTGGGCCCCCATTTCACGGGGAAATCGTACAAACATGGCCCCAAATAACCTCCTCTCTGTGTGCACAGGTGACATTTCCAGTGAGGAAAGCAGGAATTCGGTGGGATTGTAATTCATAGAAAATATCCCAGCAACTTCTCGGCCTAAGCTCTTCTAGGAAGACAGAGTGACTCGCCCCCTGACCGCTGGGGACAACACGCTCGACTCACAGCTGTGTCCCCTCCAGGGTCCAGGGGATTGCTCCACGGCCATCGTGTGGAGTACATTCAGGATGCTGGGGCTGAAGAACACTTGAAACTTGTTTCCTGTTTCTAACCACTTGCACATGTGACGCCCACTATTTGCAGCTTCATGCTGATCAGCTCACGGATTTTCCTTCTTTGCTGAGCACAGGGCACCGGGAGGCCTGGTTGGGTGATCTTGGCCCGGAGTCTGGGGAAGGCACACCTCAGGCAGGTGGGATGGGGTCCTGGGAATACTGTTGTTCTGAATAATCGGGCTCCAGCCACAAGAAGGACGAGGCTGGAAGGTAAGAAAAACACACCTGCCACTGTCCCCACAAAGGTGCCCGTGTCTCATGTGTAACAGATGCAATGGTGAGAACAGGAGACATCGAGGAACCCGCATTCCAGACTCCAGACGCCTGACGCGGACAGACAGCAGAGCAGTGGACGCAGCTCGTTTGATGACAAGGGACAACGACGATGACGATGGTTTAATAAACCGAGAACGCCCTTCCCCACAAAATGCCTCCATTTAAATGATCCGGGAAGAGCTCAGTGTGCAGAGAATAAGGTCATTTTGCGGTTGGGGGAAGTCCCTTCACTTCTCAGGGTCTGGAGCCCGGTTTTCTGAGAAAGCATCGAGGAACGGGACGTTCCTGCGCGGCAACGAGAACAAAGGGCTGCAGGGCGCGCGCGTGAGCCCGCAGTCAGCACCGCCCTCAAACTCCACGAGCAGCGTTGCGATCCATGCGAACCTCCCAATGACACAGTGGGCGCCTCCCAGGACTAGGTGGCTTCCGCAGAGAGTGGCAGGACCAGGAGGGTGAGGGGACACCCGGCTGGACTGCGCGAGGTCGGCCCAAGGGCACACGGCCAGCGGAGTGAGGCTGGGACGTGAACCCAGCTGTCGGGCTCAACTCTGCTGTCAGCTGCCAGAGAAAACACATCTACACACGTGCCTATCACATGTTAAAACACATGTACAGTGTATATGTATGCCTATGAAATTCACTTCAAAATCACAGGTTCTGCAAATCGTGGCTTTTATTGTCACTGAGTCCAGCCATCCTCGGGACAAGAGGAAGGATGCCGGACTCGGGTAGCCTCCACACTTTTGTCGTTGGCAAGCATGCAGACGTGGGAGGAGCGTGTCTCTTGAATTTGCAGGAATTCCATGTTCACGGCATCTGTTGAAAGCTCTCCATGAACACCCAAACTCCTGCCTTCGCATCTGGTTCTACTGCCACACACGAGGCAGACGCAGTTCTGACCCTCCCGCCGGGTCACAGCAGCCAGGTGCCGGGATCTCTGACAGGGACGCATGCAGGGGTGGGGGCTGCCAAGCCCGCATCTTTCTCTTTCCCTTTTACGGCGCGTCAGACCATCCCAGCGATGGAGAGACACCGGAGCCCACGCTCGGTGAAGTGGGAAAGGAGGACCCCACACGGAATGCACAGAACACGGATCACATTTGAACGTGAACAGATTTGCTACAGTTAGTGACCATTTGCCATTTCTGTTGGCGTCTTCTTTTCCAAGAGCTGAAGAGGCGACACTTTCACGGAGAAGGCGCTGCGGCTGTGTGTGGGCGGGCAGCCCCGGATCAGGGTCCCCGAGGGCCCAGCAGCCACTTTGGTCCCCACCAGCAGGGTCAAGTGCCGGGAGCAGGGTGGCAGGGGGCTGGGCCTGCTCCAAAAGCAGCCTGGGGCGGGGCCAGCGGAGGAGTGGGTCGCCTGCAGAGCCCGCCCTGCCCTCGGGCCTCCCAGTTCTCCCTTGCAGCAGCCGCCGGAGTGTTGCCTCAGCAGGAGCTCAGACCACAGAGGGTCGCAGACGCCCCCCGGCGACGTGGCCACCACGAGGGAGGCCCCAGCGGTCACTACAGAGTCTGCCACAGACTGGAAAGCAAGTGACGGGTTTGGGGTTTGTCCTGGGATTAGTGGGAACTAATTATACAGAGATTTAGGGTCCATAGGGAGATGCGGGGATTAAAGGGCACTTAGTCCAGAAGCCGTTTACAGAGTAAAACCACACCTGGAAAAAGCACCATGTCTCTCTTTTTAAAGATTTTATTTATCTATTTATTTATGAAGAGTGAAAAGGCGGGAGAAAGAGAGGGAGAGAAGCATCAACGGGCAGGTGAAGCATTGATCAGTTGCCTCTCACACACCCCCATCAGGGAGCCGGCCTGCAACCCAGACGCATGCCCTGACCAGGGATGGAACCAGCAACTTCACTTCCCAGGACAACGCCCAACCCACAGAGCCATGGAGTAATTTTAGAAAATGTGACATTAAAATAGGAGTCTAGATTAGCTGAAAAGACTAACATTCCATTTAGAAGAGGAATGTCTAAAACAAAGCAACTTATAAAGATTAAGGGAAGAGGACCCCTCGGGAACGCTGTGTGAGGCGGGGTTCACGGCGCCTCCACCGCACATGCCACAGGAGACCACTTCCAGTGTGGGCGGGAGAAGCCCTGGCAAACTCCGAGTGTGCGGCAGAGGTGTGGACGCCCTTCTCAGACTGGCACCAGAAGAACCTCCCTCTCACACCGACAGCTAGAAAAACCTTTCCAGTCCCAGGGGCCAGAGGCTGTGAAGAGGGTTTCTGCCCACCCGAGGTGGGATCTTTACCAATTCCTATGTCCAACTCTCAAACTTAAGGCAAAAAAAAAAGCTTCAAGAATCAGAGGCCATAGATAATTGCGATTTTAAAATGCTTGAGTACAGGAGCCTGTGGGCCTTTGGGGCTCGACCATGCCCTGCCCCTCAAGCACACACACAGGGTCCTCAGGCTGGTCTTCTGCCTCGAGAAAGAGGGGCTCGTGGTGGGGTAGCATCGTGGGGCAAGGACCCAGATGCCAGGGAGGGGATGTCAGGGCCAGGCCCCGCCCACCCCTTCAGGGGCGTTGCCCTTTGTCTCAGAGGCTGGACTAGAGGGAAACCTTAGGGTATTTAAAAACTTGAACCCAAACTCCTCTGGCCCATGATTGTGGGAACTTGGCCCCGGGATCTTATAAAACTGCAATGGCCGTTTTGTTTACAGCCCATTTTTGAGCTTTTGTTGTTTTCTTTTCTGTTTCCCTGGGGTTTTTTTAACAGAAATTTGGAAGCAAACCTATAAGGAAATGAACGTTAGCCAGATGCAGTCTTAAACTAAAAGTACTATTAGTATTTTGAGAGCACTTAATACCACAAAAAATATTTCACTCATCAAAATAATTCCGTAACAAATTGCTTATTAAAGCAAACACTCGAGCCTTCTTCCATCAAGTCCACAGACGTTCCTGTTACTTTCATTTGACGGACTTGACCTCTGGGATCCCGATTCAGCCTTCACGTGATTTAAAACAGTTGAGGTTTATTTTGCCAACGCCAACTGCATTTATGAGACATGGCTGCCCTGGAGTGGGCTGTTTGGATGGTGCAGTGGCCTGGTGGCATGGGGGGAGGGGTTCGTCACGTCTGTCTCACTGCAGGACAGCAGCTCCGAGGACAGCAAGGCCAATGTTCCTCCTACATGGCAAATCTCTCCGTCACTGCCTCCTTGGGGACAGTGGCTGCCCGGGGGGCTGCCCTCACGGGAGTGTGGCTGTGTCCTGCTAGGAAAAGGACCACCACCAGTCAGAAGAGCTGCCTAGACCTGCAGGCATTAGACTGGGCCTGGGGCCCCACAGCCGAGGGCTTTACAGCGAGGAAATCCTGTGCGGGTGGCTGAACCTGCAGGTCCAGGGCCAGGAGGGGGTTCAGGGGAGACCAGGTGGGCAGAGACACCACAGCCGCACCCCCAGGATGCAGGCACCCCCAGTCCAGTTGCTGTCTTCCAGCCAAACGCCAAGACCAGGGCTAGCACTCCCATTTCACAGGTTGGCAGTGGCCGTCCTTGCAAGAGCACGGGGGTCGGGAGCCGTGTCTGTCATCCAGGGTCCGAGTCACGTCACCCCAGGGCTGCGGGTTGGCCATGTCCACCTGACCAGCTGCGAGGTCAGAAGTCTCTGCACATTCTAATCCCTGCAGCCAGTTTTGGTGTAACAAGCGGAACGCCCACCCGAGCCCCGGCAGCCAGCGTTCTGTGGCTCCAGACCCGGTCAGCAGGGCCCCTCCCTCTGACCCTGAGTCCCGCCCAGCCCTCAGGTCTTGGCTTGGGCCTCGGTTCCTCCAAGTGGCTGCCGCTGCCCCAAAGGCGAGTCCCAACCCCTCTGTGCAGTGGCCCCAAAGGCAAGTCAGGACCCCTGTGTGTGGTGGCCTCCCAGGCATGCAAAGCACAAACAGGACTCACAAAAGGAGGAGGGGTGTGTCCCCAATAGGACACGGGGGCCCCCTGGAGGCCCTGCTCTGCTGGACCTTCCAAGCGGCCGGTGGGGTTTCTCTCCGTTCAGCAACTATGCCGGGAGCTCGGCAGAGAGCCGCTCTTGGCACTTGCACTCAACACCATGCCAGAAGCTCAGTCCTGACGGTGCCACCGCGTGCCTGTCTCATCACCTTTGGTGCAGGAGCAACCGTGCTGCTCCAGGTCCTTGCGTCTGTTCAGAAGGGAACGTGAGCTCCCACTCCAGCCTGGGAGGCTGGGTCCCCGGTGTCAGCCCTGGACGTCCAGCAGTGCCGGGACCCCAACAGGCGGGTTATGTTCATGGGGTTCGGTGGTGGAAACTCTGGGTTCCCACGTCAGACATTCCTGGGTCCCACAACACGGTCCGGTTTCAGAAGACCTTGGCCCACTCTCCTCTCAGAGCAGCTCCTACCACAGCGCGGATGGAACCACCCAAGAGCCCGCCGGGCTGAGCAGCGTGTTCCCAGTGGCTGTGACTCCACGTCGGCTGGCCCTGTCTGCGCGTCATACACCCAGGACACAGGAGGAAATGCCCACATGTGCCCGTCAGTAGGTGTGCAAAGACTCAGGTGCCTGATGGATGGCACTGAGAACCTACGTGGATGTGTGAGTAACTGTTGCCGCCTCCGAGTTATCTCATCCACCTGGTGGAAAGAGGCATCAGTGCCTCTGAAGACACAACCACCTTCTGGGGGAAAGAAACAGCAACTGAGGGCCCAGGTGATGCCGCACATCTGGGGTCCGCCCACCCACCTCTCGGCTGTGTCCCTGAGCCCCATGGGGGGGGGTGTGGGCCCCACCCATGGCTTCAGCGGCTGCACTGCCAGCCACAGCGGGTCTTCTCGGGGGTGCACTCCTGCAATGAAAACGCACAGTGACAGTAACTCTGAGGTTGTGCAACTGCGGCTCCATCTGGGGCGGGGAAGACACCGTCCACTCTCGTGGCCGACGCAGGAGCGGTTTCGGCCTGCAGACCAGAGGCCACCTGCCTGGCAGCTCCAGGGTGTCTGTCCATCCTTCCATTCATCCTTCCGTCCTTCCCAACGGGCAGCTGCACCCTCCTGAGGGCCAGCGGGGCTCCTGTTCCCAGCATCTGCAGCCAACTTCTGCATCTCTGCTTGCAAAATCTTATTTTTGTTGAAGTAGCCGGGAAATGTGTCTGCTACGCTTGCAGTGGAATGACCCCAAGGGAGGCTCGGAGCGGCAGCCTGCCCGCTGACCTCGCCACCCACACCCGTGTTTGCGGCCTCTTCTCGGTGCGAGGGGAAGGGACCTCAAAGCAGCACCAGCTGGCTAGTGGCCGCTCCAGTGGTGGTGTTTGCAGACACTGAAAGCATATGAAGAAAACTTTTGAACAACCTATGCCGAGCAGACCTTAAAACACAGAGTTCGTCAATTTAATTTCAGTCACAGAGCACGGAGCCGTGGGAAGACACCGCCAAGAGGGCGCCGCCCTGTGGCCTGCTCTGCCCGGCTCCGACCGCCGGAGCCCACGCACAGAAACCCGCCGGGGAGTTGGGGATCGGATGTGTCCCGCATGCCTCTCCACCCCAGCCTGCCGCCTGGGTCACGCCATGCGCTGCCCCAGCAGAGGGCCCCGGCCACCCGGCTCCTCCGTGCAGACGGTGGGCGGCTGGGAGCCCGGCGGCGCCTCCTCTCGGGAAAGTGCTGTTCCTGGGCCGCAGGTGTCTCCTGGAGCCAGGCGGGCTCCCGCCACCCTCCTCCGCCCCCAGCAGCCCACGCCTCCAGGATCCTGTCTGAATGGTCAAATCTCAGACACCAGCCGAACTGGGTTTCTCTTCTAGAAAAGTCATATTTGGCAAAAATCAGTCTTCTCCAAAACTGGCATTTTCCGTCCCTTTGGTCATGGACTTCGTGTTGACAGTGCAAGCCTCTCCTTGGTGTGGATTCAACCCCTGGGCCCCCAGGGAGGGCCAGAGGCCTGGGCCACCTCCTCCCACTCAGCATGACACTCTGCCATGACATCCCTGTGCCACTGCCACTCAGCACTGAAATCGGGCCGATGGCCCTTTTCTGACGGATTTGCAGGGCCTTCGCTGTGGGTCCAAGTGCATGTCCTGCCTGTCTTCCCATTGTCACTCAACGCACGGACGCTCCCAATCTCCTCGGTTCACCCTTTTCCGCTGCTGTGGCATCAGCGGTGTCCCTAAGACATGCGGGGTTCCTGAAGACTGGGCGCGAGCTTCCATTTCTGGAAGCAGGTGGGTGGGTTTGACTTGGCAGAGGTGGGAGGAGCCCGTGGCAGGCCAACCGCCGGAGATGCTCTTCTCACGCTAGTTAGTTTCTCGTCTTCCCACTGATTAATCCCGGGGGACAACACTGGTCTCGTCGACAGCTGCAAAGTGAGATGGCCGGAGCGCTGACGCGGACGCAGGGCCGGCAGGCGCTCCAGGCCCAGCCCTGCATGTCTGCGAAAGAGCGGTGCCCGGCATGCGAGGGTCCCCGTGGAAGGCAGCCCTCTCCGCGCCCCAGGCCCCTGCTGAAGGGAGGGTTTGCGCAGCTCTGGCTGGAAGAACTCGCAACCCCAGGACGGGAGTTCAAGCGGCTTCTGCAGCCTGGCACAAACAGCCACGCCCTGCTCCAGGAGCGCACAGCCAGGCCAGCTGTGACATTCCAATGCGACGGGTCATCGTCCTCGTCCAGCTTCAGAATCGGTACCAAATTTTGCCTCTGAACTTTTTTTCTCTCTCTCTCCAAAACCCTGGAGAACGCACTCTACTAGGGATGGCTTTGTTGCGAAAGGCACGGCCTGGGTTTCTGGTGAGGAAAATTGGAACAGACAGTTAATTTCCCTGGGAAGTCAGCGCTCCGGCCACACCCACGTTCCAGGGCAGCGCCCGCGCGGCCTTTCATTGAGGACCCCCCACCCGCAGGACACCGAACGGGCCGGGACACAGCCGCCTGCCACTGCTTTGATGTCATCCTCCGGGAATTAGGAAGGCACGTAACGTCAAAGTGGCTTTTTCTTCATTTTTCTTATTTTTCACTAATAACATGTATCAGAAAAACACTTCAGACAAAGAATCCACAATAACACTAAAGCCTCTCCTCAAATATTAAAAACACACACGGTTAATTCCTCTCTACATTTTTATATTCCCCAGATTGCTTTTTCACATCATGTTAAAATTACCACAAGGATATAATTATGTTTTTCGTCCGTCTCTCCCCTGGCGTTGCTTCTCGCTGATGTCACTGTTATTTAGGATTAGAATTTTTGCCTTGGCCTTTTTTTCCACGAAACGAACCTGGCTTGAATTCTGACAATCCTGTCAATACTGCCGGTCTGTTTCCAAAGCGCCCGCTCTTGGAGCACCAGCTGAAGATCGGTGAGGTCGCACGCGCCCAGGCTTCCCCCCAGTCTCTGTCTGAGGGCGTCCCCAGGTGGCTCTGGGAGGGCCCTCGCCCTCTGTGCACGCATTGGCCAGCGAGACCCCTGAGACCGGAGCCCAGGCCCAGGTGGGAGCCACCACTGCCGTGGCCATGTGCGGGGAGGCCGGCCTCGCGACCCACCCACCCAGGACAAAGGCCCCGCCTTTCGCCCAGTCTGAGACCCACCAGGTCCTGCCTTCGGGAGGCAGAGGCGGACGCAGACGGCATGCTTGCGGGCAGTTACTGCGCACCTTGGATCCTGAGTTTACAGGACGTGCATCAGATCTCCAGGGGAGAAAATGCACAGACTGCCGGTCAGAGAGCTGGAGGGGTTTGCATGGGGTCAGCTGGGAACCCGGAGTCCTGCCCGCAGGGACTGGGCTGCGGCCCAACGGGCACCGAAGCTTGAGCCAGGGAGGCTCGCTTGGTCACCACGAATTGTGTGCACTGTATGGGTGCCTAAGGACGGAACGCTACTCTGAGAGTAACAGGTGACACATGGCACCCCGGAGAGCAGGGGCCTTTCTGTGCACGGCTGTCCCCGCCCCCCCTCCAAGGACACACTACACTTTGGAGCCGCAGGCCCCACCTGCCAGCACAAACAACCCAACAGGCCTCCTGGGGCCAGAGGTCCATGGCTCACCTGCCAGCGGTGCCCGGGCAGGGAGGGGCTGCGCTTCGCCAGCCAGGCACCGTCAGCAGGGACTCAGCTGGGAGCTCCCAGGAGGCCTCAGCCGGCGGCCCCGAGGCCCTGCCGGAGATTCCACCACATGGAGGGCAGTGGGAACGGGGTGTCCTGCTTCAAGGGGAAATGTAGAGCTGGGCTTTAAATTTTGTCTGTTTTATAGCAGTTTTCTTTCCCCTAGGAGGTCAGTGTGATTGGCCGGAGAAACTTCTAACGACAGGCCTGTGTGTGAATCATTATCCAAAACATTGAAAGCAGCCATTCCAGAAATGTGTTCTCTGTTCTGGAGACACATTTTCTGCCTCTGGTTCAGTCCAGCTGCTCCGAACGAGTCGACGTCAGAGCCGGGAGAGACCGGGTGCCCGTGGTGAGGGTGACAGGAGGCAGGTGGGACCCGTGTTTCCGGGTCCCAAGTTTTCAGCCCCACGCCGCAGCAGCCACGGCCCACGGGCACCAGATTCTAGAATGTGCCACCGGGATCCGGGATCCGAACGGACACAGGAACCGAGAGGGAGCAGACCTGTGTCCCTGGCGTGAGGGTGGCAGCCTGAGCCCCACAGAGACGGAGGTGGGCTCGTTCAGCGGCCTCTGGTCTGGCCTCCGGCAGTCTGAGGTCAGTACACAGTGCACCATGGCAGGAGGAGCCCGGAGACACAGACCGTGGCCAAGAGGAAAAGAAGCAGGAGGACATACCAGGAAACCCCGTCGGGTTAGGAACGTGGGGGGATCACGCATCCACGGGGCCCCAGGAGCAGGGCTGCAAACGGGGGCAGATCTGTGTCCTGTTGAGTGACACGTGGCTCAGGGCCCAACTGCCGGGCCTGGCCCACTCAGGGTGGGCCCCTGGCCTCCGCTCCCACCTGCTGCTCCTGACCAAACCGCCCCTTGGCCCCGACCCTCACACACACATCCACCGTTGGCACTAAGGTCCGGCACCTTCTGCCGCTGCGGCTCCATCCTCAGGTTGTTCTCCTTACATTGAAGAGAACGTCTATTTTCAGACTTGAACATAAACAAGTCCCCGCCTCAAACACTACGGTCACCCTTCAGGGCGCAGTGGCCACCACACTGGGCCGGTGTGTGTGGAACTCCTCTCCTGGGGACGTTCTGGCTGGCAATGTGCTTCCCAGGTCAGATCTCCCCGTTGCCTGCGCCCCGGACCACTCATTTGGGTGGGCGGCCACCTGCCTGGTCGTCTTCCCTGGTCTCCCAGAGTTCGTTGTGGGAGAGGCTGGCCAGCCGTTCTCTGCACCCTGCCAGTGACAAGTTTGTTTTCTGGCGGCATGTTAAAAAGCACTGCTCTCTTCATAACTTTTTACCAGAATATGTTTTGCTGTAAGTATTAATTTGGGGGAATTCCTCCACTCGCACATGGACAAACATGGGCACATGTGTGGTCACACACATGCACACATGCAGGAACACATACGTTCATGGGCACACACTCAGGCTCAGTCATACATGCACCATGAGTGTGCACTCACTCAGATGCAACACTCTCATTCATGTGTGTGCACGCACGCTCGTGCACATGCACACGCACACCTCTCCTCTCTGACCCTGTCCCCATGTCTGGCACGGTGTCTGTCCACCCGTCTCCCCAGCCTGCCATCCAGTCGGAAAAGCAGCAGGAGCCTGGCGCCACGTGGGCTGCAGGCTTCCTGGGTCACCTGGGCATGCCGGCCTCCCGTCATTAAAAAATTGGGTGATATTAGTTTTACTTCAAACCTTTTATCATTCAGCTTCGCTTACATCTCCGTATGTTTCTGTTTTTAGCAGATGTATCTTCTTATATTTTTCTTAAGAATGTGAAGAAACTTCTGAAGATAATTTTCCATATTTTGGAGAACACTGAAATCATACTATCCCTGACCTTAAATAGTTCAGGTGTAAAAATACTTTACATTTTTATTGACTATTTTATAACAGGCTCCAAATAACCCTGTTTTCGCTCCCTCTTTATTTCTTCAAAAACATCTTCTTTAAAACCGACATCGTTGCAGCAGGAATACGTGGGCTTCTCTCTGTCTGTCTGCTGCTCCAGGGTCAAAACCCTTCCTAACCGCAGCGGGAGGGACGCAGGGTGCCCAGCAGCGCCCAGCGACCAGGCTGCACCGTCCTCGGGTCCCCAGCTCTGATCGTGCCCCGACAACAGCACTCGCCTGCCCCCCACCCCTCAACCCGCCACATCCCCGGTTCCCACCTGACCATCCTCTCAGAACGGTGCTTCCCTGAAATTTACATCGACTTGTTTCCTGCTGTGTGTGGTCCTATGTCATTTTGAGAAGCTTCCAGAAGGGGCTGGGTGGCCCCATGGGGAGGAGCGGTCGGTATGCACCAAGGCTGCAGGCTGACCCCCAGTCGGGGGCCAGCAAGAAACAGCCAAGGTGGGAGGACGGATGAGGGGAGTGAACCAGCATCTCCCTCCCGTCCTCGCTCTCTCACATCAAGAAACATTTTCATAACAGAAAACTTCAGAAGAGACTGGGGAAGGGCAGGTCCACTGCCCCAGAAGCTCCCGCAGCCCCAGGGATGGGGAGTATGTGCTGTGGCCTCTGAGGGACACCCCCTGAACCTGAGGGGCTCCCCAGCGACAGGACCTACATCCAAGACGACTCTGTCCAGCAAAGCTGGCATTTAGAACGAAGGGCAGATAAAGTGCTTCCCAGATAGGGTCAAGTTAAAGGAACTCATCATCACCAAGCCCTTATTATATGAAATGTTGGATTTATCTAAGAAAAAGAAGATCAAAACTATGAACAGTAAAATGTCAACAAACTCACAACTATCAATAACCAAACCTAAAAAAACAAAAACAGAAACAAACTAAGCAAACAACTAGAACAGGAACAGAATCACAGAAATGGAGATCACATGGAGGGTCATCAGTGGGGAGGTCTCGGGGGGGATGAGGGAAAAGGTACAGGGAATAAGAAGCATAAATGGTAGGTAGAAAACAGACAGGGGGAGGTTAGGAATAGTGTAGGAAATCGAGAAGCCAAAGAACTTATACGCACAACCCATGGACATGAACTTGGGGGAATGCTGGTGGGTGGGGGTGCAGAGCAGGGGAGAATAAAAGAGAGGGGAAGATGGGACAACTGTATCCCATTTCAATAAAATATACTTTAAAAAGTAAAACAAAATAAAAAAGTGAGCCTTTAAGAAAATAAAACCACCACAGCAAAAGTCATGGATTCAGTCCACATCTTTGAAAGAAAAATGTTGTTTTATTTATTTCGCAGCAGAAGAGAAAGCAATGTGGTTCCACTTAGGACGGTTATTGTTTGCGTGTTGCTCACCCCTCTGCAATGCGCACCAGGGCTGACGCGGCGCCCACGGAATGTGGCCTCACATGCCTGGGCACTTCCGTCACTGCCCGTGCCTGTGGGTGTCCAGGTTGGAGGGCAGAGTTTCAGTTTTTCGGCCGGAAGTTGAGTGTTTTCCTGTCAGTTACAGAAAAGGTGCTTTCTGGGTCCAGAGGACTGTGGGACGTCCGGCGAAGGCCGTGCATAAAGCTGAGGCAGCAGCTAGAGAACAGCGTGGAGGCACCCGAGCAGCTGCCCGCAGGCCCGCGCTCAGGGAGAGGCGGGACCCATGGTGGCCTCTCGGCAGGGTCCTGCCCAAGGGGCAGGGGGGTGCAGCTGAGGGTGACAGCAGTGCCCTGGAGGGTCCGAGTGTGGGCGTTGCCCTCCCCGAGTCTCTCATTCCAGAGGGAAGAGGCAGCGTGGTGTCTCGCTCACGGTCAAATGCTCGTGACTTTCCTTCCCTTCCTGCCAGGAGCTTGTTTTGCTGATGGGACAGGCAACCACCACTCCAGGACCAAGTGGCTCAACAGGGGGCTTCTCTCCACAGCGGCTGCCACTGCAAGTCACACGGTGAGTGACGGTGGCCCGGCAAGGCCGCAGGTCACATCCCAGCGATCCCAGCACGGTTTCCGCAGGCCTCCGCTCGGCCAGCGTGCCTGGTTGTCAGAGGCGGGGCTGGGCAGGAACACCGCAGACCACAGCCCCAGGAACCCGGGTCCTGCCAAGCCCTCGAAGAAAGCGAGATGGCCCATTTCTGAGACCCACCGGGGATGAGCATTCGAGTGAAGATGTGACTCTGCTGTTGACATGACTTCAGCAAATCGCCCCCCGAGTCCTCCGCTGGCCGTAAAAAGAAGTCTCCCGACCTCCCTGGGGCGCGTCTGTCCCAGCGCTGCAGGCCGGGGACGCGCATCACTGCTCCCCTCCCCAGGGCCCTCTGCCTGCCGGGCCACCCCACTCTTCCCCTTGCAGCCTTCAGTTCTCTTGCCATTAAGTTCAAAACCACGGATGCCCACCCCGTTTCTGGTGGGACTCTCGTGGTCTCCCCTCGGCATGAACTTCCTGTGTCCGTCCAGTCCTCGCTGCCCGGGCATCCGTGTCTTCTCCCGAGCCTTCCGCACTGGAAAAAGGCGGGCCTTCCGCACTGGAAAAAGGCGGGCCTTCACCTGCATTGGCTCATTTTCTGGCCCCTGCTGAAAAACTCCCCTGAACCACACACGTGAAACACAAGGATTTAGTTTGGGGTCAGTCAGTCGGAGACACTTTCACAGCTTGAGGCCTCACACCCCAAGTGACTCAACCTCCTCCCAATGAGCCCATCGCCTGTCGCTGCCCCCCAGAGAGGTGCCCCCAGCAGAGCCTGGGCTCGAGTCAGCTCTCCACAGCTCCCAGCTCGGCCACAGACCGTCCCCAGCTCAGGGGCAGGCAGCCCTCAACCAGGGGACATGTCCAGACCCCTGGGGGTGCCCGAAACCACGGGGAGGCCCAACCCCCACGTGCATCACGCTGGTTCCATACACACACGTCTGAAGTCTGGTTTGCAAACCAGGCACAGTTAAGAGACGAACAACAGTAACGCATAATACAATAGAATGATTTTAATATACTGCAATCAAAGTTGTGTGAATGTGGCCTCCCCCCCACTAACTTATATACTTTTCAGTCCAAATCGATTCCTGACTCTGTGTCACTCATCTGGCAGAAGCCACCGTCCAAGCTCAGCGCTTCTCAGCACAGCACGCCGCTGTCGGTCAGAGAAGCTCTCGCCACGCATTCACCTGGCAGTCCAGGCCGCTCCACACGTGCCCTTCTTCGAACTGTGCGGGAGAAGACTCGTTCTCACCGCAGACCTCAGCGACCCCAGCGTGTGTGTCTGTTCCCTTTTGCATCCAGAACCTTCGCCTTCTCCTCAGGGGTGACTTCCCAGCCTCCTCTGTCCCACCTGCACAGCCAGCATCGCCGCCCTAGCGCCTCGGAGCCACTCACGTGACGTGAGGGCACTGGGACACCACCTCCACAACCATCTAACAACCCAGATGCTGCCCAGGGTCCAACAGGCTGGGTGAGCCCACCGAGTGGGGACACTGGACAAAGGGGCGAGTCCTGTCCCAGTGGGGTTTCACCACGCTGTCCGGAAGGGTGTGCAATTTAAAACGTATGAATTGTCTATTTCTGGAATTTTCCATTTAATAGTTTGGAACAAACTATTGATGGGGAGTAACTGAAGCCACAGGACATGAAACTGCAGATAAGGGACAAGCACTGGACCATGAAGCTATTAACAGCAGCAAAACTGCAACGGAGCCAGGAAGAAACAATGGGAGTGAGTTATTTATAGCTAGGGCACAGAGCAGAGTTGGCACTGAAGAAAAGGCGTGAAAGGGAAAAAGAGGAGGGAGGGGAGATGGGGTTTTACAGCCCTCTTTGGAAAGCCTCGTTTTGCCATTTTAGTAAATCAAACACAGTTGAACACTGGCGATTTTATATGGTTCCATCTGATAATGCCAACACCAAGATACCTGCCGCTCCCACAGAAACCCGCCCCGCCAGGTGGGGTGCCCGCAGCGCTGCACACAGGCCGGGTCACCTGCCACCTGACCGCCACCCTTTGGAGAGCTGCTTTCCCCGGGTCCTGGAGCACGTAGCCAGCCGCGCTGCCGCCCGCAGGAGTGCACGCCGAGTGTGGCAGGAAGGCCTCCCCGCGGCGGCCGCAGCCGGACAGAAGCAGTTTGATCCAGAGGGTGTGGGACCACCCCCATGTGGCACTCCCGCTCCGTGGCCCGCAGAGCACCGGGTGCCCCAGGTGTGCGAAGCCAGGGCAGGCGCCCCGCGGTGAGTGGCTGTGTCCTTCCCGTTCCGGCACCAAAGGAGCCCTCCCAGCCGCCCAGGGGACACAGCAGTGCCGGGCTGCACCGTGGAGGCCGTCCACCTCACACGGCCCGCGTGGGGTCAGGACGGTGCCCGGTCAGGGACGGCACACGCTGCAGACGGCTCTGAGCTCCCTGGTGTGGCCATGCGGTGTCTTCCCACAGCCTCGGGGCCCCTGGGCCCGTCCCCACCGCCCCCGGCTGCCCCTCTCCAGCAGGTGCCCTCAGAAGCAGTCCTGGGGCTTCTTCCTCCCCTCAGGGGTGCCCTCCTGTGCGCGGGCCCCACCCTGGCACTTCCGGTCTTCCTGGTCCCCCAGGGCCCACTGTCACCTAGCCCTCCCGGTTCCCACGCACCCAGGGGATCCGCAGCCCGAGGCCAGGCTCACTCGGCAGCTCAGCGCTTCTGCCCAGGGCGAAGGGGGTTGCAAGCCCGGTGCGGCGCCTCCATCCCACACGCCCGGGGCCTGATGGCGTCCGCGGACGGCATGGATGGAGCGGACGCCCTGTATGGGCTTTCCGAGGAGAGACTCCCCGGTGGAGGAAAGCGAGTGTAGCGACAGCGACACCTGTCAAGCTCACAGGATTATCGCACGAACAGGCTGACGCAGTGCAACCAGTTAAAAACGAATGGTCTCCATAACAAGTCACGCTTTACACCCGCCCTGCACGCGGCCTCTCCGCGGCTCCTGGGAAGCAGGCAAGACAGACCTTTCCTGCAAACTCAGCGGCTCTTCCAGATTCATGCTGTCCCGGCTTCTCCCCCCCGGCTTCTCCCCTGTGAAGCTCCCTAGTCCCCCTATGGGCGAGGCCTTTAAAGATACTGCTTCGCCATCACCATTTACGTTAACTGTGTATGTGTCCTAAGATATGCTAGCTATCATCATGTACGTTCAATAGTATTTCTTTTTCTTAAAGTCAGAGTTAACATAACTGGAATTGTGATTTACTTTGGAGAAAATGTATAGAAAAATAAAGGAAATATATAAAAAATTAATTTTTTAAAAAATAAAAAATTCACAAAAACAGATACAAACCTAAATAAATCAGTAAAGACGGTATAGACAGAAACCGCTGTTTACTATGAAAGTCGCCACAAAGCGGGCACATTGAGAACAGCAAAGTGCTGGGTGCGGCTGGCGAAGTGTGAAGCAGTGCGGCCGCGGGGGGACCTGGTAAGGGGCCCCTCGAAAGGTCAGAGCCAGCTGACAGGCTACACAGCAAGGTCATATGTGTTTTTGACCCCACCGGCCGGCAGGCGGGGCCCAGGTCCGCAGCAGCGGTACCACAGGGGGAGCAGAGAGGCCGATGTGGCAGGTCCCCATGTGGGGGTGTGGGTGAGGAAGGAAATCTCCAACATGGACGACCCCTGAGGACACGCGGGGCGAAGGCAGCCGGGAGGCGGCGCGGACGCTGTGTGAGTCCACTCACGCGCAGTGTGAGTCCACTCACGCGCAGTCCCGGGGCAGCACAGCCAGGAGGCCGCCTGGGGCCAGGGCGGGGGCATGGGCGTGAGGGTGTCATGGGGACAGGCTGTCCGGTGGGGATGAGAACCTCCCGCGGGCGGTGGCGGTTGCACAACACGTGAACCGAGTTGATGCTACCGAACCGCACATGTGAAAATGATTAAGACGGTGATCATATTACATGTGTCTCACCACGATTAAAAATTACATTTTAAAATAAAAATTAAATGATGTAACTGGAATTAAGAATGTTAAATAAGAGTGTATGGGCTTCTTGCCATAAAACTTGCTTTATTTACCTATTTTAACCGTGTTAAATAAATTTAACAATGTAGTTACTGTTACATAAATGGATCAAGATGTTTGGACAACTCTGAATCTCAGAAAAATGAAAATGAGTTGCTCTGAGCTTTGCCTCTGAAAAACCCTGTGAGGACAAGTGTGCACACTCAGGGGCAGTGTGTGAAGGTCCCCACAGGAAGCCCAGGAATCCAGGTCTGACGTTTCACTGGGGCGGGGGATGGGGGTACTTCAGGCTGCAACCTGGGAGGCAGGGGCGATGAAGCAGTGGGGCCCCAGGGGTGCGGAAGCCCCCACCCCAATCTCCCAAGTGGGATGGGTGACACTGGGTCTCCCCTCAGAGGCCCTAATGAGGTGGCACCCAGGTTGTTGGCCATGGGACCTGGAATTGTTCCGGAAGCCTCCCTACTCTTCCAGGATCCTGGGAGGACTTGGTTCTGGGACCTTCAGAGGCAGCTCTGTGTCTGAGGAGGCAGCTGGCCCCAGCCTCACTGGTCCGGCCAGCACCACGCAAAGATGGGGCCCGGTTCGCCGAGCAAAACCAGGGGCGTCAGGCAAGCCCAGCACCACCCCAAGTGAAGCCTCGCTCTGCAAAGTCTAGTTTGTGCAACAAACTCTAGATTATTTTTATTGAAGAACATTCTGCTCTAAGCTGACCGAATTCTGTGCAGAAGGGTGGCTGCAGGGGTCCCTTTGAGGAGCAGGCCTCAGATGAGTACGGCACAGAGATGCAGTGGGCGGCTCAGGGGACTGACCCCAAGCACATCCATCCGAGCCCTGAGGTCCTCGAGTTGGTGGGCCGGGCTCTAGGTCAGTGGTCACTCGGCTCCAAACAGCTGAAGTTTGCCGTCCAAAGTGGCCGTGGTGAGCTGTGAGGGAAACAAACTCGGGGTAAGCTCTTGGCTGCCTCCTGTCTTGGGGAGACCTGTCAACTGAGGGAGGGGCCAGCCAACCTTCTAGTCGGTCACTTTCTAGAACACTGAACACAGTGGTAAGAACAGCCTCCGCTGGCCCAAATGCCCTGCTCCCCCCTCCCCCCGGGAGTAGATGGACAGATCCTAGCATGTGGGTTCCTCACTGGCACTGGGCCCCCCAGGGGCCCATTGCCCTCCTCGGCCAGGCCCACCCATCCCAGCTGCTCAGGACACCAGACCCCAGGTAGCTTCCCACCCACCCACCTCCCACTAGGCCAGCCGAGCAGAGTAGGCTCCTGGTCCATCGCCAGCCCGTCAGCTCAGCGAGGCAGGAGGGTGAAGGTCATGGGTCCAGCAAGGTCTCTGGTCCAGGCCTTGGTTCGCCCAGGGCTACAACCTGAGGACAGGGCAGGGGCCCTCTTTGGCCACAGCACTGTGAGGGAGCAGCCTTCTCTCTGAGCTTCCTCAAAGGTGTGGGCGTCCCACTCCAACCAGCCTCTGACCTCGGCCGGGCGGCACACAAGCTAGGTATGACCAAAACCAGCATGCGGGGACATAGCCAAGAGCCTCCAGGGGCCTGGAGATGGGACTGTGCCTGGGGCCGAGATGCCGCAGAGCCAGCATCATGGAAGGTGGCCCATGTGGAATGTCGGCTGTGCCGGGCCTGGCGGCTCACAGCGCTCTATCCTCAGCTGGGTCTCTCAGCAACACCTGACTCTGGAGTCCCCACCCAATGCCAAGGCCGAGTAGAGTTCTCGCTGCCTGTCTCCCACGCTGGCATCGACGCAGCTGCATCAGTACTAATTCAGGCACAGAGACAGACAGACACAGAGGATGGACATAGCTGTCCTACACTAGAGGAGTCCTGCAGGGCCATCAGAAGCAGCGCAGAGAAGCATCTGGAACTTTTGTCAAATGGTAGCAATTTTACACACCCCACATTTCAGAGAGGGCACTGGGAACACAGACGTGAGTCCAAGCTTGGCCCCACTCGGGTTTGCCCTGCAATGTGGGGAGTCAGTGGAGGCTGGGCCATCTGTGTTTGGGTAACTCCTGCTTAACAAACCAGGGTAACGTTGCCTGTCAGGAGCCAAAGTGCTGGAGCAGCACCTGTCGGAGCCAGGCACCCAGGAAGCTCTGTGCCCATGCGAGGTCATGATGGAACCAAGCATGACAGGTGGGTATGGGGCTTCGGATGGAGTTGCAGTCCCCAGGATGCTGGGAGGGGCAGCGTGATGCTCGCCGCGCATTTCAGAGCGGACACTGCTGGGGGGCGGAGCTGTGTTTTCATCTCAAAGAAAAGGCCATGGAAAACAAAGCGCGACTTCATGCCAGAAAAAGCTGTGCTCACAGGCAAGTCCCAAGAGCGTTACACTCGTGGGCCAGTCACGTGTGTGTTAAATGTGTCTTTGCTCGGACCATATCGGAGACGATGGTGATGCCTACGCGCAGCCAGGACTGTGGAACTGGTTCTCCTGTTCTAGAGCCCTCGTCTGCAAACACCGCTGCCCACGCCCCACCGGTGACACCGGGAAACGCTCGCAGCCCTTCCCAGAGCAGGTCTTGAAGCGACACAGGGATGACAGTGCGAGAGCTGGGCACCGCTCCTGTCCTGTCTCCAAACTCTGGAGCCACTGGGAAAAGGGAATCGACAGGTCGAGAGAGGAGAGCACCAGCCCTCGCCCAGGAGAATCCCGCTAGCATCCATCCAGCAGTCGGATCCGCAGCACCAGAGCTCTGCAGAACACAGGCTGCGTGTCCCCGGTGTGCCTCTGTGACCCTGGAGGGGCAGGGCAGGGGGCAGGCGGCCAGAGTGGCACAGAAAATGGGCCCCAGGGAGGCAGGGAAAGAGCTCTACGAGAGGCTTGAGAGGCCGAGGGATACAAAACAAGTCCGTTAGAGCCAAGAGACCAAAGGCGAGCAGGCACGGGAGAAGGGAGCGCAGCGGCTCCTGCGAGGAGGACGAGGAGGACGGAGGAAGGGCATGAGACCTCAGAGGGCAGGGCCAGCAGCTGAGTGGCAGGAGCCAGAACCGGCTTGGACCGGCTGGGCAGATAGGCCCTTTTGTCACATGGTTCCTGGCATGTCTGAGGGAGCCGAAGAGTCCCGAGAACACGCCTGTCAGCACCTGTGATGTATGTGGTCCTTACCCTCCTTCCCTGCAGAAACCATGTGGTTCTCATTCTCTGGCCCACATGGTCAGAAAAAAAAACAAAACAAATAAACAGAAAAAAAAAAACAACCCACCACCAAACACCCTTAGATCACTGCAGCCGCCCGGTTTCCATGGCAGCTGTGGCCCCTCCCCTCCAGTGCAGACTCTGGTCTGAGTAGGGGCTCCCCTGGCTCCTGCGATGGCCTCGGGGGCGGCAGCCCCAGGGAGGCAGGGCGGCTGAGGAACACACGGTGGGGAACAGGGGGCTCCTTTCCTGTAACAGGACGAGGCCACCCCGATGCAGTGGAAGGTCAGTTCCCACCGGAGTGGGGCCGCTCAGTCCCCGTGGCCAAGGGTGCACTCCAGGGCAGCAGCACAGGACAGGACTGACAGCCCGAGGCTTTGGCAGGGCTCCTCCCTCTGCACCGCTAAGCGGGCGAGAAAGCGAGGGCAGGGGCGACGGGAAGCCACCGGCGAGGCCGCTCTCTGTCGGCCTGGAGTGGGTCCGTTTCTGTACTTACTGAGGGGGGCGGGGGCAGGGCTCATGAGGATGGGAACCTGCAGGCAGCCGGGGGAGCCCCATGCCCAACCCCAGGTGCCCGGGGGAGGCCAGGCTCCGCCTGAGTCAGGAAAGGACCCCAGAGACCCGCAGGAGAGCCGGCACTTTGCAGCACGTGATGTGAGACGAAGGGAGTGAGTCACGTGGCCAACGAGAAGGGCTCGGCTGCTGCTGTTCCTGGAGCACCTGGCGGAGCGCATCGCAGACCACGGGCCCTCGGGCCCGGCCTCTAAGGAGACGTGTCGAAAGCGGGTAGAGACACGACGCAGGATGAGGGGCTGCCGTGAAGAGCCAGAAGACCGACCAGAACCACAGCGAACCCAGGAGCAGGAGCGGATCAGCCATGCAGACAGGCGGTCACTCAGGGAGGGCAGAGGGGGAAGGGCCGCGGAGAGAGTTGGTGAACTGGCACCCGGGCGAGGGAGTCGCCCCAACTCAGGGAGGCGGCAGGAGGTGAACCGTGGAGGAGGCCAGCTGGCCGGGTCCGACATCGATTTGGTGGTTCCAGAAGGAGGGAACGGGGGATGGAAAAGAGGGGGCGCATGAAGGAACAGAAGCTGGAACCACCTGGAGCCAAGGGAGCATGGAGGCGTCTTTGAGAGCAAAGTGTGTCCACGAGAGATGCAGGGCGCACCCACACCCAAGGTGTGGACACAGCCCCAGCGGCACCGGCGCCAGCCCCACCCACTGGGCAGGCTCCTGCGGGGGAGGAGGGGGGCTCCCCGCGGACACGCACTGGCCCCACGCACAGACCAGCTCCACGGGGGAAGCTGAGCAGGTGACTCTGAGGGGCAGTGCGAATCCAGGGCCACGTTTCCATATGAGGCTCATTTTCCAGTTTTAAATTTTACTGTTAGTTATTGGCCATTAACTTTGTCATGGAAAATAGACCTTTAGTTCTGATGAAAATGAACGGACCGACATTTTGGGTCATGCTTTATAGTTTTCAAGTTCTGTCTCACAGGTCTTTCCAAAGCATAGATCACAAAGCCATTCTCCTACAATTTTCCCTTCCCACTCCCAGTTTCACCTTCGCATGTACACGATTACGTCATCACATACGTGCGGGCTCAAACAGAGATACAGGTGTTTTTTTTTCTCAGTACAGAGCCGTTTTTCTTAAACGTCATGGCCAATGATCCACCTTTTCCCCATTGTTTTGTGGTGCCATCTTCAGTACGTACTAAATCCCCAAACGGACCCTGATCATCGCGGAGTTCTCTGGTATGTTCCTCTAGTGCTACTTCAGATCTTTGATCGCTGCCACGCAGTTTCTGCTTCTACGGTTTTGAAGTATTTTCTCACCTGGCAGAGAAACTGGGAAGGTAAATCAGCCTTCTACAAATATGTTCTTTTCCAACATGTGTGTTCTGCGGTGTTTACTGAGCCTTACTGGGATTCAATCAAGAGTGCGGTGAGTATGCAGCTGGGCAGCGCCAGGCGGCAGGAGTCATGGAAGGACTCGGGGGCCCCCCAGACCCAGGTCCACACAGCTCACTCAGGTTTTCCGTTTCCTCCTCTGTTCTGCTTTTCTTGGCTCAGCTCCCGAGTGCTCTCAGTCCTGTTTGCTGCCACGAAGGAAATCTTGTTTTCACTTTTTGTTCATTGTTATTGGTATACTGATTGTTGAAACTAGGTGTTAACTTCCAGTTAAATGAATCAGATCATCTGCAAATGCTGAGCTTTTTCCCCTTCCAAGCCTTTCACTCTCTCTATTTTCCTCTCCTTCCTTCATCGACCAGGACAGCCCGCGTCTCGGCTGCAGCGGGACCTGGGGCGAGAGCATGGCCCTCCTGGCTGGCGTGGGGCTCAGGTGAGCCCCACCAGGCCCATCTTGTGGAGGGCAGGGCGGAGCTGAGAGGTGCCCATCCCGCTAACGGCGCAGCCCCGCTCAGAGCTCACGCAGGGGAGCCACGGCTGGGGTGACGCAGCCCCAGGGCCTTCGGGGCGCGAGAATGGTGACGCCACCTGTCGGAGCTTGCACAGCGGAGCTGCGCCAGCCACGGGTGCTCCTCGCAGTGGCACAGGACACATCAGTCAGGGCTGACAGGACACCGTGCCACACGGGAGCACAGAAGCCCAGGCCTTCGAGCAGACGGTGGAGACAGCCGAGAGGAGCGGGGCCGGCGGCCAACACCCGATGGATGTTGCTCTGGCCGACTCTCAGGCTGCCGCAGACTCTGCCCTGCACAGTGTTACTGGCTGCCTCCCGGGCCCAGGCCTGACCTGACTCGTGGGGCCCGGTCCGTTGCCCCCAAACTCTCCTGTGGGATGTCACCGCCAACTGTTTCTGAGAGACCGTCACTGACACTGGGTTGTGGAGACTTGATGGGACCCCGTCAGGGAAAGCTGATCAGTGAAGGGCAGAGTCACCTGTGTGGGCTCCCTGCCGCTCCCCGGTACCGGCGTCGCCTGCAGGGCTGGGGGCCAGGGTGGCCAGGGTGGCCATGCCGGAGGCTGGACGCTGGTTCGGGGAGACCACAGTGCGGCGGCTCGCAGGGCAAGCACGTCGCTTGCCACGGTCCTGCTGACCACGGGGGGCAGGTGCCAAGCCGGCCGTGCGGGCACAGAGCTGGCCAGGGGCCCGTGTCCCCTCCCCGTGGGTGTCTGAGCTGCTTCCCGGGACTGGGCCGCACGGAGCCCCCGGCTGCAGAGACCCCGATGGACCAGATGCTGACCAAGGCAGAGAGCAGAAGGTTCACTTTGGAGGAAGAGCCCAAAACTGGCTCTCATTTGAAACCTCCATGGGCCAGCGCAGACAAAAGCAGAACATGCCACCGTTTCCCATTTTGGCTGGATGGCTGCCCATCTGGTTCGCAGGTTTCGGGAGAGCAACGCCATGATGACAACCGTGTGCCCCCCGGCTGCAGGCGTCTGTCCGCAGCCTCCGGTCAGTCCGGAGCCCCGCACCCCCATCGGCTGCGGCCCCGACCCTGCTTCCAGACGCAGACCTGGCCCGGGCCCCTCCTGCTCGGCTGGCTCAGCGTCTCTGGGCCGGGCTGAACAGCAGGGCTGAACTCTCTCCAGATGGCTCCAGTGTGCAGCCAAGACTGAGCGCTCCAAAAATTTGAATTCTGTAATTTCATTACTCCTCAAAGCTCTCTAATCCAGGATAAATATTTCCACTTCGTTTAAAGTTGCTGATCCAACATGTGGAAACGTTTTGTGGCTGCACCCTGGCTTCTCCCCCCAGGCTTCCAGTAACTCAGCGTCACGGGCTCCGTCCGCGCAGCCTTGCTGTCAGGGCGGACGTCCCATGTGACTAGGAGCTGGCTGGCCCAGAACCCAGGGTGCGTTCCCCCTGGAATGCCCCATGTGCAGGAGCTGTGGGAGGGGCCCAGAGCATATGTCACCATTGGAATCCAGCAACTGTGTCCTCCCTGCATCCTAGCGTGACTGTGTGGCTCCACACTGCGTGGCTGCGGGGTCAGCCAGTGACCCCAGAACTGGCCGCTCTGCACTGGAGAGCTTGACTCTGACACGCTGTGGGGATGCAGGACAACCTCCACAGCCACCATCCAGTGCACCGTGAAACACTGTGCTCTCCATTAGAAGGTGGCGAGGGATGCGTGGGGGCACCGGACCAGGTGGGCCGGGACTCCGCACTCCCACAGCGGCTGCTGCCCGAGAAGGAAGTCCTCACCTGCCCGGCCGCTCCCACCTCGCCCCCAGCCACCCCTGGCCTGTGCCTGGTGGGCGCGGTGGTGGGAGCCCAGGGGAGCAGGTCTGTGGCAGGGCGGCACACACCCGCCCTCCCTAGGCAGCGGCCGCCCTCGAGGGCCCGGCCGTGTGAGTGGAGGAGACAGACAGCAGGACAAGACCGGAGATGTGCACGTCCGGTGGCCTCTGACCCAAGACAGCCCTGGCCCAAAACGAGGCGCATGCCAGGTCCTGGAGAGGGGCCACCCTGCCACACACCTCTCCCTGGGCACACACTCGCACCTGCTGCTCCCTGCTGCCGCCACGACAAACCACAAACTCAGTGGCTCAAAACAGTCGCCTACCAGTTCTGTCAGTCAGAGTCCAGAATGGGTCTCACGGTGCGGAGACTACAGGGTCCGCACGGCCGCCGCCTGCGTCGGACTGGCCTCAACCCTGGGCCCCAGCCCCTTCCTCCACCTTCAAAGCCAGCGACATCACATCTCTCTCCCGACGCCTCGGGCTTCCTCCTGAGCCCCCTTGTGAGCCCCCAGGCCACTGGATGATGCAGAGTAATCTCTGCGCTGACCAGCTGACGAGGACCTTAGCCCATCTGCCTCACCCCAGTGCCATGGGGGTCACACGTTCATGGTCATCGGTGGGGTCGCTATGCTGCCCGTCCTCAGAGAGGAACTGAGGATCAGCAGAAAAAAGTGACGCAGGTCAAACCATCAACATCCTTCTGTGGCAACAACAACTATGACAAAACCACTTGTGGCAGGCGCCCTGAAATACCACCCACCCCACGCCACGTACCCTCACCCAGGATCGGGCCAGACCAGCCGGAGTCCCAGAGCACCAGCTGCAGGCGGCAGCTCTGGAGAAGCAAGCCTCTGGTCTATCCAGCCAGTTGCCACAACATATGCAGCTTCGTCGAAAAACACAAGTTTGGATTGAAGCTGAGAAGGCATCTGTGAGCGGAGTGACGCTCCCGTGGGTCGGAGGAGCCTCACCCACACACGCACACACGCAGCGTCACCAGTCCTGGGGAAGAACGCAGGTGGGCCAGCCCAGGGCATGGGGCTCTCCCCCGGGGCTCCTGGCAGCACCCACGAGCCGCGCCTGTCACCTGCTCCTTGTTTTGTAAGGAGGATGAGAGGGCTGCACTGGGGGAGGCGAACTGGGATGTGCTCCCTTCACGCGCTGGGGACTTCTCGGCACACGTGGCTCCCTCGCATTTTTAACGTCTGCTGTAATTCCTTGGGCCTGCCCAGGCTTCCCAGAGCCACGCAGAGTGAAAGACCAATTCTCATTACACTCCAGCCACAAAACACCCTTTTCCCGTTACTTTCGACCTGAATCCGTCCAGCCGATGTGAGGTTCCAGCCAAGAGCCGTGAAATGGAAAGCCAGGCCATCTGCCCGGCCCCGCCTCCGGTGTGGCGCACATAGCTCCCAGGCCCCCGGGAAGAAGGGCTTCCTGACAAATGGGTTTAAAATGCTGGGGACAGGCTAACGAGTGCTGGATACGGAGGGATCAGGAGTAGATTTTCATGTGCGTCCAAAAGCTGACGGGTGGCAGAGTGGACGGAGGGGAGGGCAGGTTGTGACAGCACACGAGGGAAGCAGCAGGAGCTCTGTGGCAGCAGGGAGCACATCCCGCTGCTGCTGGGACGCTGAGTCACAGCGCCGGGGCCTCTGGGCAGGTGGTGCGCGCTCCCACTGCTCCTGTCCTGTCACGGCCATGGTGAGGATCGATGATCTGAGCCCCTCAGTTGCCTCTGCTTTTCCTGTCGTTGAACACAGATCCGTCAAGAAAGACAGGGTTGCCGGGCCGGCCCCTCCCTGTGGCGTGTCCCGAGGGGCAGCGGCTGCACTCGGCCCAGCAAACTTTCCTTTGGAGCCTCGTTACCCCATGCTGCTCGTCAACTTATTGCAGAGTATTCTCAACCTTCTGGTGAGTTCCAGGCAGTTAAAACCAGCTCCCAGCTGCTGGGTCTCGTTCTCTCCACAAGGTCTCTCTGGACAGAGAGACAGAGACAGACAGAGAAGCCAGTGCTGTGACCTCCCTGCAGGCCCAGCCTGCCACACCCACCGCAGCACACAGGTCGGCAGCAGGAGCACCCCCCGAGGGTGCACCAATGGGCACAGACAAGGGCCCCCTCTGTGCATGGGGACTGGGGCTCCGACACCCTCAGCCTGTGTCCTGGGTTCTCAGGTGGCGGCAGAGCTGGGACTGAAACTCAGGTAGAGGCACTGCTGTTCCCGGGAGCCCGGCTACTGTTAGAGCGCGGGGCTCTGGCTGACCCCCACCCATCGAGCCCCCGTCTGCAGAGGGCCCCAGAGGCCCGGATGGCCCCACCCCTGCAGCTGCCCACAGGGGCTCCTGTGGTCAGAGTGCTCTGAGGCAGCCACAGTGCAGATCCCTAGGCCCCAGCCCCCTTGATGCGGGGGTACAGGGTGGGGCCCGGAATCTGCATTCTTCCCAGGCCCAGGCGATATGGCGGCTGGCTGAGCCCCACCTTGAGCAGCGCGGCTCTGGGCTCTGCCGCAACCTGAGCCCCACACGGCACACACTCCTCAGGACACAGGTGCCCGCAGCCCCGAGCTGTGCAGCCAGGGCAGGTGGCTGACGTGAGTCCGCAGGGACCCTGCGTTTTGCCCACCCGCTGTGCCAGGGAGAGTGACTACAGCCGGAGAGGGTGAGACAGGCAAACATGCAGCCGTGCAAGGCTTTTTAAAGAAGACTGAAGCGTGAGTTCTGAAAACACTACTCTTTCCATTTCATACTTGATTTTCCAAAGTCTTCGACTTGTTTCCTTAGGAGACATAATGCAGACACGCAGCTTCCAAAAGCAGCCTTTTCCCTCCTTTCCTGCCCCTTCCGACCCGATCACTGTAAGGAGGGAGAGGGGGCGGGGCGGGTGAGGTAGCAGGCGTGTCCCTGCCGTGGGCACGCGGTGCAGGGTGATCTGCACAGAACCGCTGCACCGCGACACTGGACCCTGCTGGGAGGGAGCAGGGGACGGCACATCCCCCCCCACGCCACACCGCACACTCCTCACCACTCACAGACTGCATATCAGCAAAGCCACGGGAGTCACAGCAGATCATGCCCACAGGGTGCCCCCATCTCATCCCCGTCCAGGGCCTCGGGCCTTGGTTCTCCTCGACCCCACTGACCCCCCCCACACACTAGGCTGCACCTGCGACGTCCAGCGTCAAGGCTGCAGCGGGGGTTCTGACATGGCATCCAGCGAGTCACTGCTGCTGCCACACTTCACCGTCGGATCAGCAGAGCAAGTCTCCCTGAAGCTTTAGTCTCTAAACGTTATAAAATTACCCAGCACCAAATCTTGACTCCTCTGGGCCACTTCTTTCCCCCCGAGGAAAGAAAAATGCCAAATACCAGGTTCTTCACACCTAAGTTTCCACTCCGCATAAAGCAGCAACACAGACCACACGAACCTGCCAGGAAGCTTTCTCTGTGCACCAGCCATGCTACCTTCCGGGCCTAAGGGACCCTAAGTCTCCGCGGTCAATGATCGTGATCGATGACCAGGATCGATGACCAGGATCAATGACTGGGGAGGGTGAAGCAGGTGGCGGCCACCCCAGCCGCTCTGTCCTGCAGGGCCCAGGGTGGGCGTCACCTGAGGCATGAGCCCCTGCTCTCCTCCAACGAGCAAACGTGGGAAAGGTGAAAAGCATTTGCAAGCCCACTCTTAATTTGAATCCTGGATGACAAAAAATTACACTTCAAAGTCTAGCAAGTCTGTGAAGCAGGAGCACAGTCATGGAGCTTCAGGCTGCCCTCCACTCAGCCACTTGGCTCCAGAGGCAGCTCAGGGTGGTGGGGCAAGGAGCTGGGTGGCAGTGGCCGGGAGATCCTCTGCAGCCCCCGCCCCAGGCCCAGCGAGCCGCACACCAGCGGGGTGCCGATGACATCATTTAAAACGTGTTTAAAGGCTGCGAACAGAAGACGTTCAGCACTGCAAGGCAGCAGAACCATCTGTTTAGTTTTCCCCCCACAGACGCCCAGGGGATGGCTCGAGTGGCCTCTGGATTCGTGTTAAGGGCACATTCGAGATTTCAAAAAGGCAGGTGGATGCATGGTGCCTGGCCTGTGGGCCTGACGGAACCTGTCCATCTGGAAACAAAGTCTGCGGAGGACAGGAAAGGGATGCGTAGAAAACGAAGACTTGGGTGTCGGGCTGTAGGTGACACGGCCCCCAGCTCTAAAGGCCACAGGCCTCAATAGGAAAGTGAACCCCCATGATGTCGAGAGCGCCGGAGAAATACAGAGAGGGCGTCGGCGCCCCATGGGTTCACTGCAGGCTACCCCCACACTGAGCAGTTCAACGTAACGATCATTTTCTTGCCTTTCCTGACTGTGGCTCAAGAGCCGGGCAGGTCTCCCCAGGAACACTGCAGCACCCAGCTGCCTGGCGATGGCCCCCGATGGCTCCTCAGGGCCCCCTCAGGGGTGCCTCCACCACCTCTCCAGCAGGGACCACGGCGGCTCGCAGTCCCAGAGGGAGCATTCTAGCAAGCTAAGCAGCAGCTGCTTGGGCTTCAATGTCTTGGCTGTGGAATTCACACGGCATCCTTCCTGTCACACTTACTTGTCAAAGAGCCCCACAGCCAGGCTCACGAGAGGCGGCCACAAGCGTGCTCACCTCTTGAAAAAAACAAACAAACATGAACACACTTGCGGCCACGTTTAAAAATCTGAGACGCAGAGCCCAATGTGTGCCCCCAGACTCAGGATGAGCATGCTCTGGCAGACACACAGCTGTTTGCTCAGAGGCAACAACTCCAGGCAACAGCCTGGGGCCCCGCGAGGTGCCAGCAGCCATACATCACCATCAGCCAGGCCCTCGGGGGCATCCACAGGGCTGGGGGGCCGTCACCACGCACTGGGGACTGTGTGCTCCGCAGCAGGTGTCCACCCCTGGCCACCCATACAGGCCCGGTGAGGAGGCAGCTCTCACCATGCCCAGCACCCCAGTGCCAGAGCGTGCTGGTGGGGGGTGGGGACCCCCCTTTCCTGGTGGCTCCTCGCTGTCAGGGCTGTGGGACTCGGGACAAGAGAGAAGGGAGGCCACCGGGCAGGCCGTATAACTTGATTTTGGGCAAATTCCAGATCTGTATAAGACCCACTTCATTTCGGGATGCATAGAAAACAAAATCAACACCTCCACAACAACACCCTAGCCAGACTGTGTCTGTGTGTGTTTGCACATCCATACACCCACTCAACCACACCGTACATCCTTTCACCTCAGAGTGACCCACTGCCACACCAAGTCCCCTAAGACACTCAGAGGGTGACACGCTACCGCCAAGCTAGACATCCTTCTGGTGGGTTCCACCGAGAACAAAGAAGAACTGATGCCAATCACTCCCAAATGTGTCCAGACAGCAGAAGAGGAGGGAACACCTCGTAACTTCTCCTGCGAGGCCAGTGCCCGATACAGAAGCCGGACAGCACCGCCACAAGGGAGGGGGACGGCAGAGCCGCACCCCTGGACCAGAGAGGCACAAAAGTCCTCTGTTTGAAATGCAGGAGCACAACGCAGTCACAGAAGAAGGGCCGTATACAGCGACTCAGTGGGACCTACCTTGTGAGTGCGGTGCTAGCACAACACACAAAATCAACTCCTGTAACACACCAGTGCGTGCAATAAAAACATGCCATCCCCTCCCCGGACACAAGGAAAAAATGTGAAAAGGGCAGCACAGCTCAGGAAGAAGACACCCAGCAGACCAGGCGCAGAGGAAACCTGCCGGTGTCCATCTACACGCCCACGTCCAGCACCACCCGCGGCGGCGAGAGACCAAGCCCCCCCCCCCCCCGCCACCGAGCTGCACCCAGGGGGAGGGCCTCTGTGCCCAGGACCTCTGTGCGGCATGGTCCTGGCTGCCCCAGCCAGAGCAGTCAGACAGAGAAAGAAATGAAAACTATCTAGAATGAAAAAGAAGAAATAAAAGCTCTACCTATAGGCATACGATGTGACTTTAATACTGAAAGTTCCAAAAATCCATTAAAAATAGTGATCAAAGCAAATAGAACAGCTCGTCTGGACCACAGGACACAAGATCAATGTTACAGAAATTAGCTGCTTGTTTACCTAGTAGCAGTACACATTCCAAAATTAAATTAAGAAAACAATTCAATTTACAATAGCATCAAGAAGAATGAAATACTCAGGAATTAATTTTTTAAAAAGATGTGCGTGACTTGTATGATGAAAACTAGGAACCGTTGCTGCAGAAAGTGAGGTAAGATCTAAATAAGTGGAAAAATATTCCATACTCATAAAACAGAAAACACTATCATTACGACAGTAAAAATCCCCAAACTGGATTAGAGATTCAATGCGATCGAAACCCCCAACTTCTTTTCCCGGCACAAAAACATCGCCTGCCCCTGAAACTCCCCCAGAAATGCAAAGGCCCTGCAGAGCCACGGCAGTTTTGAGAAGAAGGAAGCTGGGACGCTTCCCCGCTTCGGCACTGGCGACCGTGACTGGGACTCAGAGGGTGGCAGGCACCAAGAGACGGACAGGCAGGGAGCAGAAGAGAACCGCGAGCCCAGGAACGAGAGACCGAACGGTCAACTGATCTCGACTAATGGTTCCAACGCCATTTGATGGAGGCAGAGTAGTCCTTTGAACTAACGGGAGGGAGTAGCTGCTCGTGCTCGTGCTCGAGGGCAGAGGGCACGGGGCCCCTAACTCGCATCCTGTGGGCTGGCCAAAATGTTCATTGGGTTTTTGCCATGAGAAGGATCCAGTAGCACTTAGTGGTCTTTAACTGCATCTGAAACTATTTCGTTAGATTGTATTGTGACAGCTGTCATATCAGCGGGCATTTAAACAAACTTATCAAAACTGGTGAATTTCAGTACGGTCATTTTAATATTGAGGATGGAAGGAAATACACATTTTTGGTGTATTATGCTTTATTATTTCAAGAAAAGTAAAAACACAACTGAAACACAGATGAAGATTTGTGCCGTGTGTGGGGAAGGTGCTGTGACTGAGCGAACGTGTCAGCAGTGGTCTGCGAAGTTTCGTGCTGGAGGTTTCTCACTGGACAACGCTCCACAGTCAGGCAGACCAGCTGGAGTCGACAGCAATCAAATTGAGACATTACTTGAGAACAATCAATGTGACACCACATTAGAGATAGCTGACACATTCAAATATCCAAATCAATAACATTATTGGTAAAAATGAAAAGTGTGCCTTTTATTTTATGGAAAAAAACATATGGACTTTTTGGCTAAGCGAGTATTAATGCAAAAACTGAAATACGTTGGTTAAGACTACAAAATTCTTGAAAGAAAACACAGAGGTAAATCTTCATAACCTTGGCTTTGGTAAATGCGTCTTTGAATGACACTCAAACCACAAGCACCCAAAAAACAGATAAACTGAACTGATCAAAATGGAAACTTCCGTGTGTTAAGGAATACCATAAAGAGAGTGTGGACAGCCCACAGAAGAGGGAAATGGACGTCAGCACGTGTCTGGTGAGCGTCTAGTGCTCAGAATATGTGACGACCTATTAAAAATGATCAGTAAGTGTCAAAGAACCCAATTTAAAAATGGACAAAGTGCTGGAACAGAATGTCTCTCCCAGAAAAGAATTTCTCCGAGACTTAGGGATACACAGATGGCCCACAAACACATCAGCGATCTTCAGCGTCATTAATCACCAGGGAAATGCTCAGCAGAACCCTGAGACACCACTTCACAGCCCTCAGAGCAGCCACACGGGAGACAGGGAATCACCAGGGCTGGCAGGCACTGGCTGTGCAGAGCTGTCAGGCCCCTCACGTTGCACGTGGAGTTTGGAATGACGCAGCACACGGAAGAGTCTGGCAGGCCCTCCAACAGCCAGAGACCGAATTACTGTGTGATTGGGAAACACACTGCTGGGTCTGTGCTCACACAGCAGGTCTGGGAAGGTGTCTAGAGACGACTGGTCCACGAACCCCCACAGCAGCACCCTTCGGTGTGGCCCAAGTGCGGAAACCACCCGAGTCCATCAGTAGGTGGGTAAGGTAGGGGGGCCTCTCCGTGCTGCGAAGCAATTCTGAGCTGGTGGCAGGTGGCAGGTGGCAGGCCCTGATGGACAGAGGTTGTGAAATGCCACATCCATGCAACGGGTAGAACAGTTGAGGCCATGGCCTGGGGTGGATGGGTCTGCCTGGGGCAGGGGTGCAGAGGGGTCTGTCTGCCAGCCGGCAGGAGTTTCTTCAGGCGGGGGGTGGGGGGGGTGCCATCGTTTTGGAACAGACAGGGAGCGTGGCTGCACAATACACAAATGCACTTAAGCCAAAGGCACGGCAGTAAAAGATGGTGAGTTTTAAGTCATGTAAGTGAAGTTTCAGTAAAAAGATCTAACAAGAATGCATTCTGAAACATTTGCAGATGAATTCCCAGCCGGGATTTGCTCCAACAGGACCTGCAGGCGAGGGCTGGGCAGGCGAGAGAGGGGCAGGGCACAAGCAGCCAGTCGTCAGGGTGTCGCCTCTGGACACACCGGGGAGTTTGCATACGGTTATTTTTGTAAGAACAACTAAGTAAACCTTTATGAAAAGGGCGGTTGAGGTGTAGTTATTATAAAGCTACATGATCAAAGCTGGTGGACTCTGTTGAAGTAAAAAATAGTGTTAAGACGCAGACCCAAGATATCACACGAAGGGCCTGGCCTTTCAAATTATTGAGAAAAGTGGGGCATCTGCTCATCCTCTGAGAGAAAGACAACTGGGTAAAAGCCTCACCTAGTACCTTACATGCAGATGAGCTGCACACAGGCATTTTAAATAAAGTTGAAAATACACTAGAACACATTATGTAAATACAAAACAAAACTAGAAAATTATCAATGGATATATAACCTTAGAAGTTCTCCTAAATCTAATTAACAAAGAAACTTAGATTTTTTAAAAATATCAGAAACACAAAAATTATTGCTAACATATGGAAAGGGACTGACACCCACGTTAAAAAGTGTCTCTATGGAAAAAAAAACTTAAAGGGAGAATAAATAATTCACAAAAAAGTGAAAAACCAAAGCTCAAGATACTAAGCGGTCCCTTCTCCTGCTGCCTGGTGCCTGGACCCCTGTGCCCTGGAGCACCCCTCCGCTGCTCGGGAGCGGCCTGCGGTCTGGGCAACAACTATTTTAGCGTAAGAGTCTTCACCGTTCCACGTAGACAAGGTTTTCTCACAATCTGTTGGAAGATACACCAATATGAGTTGACCCAAATGTTTTAAAGAAAATTGGGCAATATTTTTCAAAAGCTGTCAGAAAGTGAAGACACTCACTCACAATGACACTTCTGAAAATCACCACAGGAAGTGATCACAAAGGCATAGAAAGTGTGTCCACAAGGACGGCCATCACAGCGCCATGTGCACCGGCCACCCAAAGCAGACACGTCCTGCATGTGGCAATGAAGCACTGGCGGGGTTGGACACCAAACTCCGTGGCGTGACCCGCCGAGCTCAAACAGCACCCGCAATGGCATGCTGTTTTCTACACACATGCACACATCCCACACATCTGCACATACACATTCGGGGGAAACTGAGTTTGTACACACACACGCTTACAGTGGCGGCCTCTGCATGTGGGAAGCTAAGGACCAAGAGCCAGTGTTTTTCTCCTTTCGTTTATTTGCTTTGTTCTGTTTGTGTTTATTTTCTACCTTCTAAAATGGTGTATATTGCTTCTTTATGCCCTGGCTGGTATGGTTCAGTGGACTGAGCATGGGCCTGCGAACCAAAGAGTCGCTGGTTCAAGTTCTAGGCAGGGCACATGCCCAAGTTGCGGGCCAGGTCCCCAGTAGGGGGCACACGAGAGGCAACCACACATTGATGTTTCTCTCCCTCTCTTTTTCCCTCCCTTCCTCTCTCTAAAAATAAGTAAATAAGATCTTTTAAAAATAAATAAAATAAAATGGTATATATTGTTTCTTTAAAATGTGGGAAAGCATCTAGAAATATCATCCCTGAAGTTAAAATATAATTCCATTGATACATTGTATGTCTGCCTCTTAAATCTCCCATTCAATGGCTGCACATTCTACAGCTTGTACTGAGACAGACTTTTTCTCATGGCCAAACCACGCTTGTTAAATCAGAAGTATGATCCACTTCTTAATTCAGCGCCAGCTTCTCTTTGGGGAGTCAGTGAGAGAAGCAAGCTTTGGACCAGGCTCGCTGAAGTGAGTCACCGTTTTTGAGATTCCACTCGGCGACCACTGAGAAGACACAGCAGAACCCGCGTGGCTCTCCCGGGGACGATGCTATGTGGCTCTCCGCCGTGCTACCCGCTGTCTCTGCGCACAGCTTGCCCTTGAGCTGACAGCCAGCTGCCGAATCCGCGACGCACGCCCTCCCAGCGTTGTGCAATCCTGGACTGATGGGACACGTGTGAGGAGAACGAACTGATTGCAACATGACTTTTTCAAGCTGAGCTTGTAAATCACTTACAAAGCAACCGAGCAGAACAGAACAACCGCCAACTGCCACATTCCTGTGCCGTGACCACAGTGTGCGGGGCCGGAGGCCCTGCCAGGCCATCCGGAACAAATCCCTTCCACGCGCCAGAAGTTAGCTCAACGGCCATTACAGAGAACACGAACCATCTTCCGTGGCCACGACTCCAGCGCTGGAGCACACACAGCCACACGCGTGCGGCTGGCAGCACGGGGGGGTGCTGTCACAGCGACAGTGCATGTGCTGCTGTGGAGACCCTGGCCGCTCAGCAGGAGCACAGCCACAGCCCAAGGGGCCCGGGCCGGTCACTGACTTTCCCCGGCCCTCCTCCCGGCCCACCGTGCTGTCTCCACGAAGGTCACTTGTCACTCCTGTGTGTCGCACTGCACGCGTGGCCAGCAGTTTGCACAGGACAGGAGCGGTTCAGCCATGTGAGAATAGTACTATCCAGCTCTGAGCCTGGGCTGCTGTGGCCCACCTACACTCTGGAGCTGGGTCCCGTGGGCGGTGGGTGTGACCCAGCCTGACAGGGGCCCAGTGCCCAGCCACACCCCCGCCACCCCCACCCACAGGGGCCACCCGCTGCTTGCCAGCTGAAGGGAGACGATGCGCCTATCACCACAGCCGGCCTGACGCTGCCCTGAGCTAGAGGCCCCAGCTCTGTGGTCAGAGATCGGACCGCCCTTCCGAGAGTTGCACGCTGACTTCTGGACACAGCAGCGGTGTCCTCTGTGCCCCGACTTCCTGACCTCCTGCCGAGGGCCTCCCTGCCCAAGAAACTCCGCTGCCGTGGCCAGTGCCTGCCGTTGCCTGCCGTTGTTTTGCTGCTTTCCAGAATCCGCCGTCCGTGTCCTTCCCGACGCCCAGTCCCACGGAAACAGTGATGTAGTGGGAAGCAGCCACTGCCAGTCGCCCGGGTCCCTCTGCAGGTCTGCAGGGCGGACACAGGCGCCGTGGGTGAGCTGGAAGCAGGGTGCTCTCCACCGGGGCTCAGCCCACACAGAGTCCCCTGGTGCGCCATCAGCTGGGACCCATGCAGCCGGCCCTCAGCCCCCGTCCTCCTGCACCATCTCTGTCTAACAGGACCGAGAACGACAGTCCCATGTGTTGTCAGGAAGGGGAGGGAAGCGCGAGTCCGGCGCCGGTCAGCTGTACTCGCGTCCCCTCCTGTGGTCCTGCTCCGCTTCGTCCCCGTGGCCGATAAACCTGTCCAGCCTCTGCAGGGGACACACGTGTTTTCTTACAGTCAAGCGCCTTTTGGAAGTTCTCCGAGAGTGAAGGAACCCAGGCGCCCCCAGGGGCGAGGGGCGGCGCACAGAAGCAGGTCTCCTTCCCTCTGACCGGCTCCCTCCCCGAGCCTGGCCTATTTCTCACTCATGTTTTTGATTAAATGATGTTTCAGTGCTATTGTCAACACTTCAGCACCGCATACCAAGCAAGGTCCACAGTGACAACCATATTCGAGCAGGCAGAGCTGCTTGTTCACCGAAGCCCGGGGCGAGCTCGCTGCGGCGTGGGAGTCGTGTCCCCAGTGCCGACGGCGTCACACAGGGGCAACCGGAATTACACTGGTCATCTTTTGAAGCACCTCCCTTCATTTTCAAGCAATCATGTGAGAATGGACCAGGTGTGTCAGTCCTACACCGCAGACGGAAGGCTCAAGGGTTGAGTGACAGACCGGACCTGCAGTGACCGTGGCTGGAAGCGAGGCTCACGGAAATCACCGAGGCCGCGTGGACGTCGCCTCCTCGGGAGTGGCTGGTGGCCGGGCAGGAAGCTGGTGGGAGGGCGCACAGGTGGGCGGGCCGCATCAGCTCACCGGGCCACCGGATGATGCCAGACAAGGGCACTGTCAGTGCGCACAGCCACTCCTGGCCCAGAGGCCACAGGTGACGGGTGCAGAGTGAGGGAGCTTGAGGGGGCACACCAATATGCAGGGGGACTGGTGTCCTGGGCGCCATTTCCCCCGGCCCCCAGCACCTTTTGTTGAGGTCCAGGGCTTCTCCTACGACCGGTTCACTGGCCACCAGTGACCAGATGAGATGTCGACGTCCAGTCTCAGCAGAGCAGGCGCTGGCCATCCAGCCTCGCGGGGTCCAGAGCACAGCCCGTGGGAGAGTCACAGACTCAGAGATGGAGGACACTGAGTCCACGAAACAAGAGGAATGAGGCCAAGACGGTGGCAGCCAAACCCCCCAACATCCCCGCCGTGGGCAGCGGTGGGTGCACACGGGGCTGAGAGGAGCCAGTGTCTGTCAGCAGCAGTGACCCTGGGCACGTCAGGTGCTTGGCGCCCAGACTGGACAAAGCCTGGCCAGCTCTCCGAGGCTCTTTTCCACGGAAGGTGTCAGGCCTGATTTAGTAACATCATATTCAAGAGCAAAAGGCAAGACTGAAACTCAGGAAAAACTGCTCAAATAGACACGGTGGCAGAAATCTCCTCCCATTAATGTAATTTTTAAGGACTCAGTTTAATCAAAATAGGTTTTTCCCTTTATTTTAAAATTTAAAATCCTAACCACGAGGATATGAATATCGTATTTTCCAAGTTCTTAGGGTACCCTAGTTCTGTGATCCCTGAACGCACCTCTGGGGAAGTGTAGAGGAGTTTTCTGTGCCTGCCGGGGGTGGCAGACAGGAGGGAGGCCCGAAGGGGAGTCCGAGCTCCCTGAGCCGAGCCACAGAGTGGCCAAAGCCCCGCTAGCAGGTCACAGGGCAGGGGCAGAGTCCGCAGGGAGTCCTGCTGGGCCCCCGGCTGCTCTGCAGCTCCCAGGCCCACCTGTCCCACCGCTGCACCGGGCACTGCAGGGGGTCAGCTTGGTCCCCCTCCCCAGCGAGGTCTCCGGGCTCCATAAGCAGGGCCCGGACAGCAGCCCGACACCAAGCAACTGGTGGAGGTCCCAGGGCGGACAAGAGTCCCACGCTGCCTGCTTGCCTGCAGGTCCCAAGGAGGACTCGGCTGGAGTTGCCGGTCCAGGTGTGGCCCTGACTGGTCTCTCCCGGCCAGTCCAGGGTCCTCTGGCCCTGACACCAGTCCTGTGAGATCCTGATAGGCGGCGTTCTTCTAACATTTCGAGGGGGTCATCGCGCCTCATCCGCGCCGGACCCTCCCCCAGACACTAAACACAGATCACACACTCTCTCCAGCCATCGGACAGGCCCCTCCATGTGTGGCGCGGACCTTCCCCAGCCAGCAGAAGCCACAGGACTGGGGCGGGGGGGACAGGACCGACACAGGGCTGAGCCCCCAGCAGCTCTGGGGGCACGCGTCCCGCACAGCAGGGTCTTCTCCGCGAGGGAGAGGCTCGTCTTACGCAGAGATCCACACCCCGTCTCCGGTCAACCCAGCACATGGTGAGCAGCCCTTCCAGAGACCCTGCCGGAGCCCAGCGACCAACCCCAGTTAACACATCAGAGCCCCAGTTTCTCTGAGGAACTCTACACACTCGCAGCGGCAGACACCCAATGGCGGCCTCCTCTGGACCGCAGCTTTGGACTCACAGGGACAAAGTGGAGCCGAGACTCCCAGATCCTCGCCGTGTAACACGTCTTACATCTTCTGCACAAAGCCTTCCTCTGCGCTTTAACACGAGACCACCCACTGTCTGCAGGACCGACTTGTGGCCCATTCACGTTCTCTCTGTTTTCCTAAAGTGAAGTTTCTGTGAACTCGTGGTCCTTCTCTGTCCAAATCCTGCTCACGAGAATTTGCGAAGTCCTTTCCTGACTCACTCTGCACTTGTCATCCTGCATTCGGCCCTCAGTGCCAACAAGTGCTGGTGCCAGTGCTGCCTGTGCTCACGGACATCAAGGTTCTCTGAGTTTAGCTGGGACGTGCATCAGCACAGAGTGACAAACTCTGTGTCAAAGAGAGCCCTCAAGACTCTTCTTTCTCCCTAACAAGGTCTATGTCCTACGTTTGTGCTCACGCACACAGTGAAAACTGGCACGAATCTTAAATGACATAAAGGCACACCAAACAAAGACTGACAGGTACACTGTAAGACCTGCAGGCACACAGGAAGAGCGTACCTGGGGGACGGATGGGCTGAAGGCCACCACAGTGACGGTGTCCGTGTGTCCTGACAGTCTGTGGGAGAAGGTGCTGGAGCCCATGTCATACACGTACGCCTGGAAGACAGAACCAGCAGGTTTTCTGTGTCGGGAGAGGCAACAGCCCACCATTACAGAGACCAAGTCTGCTGGATGCCGCAAACTGCCGCAGCGGCACCTCGCGTAATGGACAAAACACTAAGTCACAAAAGTAAGTTTTCAAACAACACACTTCTTTTCCCTCAAGATTTTTACCCTAATAAATCTATGTTATACTCATTACCCTATTACAAGACTCCACCATACTGTGACCAGTTTTAAACCTTTGCTCACGTCTGATGATTAATTTTAAGGAAGGAGTAAACTCTTATATCCCAGCCTCTCAATTGCTGGTCTTTGGTACCAATTCACCGCCAACAGCATTCCCCAGCTAGGGGTGCAGTGAAGGAAAGTTCACTCAGCGAGAACAGCTGTTATGAGGCAGCACGGTTCTGCCGCAGCCCAGGTGTTGCAGCTTAGCCCCCACCTGGCTACACAGCTCCACTCTGCTTGGGTTTTTCAGCTTAGCCAGGAAAATGCAAACCCCAGCCTCCAGTGTAAAGGGAAAGTGGGCTCCCAAAACCCAGGGGACCACTCCCCACAATATGTGCACAGTAGTCCTGCCCCTGGTCCCTGATTGGTCTGTCCTCATGCAAATGACGATACCAAATCCTCAGTTTGATTGGCCCAAAAGTCCTCATTGGTCATAATAGAGCCACTGGGATTGGTCAGAGCTGCACAGCTCCTATTGGATGGGGAAAGCTCCAGTCCTATTGGCTGAAACAGGATCCCAGGGGTACTCTCTAAGGGCTCAGCAGCAGGAACAGTGCAGGTGGGTGGCTCAGTGCATCTGCTCCCTGAGTGTGGGTTGTGTGGGGGCCCAGTGCACCAACAGTTGCTAGGCTTTGTGTTTTATTTTTTATTTCTCTTTTAAAATATTTTATTTATTTTTAGAGAGAGGGGAAGGGATGGAGAGGGAGAGAGAAACATCAATGTGTGGTTGCCTCTCACACACCCCCTACTAGGAACCTGGCCCACAACCCAAGCATGTGCCCTGACTGGAATTGAACTGGTGACCCTTTGGTTCACAGGCTGTTGCTCAGTCCACTGAGCCACACCAGCCTGGACTCAGACTAGATTTATTAATCTATTTTTTCCCCTCACTGTGTGCCCTGCCATGTATACTTTCTACTGCACTCACTCAAACTTGGTCTTGAGTTTTGAAAAGTGTTTTCTCTCGCTTTCTTAAATTTGTCAGTTTTCATCTCACACACTCCTGCTGTCCAGCAATTTCACTTCCGAGCTCTCATGTTTCTGCTTCGGCTGCTCTGTTAGAGTCTGTGTTTTCTCAATTTAGCTCAGCTCATATGCAACTATACCGTGGGGCTTCATCAGAATAGAAGGCACACTTCTCTGGTGTGGTCTCATCGTCTATGAGACTTTTTCTGGTTCATCCTCATCTTGTGTTGTAAAAAGGGTGGCCACACACAGAGTTCCTATGGTATTGTGGACTAGAGTGGACTAGAAACAGGACATACAGGAGGACAGAGACAAGGTTAGACAGGAGCGCCAGGGACACGCTGGGAAGGTTTCCGTGGGGTGCACAGAACGTGTGTGTCTACATTCTGCATCGCGCTGCAGAACCAGCAGGCTGTGCTGAGCAGAAAAGCAGAGTGGTTGGCGCGACTGGCCTCCCAGCTATTGGTGAAATCTTCCACTGTGACTGAGGCATTCCTCTCGTCTTAGACTGCAGTGCAATTCTTTCGCTTTCCACGCTCTGACACTCTGTTGTGAGGGCCGTGTGGGTTCAGAGGAGGGCACTTTCCGAGCAGACTGCCGCTGCGGTCATCAGATGCCCCTCGTGACCACTGGCAACATGTCAGGACTTCAAGTGCACTTCACACCTCCGTCTCCTCACGCCGGCTTCATTTCCCATCTTCCTGTTTCCAGTGTCTGGATCTTTACACTCTTGATCTCAGTCATTATATTTCCAAGTTGTATTCACATATATTAAATTAAAACACAGGGATCCAAAATTTCAAGGAAATCCAGTGTGCACAGCGGGCCTACGCTTGGCTTCTGAGAGAACAAGCCCACACGCAGGCCGTCTCGGGGTTTCCTGGGTAACATACAGGTGTGTGTGAGCAAAAGAGGGTTTTAAACTCTAACTGAAAACCAGGAAGTTATTGTACGTAATAAGATGTTACAAAAGACAATTTAATTGAATACATGGGTGGACTGAATGGAATGCATGGGCACGTGACTGGATGCAGAGAAACAAGTTAGAGAAAAAAACAAAAATTCCATGAGTTTGTTGCTGTTCGTGGTAGTGGTAGTGTTGACACAGTTTTTATTCAAAATTGTAAAAAGAATAATAATAATAGCAAAATTTTTAAAAAGTATATCCAAGATGGTGGCAAATAGTTCATACTGTCAAATAAATGTTATTTATGTCAATACTTCAGGTTGCTTTAATAAATTGGCAAATCATGAATTAGCTGCATGGTAATCGAGTTGGAGAATATATTGCTTTCTTTGAAAACACCTGTGCCACCTCACGCAGAGATGAACTCCAGTGCTGACCCAGCAGGTGACAAAGATGGCAACAGAGCACACCTGGTTATGAACTAGTAAAGTTTCAAAGAACTTCTCCTATTTAAGAGTTTCATAAAACGGTTTCAATGTTCTTAAATTCGATTCTCACCAGTTAAACTGAATATTTCAGAAAGTAAATGTGACTCAAATTGTAAGGTCATTATTTCTAAATAAACGTAATGATTTCCTTTAATTTTTGGAAATTTCTATGAATCTTTTGGTTTATACAACCTTCATAGACTCGGAGTAACTTGCATGGTGTCCTCCAAAATGGTCTGTCCGAGTCCCAACCCCAGCGCCCGCCAGTGGACCCCATTCGGAAACAGGACCTCTGCTGGTTTCAGAAGCTGCGGACCACAGAGAGTTGTGGATCCAGGAAGTCCGGGGACCAGGGTCCTCATCTTGGCAAGGAGAGGGAGACTCAGGGCCCACAGGGAGGCCGGGCGGCCGTATGAGGACAGGGCAGAGACAGCAGGGGAAGCCCCGAGCCCAAGAGTGCTGCAGACCGGCCACCAGCAGCAGCAGTGGAAGCAGGGAGGGCCAGATCCCTCAGAGCCCCCCAACTGCCCAGCATCAGATCCTGGCCTCCAGTGGGAGCGCGCCTCTGTCGTCGAAGCTGCCGATTTTGCAGTCACTCGTGACAGTGGCCGTGGGGACCAGCACTAGGCCTTTCAAACACGTGAGGAACAAATGGTTCTCTAAGTCAGCGTCTGTTCCCAACCTATCAGAAGATCCGCGTTATCTCATTATGAGTGCTGCTATCTGGTGAGTCAAAGAGAGCACAGCACGTATGTAACACTGGGCAACAGTTCCTACAGTGAAAAATGCAGGAGAGAGGGACGAAGCAGCGGGTGGGGCTGAGAGTTCCACACTTCGCTCAACACACCCCTGTGGCCTCTCCTCCCCACACGTCGAGGTCGGTAAGATACTGCTCATGTGCGGTGGTCTCGTGACTCACACTCCCGTCTCAGCCAACGTGCACGGCCCCCCGACTCCCACCCCCTAGAGGGAGGCTGGGCCTCCGGGGGCAGGGACCAGCACCTACGTGTCTGTCCTCGGCCCCGCTGGCCAAGAGCCGGCCACACGGGCTGAAGGCCAGGCCACATGGGTAGCAGCGGCTGGGGTGGCCCTCGAATCGTCGCTCACACCTACAGGAAATAAAGGAAACACCAGGGAAATGATTTTTTCATTTTTAACACAAATCAGGATAAAGATACCAACCTGTGGCTTTTCTTCAGAAAAATGGACAAACCGATAAGATCATTTTTCTACATGAGGATACTGAACCCTCAGCAAGGATCTTCGAAAGTAATTAAAGGACTTTCCAGAATCATAATTTCCCAGAGGTTCAAGCTAACACTAATGAAACGCTTTACATGTGAAGACTATTAAGTGATAAACGTACTGTTAAAAGCATAAACTGACCTTTTAAAACCATAAATTATTTAAAGCAGTGATTCAAAAACTTTTGGGAGGTGTGACATTCTATTAAGGCAGGTAAGCCTTACAGCCAACTACGTATAAAGTGCTACGTAAGACGTTTGTTGTAAAAAAAGGCTGTCAGGAACTCGATGCCGGTTTTATCAAGAAAAACTGCCGTTCCCTCTGGGGACGGCCAGGGCTGTGCGAAGAGCGCCTTGGCCACGTGCGCCGGCACCGCTGGGCTCCTTGGCGACGGCACGCTCAGGCGCCCTCGGGTGGCTCCTGCCCCCCAGGCAGCTGGCGGCCGCAGGGCTGAAGCCCACTCAGCACTGACCGGCAGAGTGCGGACACTCTGCTGCCCGTGCTCTCGTGGGGCTGGTCCCCGCACCCAGGGCAGGACAAGCAGGGCCACACTTGTCCGTAGGGAGAAGATGGATGATACAAGTGGAGAACTCAACGGCCAGCAAATAGCAGCACGAGACTAAACTGCAGCCCCACTCTGCCCACCTCGTGTGTGCGCCTGTGAAGGTGTTTGCTCTGCTCGCTACACACAGACACGTCGGGGTCGTGGGGCCTAACGTAGCTGCCAGAACATCTTTGCCAGGACAGGGAAACATCTGAGCGGGTGCCACTGCCGCATGACAGCACCCGATGGCCGCTCTGGGCCTCCTGACACGCGGGACACAGCCCCACACCGGGCACCTCGAAGGCCACCATCTCCCTCCCCGGTGTGTGCGGGCCCCACTGTGTGTGCAGCAGACTTCTTTCCCGTGGGCCCACGTGAGCGGCTCACCCAGCCCCGTCACGTCTGGAAAGGCGACCAGACGCACCTGTCGCCATGAGCGCGCAATGCTCCGCACAGCCGACCCCAGCGCCTGCCCCACCCCCACCCCGGCCGCCACCCCGGCAGGACGGGCCTCACCTCAGAGTCCTCAGGTCCCACAGCCGGACCCCGTCACCCACGGCCGCGGTGGCGAAGAGATTGTACGCCTGAGGCTGCTGGGTCGCGAAGCTCGATCCCTGCGAAGCAAAGGACAAGACAGGTGTGTGTTCCGAGGCTGGACGCACGCTCGCCCTGCTGCCGCCGCCACACCCCCCACAGCTGAGTCTGCAGTGAGAAACGAGGAGAACCTTCTTCTCCTTTCTACCAGCCTCGCAATTGGACTCCCAACCCTCTTCCACGCGGACAGCTGCGGACTGTGTGTCCCACCCTGAGACCCTCCAATGCCCTCCGTTCTGTGGAGCAGACGGTGGAGTAAAGACACACCGGGAAAGACCGCAGGACTGAGCCGTCAGTCTCTGCGGCTGACTGTCGAAGACAGGCCACAATCCAGCTGGCAGTCTGCCGACGACCAGGCCCCAAGACTGGGCCCCGAGAGCCCTGTGATGACCCAGGTGAGAGGCCGCGTGTGCCACCTGGCGCTGACCCCGAGGGCATGCGCCCCCACTGCGCAGGCTCACTGCCCCCCAGGCTGCTGCCACCAGAACACTGTAGCGTACACCTTGTGAGAGAGATAACGGCACTCCGTCCACATCGCCATTTGCTCGAAGACTGCACTGTCTCACAGTTCTCGAAGATCTCCTTCCTTCTACGTCGGGAATAGGTGCAACGTCAGGGCGGACGTGACGAAGTCTACTCGTGGGCACTTGTGCATACGCTGCACCCAGCCCACAGCAAGGCTGCCTCGCGACCAGAAATGCAGGCTCAGACAAACCCAACAACAAACACGCATGTCGAGTCCTACCTCTGTCTGACCGAGTCCGACAGCCTCCGTCCCTTCCTCCCGTCACACCTGCGGAGTGCAAACCGCTCCACACCCACGTCCCGGTGGGCCGCGGCGCACGCATGCCCCGCATCAGCAGGGCCTCCTGCTCCACGGCTGGGTGGCCAGGCCAGCAGTGTCCCCCGAGGCCGCACACAAGCAAGCACACAGTCAGCAAACACCCGGAGACGGTCTCCTGGGCACAGGGTGCGCGCCAGGCTCTGAGCACAAAAGGAACAAACTCGGCTCTGGTTCCACAGACAGGTGGACAGGTGGGGATGGTGACAGCACCTCCCAGCGGCGCCAGAGGGCGGGCCACCAACGGAGGGCAGCAGCCCACAGGGTCAGAGGCTACGGAGTGTCATCGGCTTCCTGATAAACCCCAGAGGACATAAAGAACAGGACAAGCAAAAGAAAAATAAAACAGGTATTTGCATGGAGATGCTGACAGACCAGCATCCACACAGGAAAATGATGAGAAAGATGGTGGAGGGATCAAAGAAGAAAGGCGCCAAATGGGTCCATGACACACAGACACAGGCCCAGCGTGGGGGCGGCCCGAGGGAAAGGGGGCAGGTGGAGGCGTTGCTTGGGGTGCAGGGTGACACACCCACATGTCATGTGTCATGTGTGGAGACGTGTGGCAGCCGGGCACCTGGAACCGTGTGGTGTTGTCAGCCGACACCACCAGCACACTCAATTCAGAAACAGAAGAGCGGCAGCAGTGAGGGAGACCAAGCCCGCGGCTCGGAGACCAGGCTGACGACAGAGCCTGACCACCCGCGGCGCGTCTCTGCACAGGGCACCTGCCGCACCTGAGAACACACTACACACCTCTAGGTGCTGCCTGTCAGACTCCCACCCAAGACTTGCGAGCAGACTGGTCTCCTCCAGAAACTGCCCTGTGCACGTGCGCCTGACCGTTACACTAACACCTGCTTCTCCCAGTGCAACAGGCGGCCGTCACTCCAATCAGCAAATACCCAGGGGGTGGATGCCCGGCACAGACGCTGTCCTGGGCCCTCAGAGGCGCTAGGACACCCAGCGCGCCAGTGTCTGCCAGCCCAACGGGCCCCACAGCGTCCCAGTCGAACGTCCCCGTAGTGGGGAGGGCGCAGGGGTCGGGCGCAGGGAGACGGGAGGACACTGGGCGTTGGGCAGAGACCCACCACCTGACAGACAGAACTGGGCGCCCGAAGCCCCCCAGTGTCGTCCGCCAGCGTCACCCCAACACACCTGGGGAAGAACAGTGGCTGCCAACCTCTCATTGAGCTGCACTCGAGTTTAAAGCAGCCAGGATACCTGACAGTCACTCAAAGTGTCTGACTCCATCTTCAGATTCACTGGAAAGCCCAGAAACAGGCAAAGTCTAGGAACTAGTCTTGACCCCAGTCCCAGCTGGTCTTGCTGTGACATCAGCGTGTGGGACCACAGCACTCACGCCCGGAGCAGAGGGCCTGTCCAGGCCACAAGCCGTGGGCCTGGGGGCACGGATGAAAACGCGGAGGCTGCCCTGGCAGGCCGAGCTGCCTGCCCAGCACGCAGGCCTGGAGTCGCTGTCTCAGCAGAGGCCTCGGAAAGAAGTCACAGCACCCGGCACAGGGCCGCCTGCTGCGCCCAAGGGCCTGATCCTGAGCCTTCTGTCCATGCTCGCGTGGGCGACGCTGCATGAGTGCAGAGGGCAGCGTGATTGTCTCCTCAACGCCCCTCTCCAGGCCGATGTTCTCCACGTATAAACCAGGAAAACTTTCCCACACCCTAATTTGAAACGTCCTAATTGATCAGCCGCTGAGGGGACACTGATGGGAAAAGGAGTCAAGACCAAGGCGTTCACAGACCCCATGCAACACCACAGAGGCCCCCGGGGGCCAAAGTGCCCGCCCTGCGGGGGCCCCTCCCAAAGCCCCACCGAGGTCTCAGGACGGCTGCCCCTGAGGAACAAGGCACCTTCAGACCGCACCGTGAGATGTGAATCCACCCACATGCTCAACTCCAGTCCTGAGCCTGGGCCCTCCGGGGGGGTGTTCTTAAACTATCTCTCGGTCAGAACGGAGCTGCTTACCCGAAGCCCAGAAGCCATGGGCCCACGAAGGCTGCTCCGCAGCCAAGACTTGGGGTGGCTGTCCCTCGGGCCCTCAGTGCGGGCAGTGAGGGGACACCCACAGTCTTGGTGAGATCTAAGTGAGGTCGTGTTACTAGTGAGGTCAAAAACGGGCCTTAAAATAACCCAAGACCAACATACGAAACTCAACATCCACCACGATGTGAAAATCTGCGCACATCAAACGCCAAGGCTGGGAATATCACAACGATCGACAAGGCTTCGCCTCCGGCGCAGCGGCCAGCTCACAGTACCTCAGCGGAGTCGCACCAGCGCAACACTACGAGCGAAGCCTCTCACGAGCAACACGCAGTGTGAAGCACTCACTTTGTTCTGGCAAATCTGGTGCACAGGCCGTGTGTGAGCTCCTGTGACCACGGCCGCGCTGCGGCCGGCGTTGAGGTCGAAGACTTCCACGGCCCTGTTCCGGCCGGCAGCCAGCACGAGGTCTGCAGGGTCGCGTTAGGGAACGCTTGCGAGCCCTGTTTGCACGGTGAGGGAACGCAGCCCTGGTGGGGGGGGGGGACAGGTGCGGTCTACGTCCCAGCCCCACACCAGCCCCTCGTCCCCAGGTGCCAATGGGGCTCAGGGGGCTCCTGAGGACACAGGGGACATGCTGGGGTGAAGCAGATCTCAAGGCGAAAGCCCACGAGCTCCCCTGACAGCTGAGCGAGGTCTGAGGAGGGTAGGGGGGCAGCATGGCAGGTGGGTGTGGACGCGCAGGTGCTGGGCTCGGGAGATGCCCCCGAGATGAACGCCAGCAAAGCCTGCAGGGCTGGCTCACGGGGCCCAGGCTGTGCAAGGGAGCAGGGGACACGTCGCCAGGGAGTGTGACCAACTGCAGGGAACTGGTGCTCGAGGACAATGTAGGAACTCAGGGCCGTGTCACCCCCAGAACTACCCAACTGCCCGTGTTTAGCCGAGAATGCTGAAAGGTGTACATGGCAGAAAAAATGCATGAAAACACCGAGAGGTGGGCGCTGCAGCCCAAGTGCCGGCTGCAATGCTGAGCCACCGTCCCCAGAGCAGGCAGAGCCGCCTCCATGGCTGCCAGGCAGAGCCACACATTCTGCCCAGTCACTGTGCTGTGCTGTTTTTAGCGAAGGTTCTAGAGTAACGACAACATCTCATAAGATATACTAGAACCTTCTAACACCTTACGCCAGGCCTTATGAAACTTCAGCAGCAGAACTCTTCAAAAAGAATCTGAATCAGGACTTTGATAAATTACAATGTTATAAAATAAAGTCCTGGAGCCTGTGATTTTTGCTTTTAAGTAAATTTAAATCAAAGCTTTTTAATTAAAAGGGGTGCTGTTGGCCATAACACCTCAGAGCATCACAGGTTCGGGCTCAACCTGACGTCCCTTTGAAGGCAGTGGCTCGGAGTCTTGAGGCCTCCATGTGGGGGGCGGGGCGGTCTGACCGGTCAGCACACGCAGTGGGCGTGGCTTGACTTTGATGCGCACAGTTTCTAGGGCTGCTCCACCCGCTGCTGAGAACAGCAGGTGAGATGCTCTGCCCGCCAGTTTTTCCCTGTGCGGCACTTTCCGCAGTTGAGCTGCACCTGTGACGTCATCTAGAGTCTGCGTGCCCCTGCCCGCCCCGTGCCCGGCACGCAGCCGGAGCTCAGGGAGAAAGGATATGGGAGTAGAACTCGTTGACGGCCGACAGGCAGGTGATCTCCGCAGCACCCGCCATGGGGAGCCTGAAGACTGGGCTGCACCTGCTCCTCTGTTTGTACCTGGAAAGAAGGCGAAGATAACCAGCGGCTCTGCCCGCCTCCACTACAACGAGGCTCCCATCCTATGAATCACCCAAATCAAAACAAGTTTTCATGTCACCTAGTAGCCATGTTCCACACCTCTGAATGAACCGGAACTCCCTTGACCTTACTTTGCAAAACGTCATGAGAAAAACGTTGTATGCAGACAAAACTAATGCACTGCTGTCTATGAGAACGCACGCTTTCTCCTAGTTCTAAAGTAACTCTGTATACGTAATGAGACATCCAGTCCCTAGTAAAGGGTTTATATTTCCGTTCAAACATGCTTTCCTCATGCTTCCTAAAGGCTTGATAAGCGTGTGGTCTGAGCCCTGACAATGACCATGCAGAGTGCAGGCACCTGTCAGCAGTGCCGGGAGAGTGGGACGGGGGGCGCTGAGGCCAGGTGGCCAGAGGGGCGGGGGAGCGGGGAAGCATGGGGCTGGCAGTCAGGGCACAGGCAGGTGAGGGGCCGAGCCGCTGGGGGCTCCATGAGGATGAGCCAGGCCGCCGACCCCACCTTCCACAGGCGGGTTGGTGCTGTGTGGGGTCCGGTGGGTGCTCCTGGGGTGACGCAGGTGCAGGACAGGACTCCTGCGTACAGGGACCAGAGGGGGCAGCTCAGAGAGCACCACCCCACAGAGATGCCGGGGACAAAGTGGGTGAAGTCCCAGGTGTGAGGACGGAGCCCAGGGACAGCAGGACGGCCACCGAGGCAGAGAGAAGTTGGTGACTGGAGGCTGCTGAACCCTATGGACTGCAGGGGCAAGGGAAGGCACATCGGAGAGAGAGCGGGTCATGTGAGAGGGCACCAGGCATTTGAGGTCGCACAGCCAAAACACTGGGCAGTGGGCAGGACCTGGGAGGGGCTGCAGCAGTGAAGATAAAATGACTCTGAGGGCCAGGGTGGGGCCACAGGTTTACGTCACGCTGTCAGTCAGCAGCAGCTGCACTCATTTCAACCCAACAGCAAGAGTGGCCCAGGGCAGGGGGCCGGGATGTGGGCCCTGGGGGGGTTCTGCTGAGGGTCAGACGTGAGGAGGCGCTGGCAGCGGACCCCTCGGTAGAACATCACAGGGAAGGGCAGGTGCAGACTTAGGCCTCCAGGCCCGCCACCACCTGGGGGAACAGCAGCCTGGCGATAGGTGCTCCAGCCTGGGGCCACCCAGGTAAAGGTCCTATGCTGGGAGCCCGAGGGCTCGGGAATTAGTGGTCACGTCCAGCTGAGGCCGGTACTTGGGGGTAGAAGTCCGAGAGTGATACACAGGCCCGGGGACACCCAGCCCAGCCCTGCCTGGGGAGCACATCTGGGGACGCAGGTACAGTGCCTGCTGGGAGAGGACGCTGGCTGAGCTCTCGGCAGCCCCCAGTGTCAGGTGGCCAAGCCCTCACCCGTGACGCAGGACAAAGCACAGCTCCCGCCGCTACAGAAGGAAGGGCCAGGGAGGGCCGGCCACTGACCTATTCATCTCGTCCTTGCGTGTGTCCACATGGTACTTGAGCAGCAGCAGCTCGGGGCCCGCAGACAGCAGCAGGAAGGCATCGAGGTAGTAAAACTGGGCGGCATGCACGGGCTGTGCCAACACAGCCTTGCCCTGCAGAGCACACCATGCAGTCACCATCGCGTGACGCCCACAGTGCCACGGGAACGCTGCTGCTCTCAACGGGGAGCATCCGCCCAAGCACAGGCCCTGCCACGGGTGCTGCTGTCTCGGCTCAGCCCACTCCCCGCTGTTGCTTCTGCTCCCTGAGTCCTTCTGCACGAGGTTATGGGGTCAAACCTTCCCATCGCCAGCGTGGGGAGGGTGACCATCAAAAACCAGAAGGAAAGACTTAAAACTCAGCAGCAAAGATATTCACTATCGAGGATTCTGCTAAAGCCAAAATCTTAAATGGCCTCAAACAGCGGTGCAAGGCATCCACGCTCACTCGGCACAGCCCGCAAGTGAGGTGCTGACCCCTGGGCACACGCCTCCTCCACCCAAGCCCTCCCTGGTTAGCTCTCCTGGTGTCCAGCCCCGTTTCACAATGAGACTCACACCACACACAAGAAAACGTGACTCGAGTCTTTGAAAGTCGGCGAAGTGCCAGCTCGTAAGGTGACACATCAGGGCCCAGGTCTCGTCACCCTGCCCACCCCGTCGCTTCCCGTCTCCGAGGGCCGCCCCCAACCGTCTGCCACCCAGCAGCCTCCGCCGATGCCCCAGAATGGCTCATTTTCTCCCCAAAGGTGCTTCCTCCCCATGGTGCGCCCTGGACCACCATTCCCTCTGATGTGTAACATGTGCCTGCAGGTTAGTGCTCAGTTTTGCCATTGGAGTCCACAACAATTGTAAGGCATGTCTAACTGCAGGCACGTGTGCACACATGTGTCATATACACAGGCCCACCATGCATGTGTGTGCATTCACACACGTGCCCTTAGAAACACTCCCGTCACTGTCAGTGCCTTGAAGCACATGGCTGGTCGGCCCCATTTCCTCACCCCCTCGCTGAGGGGCAAAGTTGGCCCCCATGGCTGTGACCACCCAGCTGCCTCACAGGCACAGGCGGGGCTCTAGAGGTCAGCACAGTTACCAGACACAGGACAGCCTCCCTGCTGCGTGCCGACCACAGCCTCAGCATCCCGTCCTGGGAGGCAGACAGCAGCCATCGGCCATCGTGGCTCCAGTCCAGGGTGCTCACGGCCCCGTCGTGACCTGGCGGGGGACAGACAGGAGGGAGGGGCCAGGGTCATGGTCAGTGTGACACCCGTGGAACCACAGCCCATGGGGACGATGATTTCATTGTGAGGCTTTAGGTGGTTTTTGAAGAACATGTTCCCAAAATTCACATTTTTTAAAATAAGAAGTTCAAAATTGTGTGCATCTGAGAGTAGGTTTTAAAAGAACCTTATATTCATTCATTAGGTCAAGTAGTTTTTTGGTGAAGGAAAAAATAAACAAATGGTTCTTCATCAAAATAAAAAGTTTCTGCACGGCTGAAGAAAACAGCATTAAAATGAAAAGGGAACTAACCGTATGGGAAAACATATTTGCCAATAAAACCTTGGACAAGGGTTTGATCTCCAAAATACATAAAGAACCCACATGAGTCCACTCAAGGTAGATAAACAATTCAACTAAAAAATGGGCAAAAAACCTGAACAAACACTTCTCCAAGGAGGACATACAGAGGGCCCAGAGACATATTAAAGGATACTCAGCATCACAAGCCATCAGAGATGTAAATTAAAAAAACCACGATGAGATACCACCTCACACCAGTCAGAATGGCCATCATAAACAAATCAACAAACAACAAGTGCTGGGGAGGATGTGGAGAAAAGGGGACCCTAGTGCACTGTTGGTGGGACTGCAGACTGGTACAACCACTGTGGAAAACAGTATACAATTTCCCCAAAGAACTAAAAATGGAACTGCCTTTTGACCCAGCAATTCCGCTGCTAGGACTATATCCTAAGAATCCTGAAACACCAATTCAGAAGAACCCATGCACCCCAATATTCATACCAACACAATTCGCAATAGCCAAGTGCTGGAAGCAACCTAGGTGCCCATCAGTAAATGAATGGGTCAAAAAACTATGGTACACTTACACAATGGAATTCTACACAGCACAGAGAAAGAAGGAGCTCCTACCCTTTGCAACAGCATGGATGCAACTGGAGAGCATTATGCTGAGTGAAATAAGCCAGGCAGTGAAAGACAAATACTATATGATTTGACCTATAAGTGGAACCCAATCAACAAACAAACAAGCGAGCAAAACAGAACCAGAGACACAAAAACACGGAAAGACTGACGGTGCAAGAGGGGAGGGGGTGGGGGCAACAGGGCAAAGAAGAGGAGGGGTCGAGTCCAGGCACGGGGTAAAGTCTCCAGGGACGAGGACAACGGGGTGGGGGGAGGACTGAATGTGGGAGTGGGGTGGGCGGGGCAGGGGAGAGTGATGGGGAAATGGAGACAACTGTAGAGGAAAAATAAAAAAACTAAAACCGCAGAAGAACCTTACACAAGGCACAGAAGCCTGTGGGTCCCAAGAGCACACTTGGAAGAGCTGTTTTCCTTTGATGCTGAAGGGAAGGGTCAAGGGGGCCACTGAGCGTGCTCACATGCAACTCAACTGTTGGGAAAACCCAAGGAGCTCTGGCCACAGTGCCGGGGCCTCACGGTGCCACCCTGGCAGGAAAAGTCCCCAGGGACGAGGACAACGGGGTGGGGGGAGGACTGACGCCCCAGATGTCGATCTCAGAGCCCCCACCCCCAGCGCCCTCAACGCATGGGAACAAGGAGTAGAAGGGGTCTGGAGAGGATGGGAGACAGGCTGCCCAGTCCCATTGGAATGCCAGAGGAGGCTCCAGGACCAGGCAGCGGGTCCCTTGGACGCCGTGGCCCTTACGTTCATGGCCTCCACGTTGACCAGTCATGTCTGAGGACACTGGGTGGCTGGGAGGTCAGGCTGATCGAGTGCACAGGCCTGGGCCCAGCCACCATTGGTGCAGGCCCCCCCGCCCCAGTTCCACCCCCCACCACCACCGTCACAGAGAAATCAACTGAGGCCCGAGGAAGCATCAGGCGCCCTGCGGCCCGCACAGCCCAGTGACGGAGCACATTGGCAGTGACGCCTGAGGTGCCCACAACCCACACTCTTTGAGGGAAGCTATGCAGAATAAGCCCCCGTGGCTTCAAGCACCCTGCTATCCCCAGTTCTCCACACGAGCCCTGGCCCCTGCTGCTGCCACGTGAGAATCACACACCATCGTTTGCTGAGGCCGAAATGAGCCCCACAGTCTCCTGGCCACGCGTGTCCGGGAACCAGAAGAACCACATAGCTGGCAGATCCAGGAGGGCTGGTCCAGGTTCTGAGACAGGCAGGGAACCAGAGGCCATCTGAGTGGCTTTGCTGCCCTCTGGTGGGCACTTCTGGCAGTGCCATCACCACTGCTGCTTAGCTCACAAGTTGCTGGGAAGGGCAGCGTGACCTTGCACTGGACCGTGTGTCGGCAGCTCCAAGACCACTGCCACCACTGCTGAGGGGCCCAGAGGCCCCCGTGCAGCTGCCCTCTCAGCCCAGGGGGTGAAAGTCCGGCTGTCAGGCTGCGGGACCTGCATGTGCTGACGTGCTGGCCGCGTGAGCGGCTCCATTTCCTGGCACAGTGGTCAGGCCACTCTGAGCCCCACACACCCACCCACCCATACACACACACATGCAGCACAGAGCGGGCAAGGCTGCATGGCCCAGGGACACCGACAGGAAGTCATGGCATGTAACAGCCCGATTTGTCCAGGTCCGCTGCAGCCCCCGTGTCCCACCCTCGCCCTCCCCTCCCTGCTGCCCCTGATAAGCAATCAGCCCTACAGACAGGGTGAGCGGGCCCCAGGCCTGCTCTGAGCCCCCCACCCAGGGCTGGGTCCCCGGAGGGGCCCAGCCCAGGACAAACACCAGGCAGGAGGATGAGGCGGAGCCTCACTTGTCAGTCAGGAAGCAAGACACCCCGAGCCGAACAACCTCTTTTCACAAAGATCGGTGTTCTGTATGTCCACCACCTTCAGTGGAATTTTAATGGAACGTGTCCCAGCCCTTGTCCCTGGGTGGGGTGCCGCTGACAGTGGTGCTGGGTGGGGGACGGTCTCCCTTCTGAGCGGAAACCTGGACTCCTTCACCAAGTTGGAAACACAATTGTCACTGGCCACCCTGGAACCTGCACTGTGTCCTCATGGGCCAAGCACTCGCAGGGAGCTCCGTGCAGCACCCAGCTCCCCACGTGGTCAGAAGGCCCAGCACAGCCTTCCCCGCCTCCCACAGTATGCTGACGGTGCAGCCCCAGACTCAGCCTCACACCCAACCCGACCCTGCAGGCCCAGCCGGGGCGCCAGCTGCCAGCCACAGCTCCTGGCTCACAGGGGATGCCCTCTCTGGGCAGCAGAGCTCCATGGAGTGCATCTCAGCCCCAACTCCGACCTTGATTCTGCTCTTCGCTTGTCTTCAAGGAGGCAAAAGTGGCCTGCAGCCATTAACAACCAAGGCCAAAGTGAGACCAGCCAGCAAATTCCCGTTCACTGAACCCTGGACACGGTTTACCTAAGAAAAGAGCAGGTGTCCCAGTGAGATCGGCACCGAAGACCAGCAACACGTGGTTGGCTAGGCCACAGGCCAGCCGCCGCCCGTCTCCTGCTCGAGAAAATGAGAGAGGTCCTCATAACCGCAGCCAGCGAAGTCCAGTGGCCATGGTGCCCCCCTGGACGCCGTACCTGAGAACTGGACGCAGCAGACGGCGGCCGGGCCCTGGGGGACGGCAAGCTGCCTGCGGAGCAAGGTCGGCACGGACTTCTCCGAAGGGTACTCCTTGCTGGAGAGGGACGGGTGAACACAGAGACCAGGAAAGGGTCCAGGTCAGGTGGGAGTGGAAATCGACACAGTGGGGTTTCCCACTGCTATGTACGGTTTCACCCCATCAGACTCAAATATCTGCACACTGTTGCTCTCAGAGCGACGAGATGGCTCTTTAAAGTAGACCCGGGTCCCTCAGTGCCCCAATGCTGGTGTTTTCAGTGCAAATTATCGAGAATGTATGGTGTTCACTCTCAACCACCCTGGATGCCTGATGGCTGGGGGAAGGGGGAGGTCCCCAGGGAAGCGTCTCACCACAGGGCTCAGCCCCTGTGCGGGGCCACGTGAGGCTGACCACACACAGAAGGAGCAGCGGCCCCTTCACCAGAAAGTCACCCTGTTCCCAGGGTTTGGGGGCAAGGACAGCGCGCCCAGCTGTCTCTCCACACAGTATCCCAGCCCGCTCCTCAGGGCAGAAGCCTACTGGGCAGCCTTGAGGCAGCGGCAAGGCCAGGCCGGGGCCAGCAGGCTGTGGGGGCCTCATATGCCCTCCCCGCTCTGGGTCCCAGACCCACACGCAGATGTGACCTGAAGCCCGCAATCACGGTGCCACTGTGGGTCCCAGAAACATGGAGATGGCCAGAGCACAACAGGGGGCCAGAGAGAGGGCAGCTGTGATTGGGAAGCACACACATGCTTACCCACATGTGTCACACACTTATCTGCACACATGAACATACACATCCCCATGCAGATCCATGTGCACATCTGCACTTATCCAACCACATCTGCATGTTTAGCTGCACGTGTGCACACATGTGTATCCACACATGTCAGTACGTCTGCACCCCATCCACATGCATGTCTGTGCCTATGCTCACACTTGTTCGAATATGTATACACATGCATCCACACCCACCCACACATGTATCCACATGTGTATCTGCACACATATCCACACTTATCCAGGAACCTATCCCCACATACATCCCCACACATGTCCACACACCTGCCTCACAGCACGCAGGGCCATCCCTTGGGCCTCAGGCTCATGTGTCTAGATGCCTGGACCCAGGACAGGTGTGGGGCCTGCACCCTCTCTACAGAAGGCCCCTGAGAGCCACCATGTCACCCAGGGTGGCTGGGTCTGGAGGGCCAGGCCCTGCACCCCAGTCTCCAGGAGCGCGGTTGGGGCCTGGCCCTGGGGCTGTGCTTGCCGCCCCACAGCTGCCTCGCGGGGCGGGGCTCCCGCTCCTGGCACAGCCTGACAGCCACGGCCACGAGGAGTGTGAGCAGGCGGCACTGGTGTCCGCTTGGACCTGCAGGTGGACAGGGCTCAGCGTCCGACCGATGAGGGTCAGAGTGAACAATCTTCCAGACCCTGCGGCCCAGACCTCTGCTCACACAACATGGGATGAAGTCCCCCACATGCACGGCCTGCTGTCCACTGAATGGCCGGGACTGCGGGCTGGCCCTGCCAGGGTCGGACGTGGAGCCGGAGACGGCCGCACTCGGGCAAGACTGAGGGTGGAAGAGCATGCCCGCGTTCAGCGTGCACGTCACTGGCCCCACGAGACCAGGGCTGGGCCGCCCCAGTGCCAGCACCCCCACCCTGTGGCTCCCTGAGGACCCCGCCCAGGACAACTGTCCACTGCAGAACCTCCTAAAGGCAGACTGTAACAAAAACTCAGTGCTCCAAAGCTGCTGGGGCCGGCAGAACAGCAGCACATCTGAAGCATGACAAATATGACAGAATTAAATTTGCCTGAAGGATCTTCACACGTGCATGGGTGTGCACACACACCCGTGTAAGCAGACGTGTGTAAATGAGGCCTCCGCCATCCTAAACGGCTCAGTGGACTGTGTAAGGGTCTCTCCGAGTCACCCAGGTGTGCGCGGGGCACATGCGGAGGTCCGTACCGCTGGTGCGTGTTCCTGCGTCCTGAAGACCTGCCCCGGTCGCCCTTGACGGCGGTCTTTGGTGAAAACGCAGCGGCGCTGTGGGAAAACCACATGTCGGCCTCAGACACACTTGGAACTGCTCAGGAGATCCTCATAAAAGCACGTGCATGCGGAAGCGCCACTGGCACCCCAGGTCTGCGACAAACCGCGCCCTCTGGTCACTCACCAACATGGGCTGGGTCGGGCTAGGAGGGAAGGGGACTGGGGTCTGGAAACCATGGGGAGTGAACCCTGTGCTGTTCCCACATGTGAAGCGCCGGCCAAGCAGCCAGCGTCTGGCCAGAGAGCAGGAGTGGAGCCAGAAGGCTCTGTGCGAGCGCCGCCCCATGGCCTCTGGGGTGCACCCAGGGCAGGAGGGGTGACAGGGAGGGCAGGAGGGGTGACAGGGAGGCCAGGGCACACTTGGAGCATGGAAGGTGTGAGGTTAGCGGAGACAGTTGGCCACAGGGAGCCCTGGGGAGCCTGCCCGGCACCCGACCTGCCCACTGACTGCGGGACCCCCATGCTTCCCGGAAACAGGGCCGAGTCAGGGCGCGTGGAGAGCAGACGCAGGAAAGCAGACACAGGCTCAGGCCCGAGGCAGCAGCAGTGGGGCAGCATGTCTGCACCTGCTTCTGAGAACCATGGGGCCGCCAGGCGGCCGTGCCCACAGTTCTTGGCACACACTGTGTCCAGTCCCGGCCCTGCCCCGGCCACCCCTCAGGCAGCCCGCTCTGAGCGCAGGGCTGCACTGCCGGGGACAGAGCAACAGTGCGGAGCTGTGGTCTGAGAACAATGTGCACCTCACAGGGCCACAGACGGAGCGCTGACCACAGGCCGGGACCAGGACACACTCAGCAAACACTTCTCTGGCAGCTGCTGCCGCTCTGTGCCTGGGACCCTCAGGGGCCAGGCCCCTCTACCTGCTACCTGTGACCACCTCCCGTCCCCAGGGGTCACCGCAGGGCACACTCTGGACATTTGAGCCCCAACAGCTGTGGGGTACACGTCCCGCCCCCATGCGCACGGAGCCGCGGAGACTCACTGTGGGGCAGCTGAGTAGCCTGAGGAGCGAACCGAGCTGTGGAACACTAGGGGCTGGTCCCGCACGGCGCCCCGGGCAGCTGGGAGAACATGGGTTCAGAGAGGCAGACGTGTCACACTGGCGTGCCACCGTGCCCGCGACGAGCACAGAGCCCCTGACATGCAGGGAAGTCTCCAGAAGTGGCCTAGAGCCTGCACAGGGCCCCCCATGCCCAGCCAGCTGGCACCCACAGACCAGGGTGCCCGGGGCCGCGAGAGGTAAGGGGACAGCGAGTATTTTCCCTCGTCCCTTCAAGGACACAAGAGGGCACCGTGTGGACCTGGGCGGGGGCAGTAGTCCTCTCCGAGTGGACGCCCACGGATTCGAGGCCACAGGGGCGTTAATGCAGCTCTGCACACAAAGCCCGAGCATCCTCCCCTTGCCTGCCCCGCTGCCCCTATGACACCGTGAGGCAGAGGAGGGCCCAGCCCGTCGGGGGGTCTGCACCCGCCGCCTTCAGGAAGGCTCCTTCCACACACGCCACCTGCCACAGCACACTCGGAAGGTCGGCATGCTGGCGGCAAAGAGATCCATGCAGTGTGTGTGACACGACACTTCACGTGTGCGGTGACGTGGGACATGATAGGGTGACGTGGCCTCTGAAGGGACATGACATGACAAGGTACAATGTGAAGTGAGGTGCTGGCACAGATGGTATGGTGTGGCATGGCATGACATGGCGCGACATGGCGTGATGTGGCGTGACGTGAAGGGGCAGGGAACACAAAGGCCGAGGGGCACCTCTGCTGTTCCCTGCCCGGGTCCACACAAGGCTTTACGCAGCGGACCGGACTTGGGGTAGGTCGCTGGAGGGAACAAAGATGTCAGTGTCAACGATTTCTAAAGAAGACCATCTTAAAACACGAGTTAACGTCGCCTAGCACTCCTGCATGAAAAGCAACGTGTGGGTCCGTGTGGACACCTCTCAGGGCAGACAGTGAGAACAGGTGTGTGAGAAGACTGTTCCTGCAGCCCGGGCACCCAGGGCAGCGCCGGCTGGGACTATGTGTCGTGACTGGGAAGGACTGTTCGTGTGTCTGGAAAGGCACCCGAGTCTGTGCGGCAATGTGACGTCACAGGGTTTCACACCTAACTCTCCAGCCAGGAGAACAAGAAAGACGTTGTCACGATAAACTGCCACCAAGTGGCCACCACAGGCCACCGCTGGGCCGGCCCCTGGAGAGACAGCCACTGGTGTTCTGAAAAGTTGCCGAGTCCCTGCAAGGTGTACCCAGTCTGGGAGAAGAACACCCAGCCCTTCGCCTGCCCTGAGGACCCGAAGGGGCTGCACAAACGCAAACCCCAGAGCAGCTCAGTGCCGCCCACGCCGTGGGCACTGGGCACAGACCGCGTCTCGGAGAGCGCCGTACTGACCATCACGTTTGTGGCCGCCCGGCTTGGTTCGTCTCTCCGCAGTGACCCCGAAGTGCAGAGGGGAGGTCGGCGAGACACAGGAGCTGGAACGAAATGGGACGCTGCAGCGGGCAGGCGCGCCTGCCAGAGCTGTCTCAACAACTCGGGCCGTGAGCACAGTGCAGGGGCAAGTGCACATGGGTGTGAGCATGGGTGTGAGCGTGCAGCATTTGGAGGGCAGCTGACAAGCTTCCTCTCATCATCCCAAGAAATGGAGCTGCGTGTTGACGGGAGAGCTGCACTGCCACCTGCGTCCCATCCTGGAGCACAGTGTGTCCCACACAGAAACAACCTGCGCCCCCCGTGTCACACAAGATGGACACGGCAGTGAGTCCTTCCAAACAAGGCCAGTGCAGCTGGGAGCTCACCACTCTGCTCTACATGCTGCCAGCTGATACACGGGCACATGCAGCCCCACCCGAGCACAGCCACCTGGGCAGAGCCAGCTGGGCAGGCCCCCCTGGAGAGACCCACCTGGGCAGCACTGAGAGAGGCGTTCCCAGGAGGGGGCGCTGCTGAGACCTCACGAGAGCAGCCAGGTCAACCTCCAACAGTGTGATCTCGCCCCCAAACATAGAGGCGAGCAAGCAGAAGGCCTGCGAAGGTCGGGAAAAGGCAGGTAAATGCGACCCGGTCACGAACACCAGACCCGACTCCCCGAACACGCAGCTCTGCCAGCAGCAAACGTGCGTCCAGCACCAAGGACTTCGGGGCACGACTCCCCACGCTGTCCTCACACAGACCTCGGCACCGAGCCCAAGTCACTCAGGCAGGAGACATGAGCACGGTTCACATGGACAGATGGACAGATGGACACACACACCCACAGACTCCCAGGTGCTGAGTGGGGAAGACTAACCTTAGCATTGCTACTCATCACAGCACAGGATCCAGCAACCTGAATGCTGAGGTTCCTAAAATCTTGAGTTTCGGCAAGAAAAACAAAGTAGCAACATTTAGAGGGTGAGAAGGGGAGCTAATCACTCAGCAATACGTCTACCCAGCGTGCTCCTGACACTGCAGGGACAGGGCGGGGCACACGCACACACACACATGCACACACACACACAAGTGGGCGGGAGCGGGCAGTGACGGGAGGAGGAGGCGGCGGGGCCCAGACACAGGCCTTTGGGGGTCCTGGGCAGCCCCGGAAGCACAGCAGCATGACGAGGGAGGAGTGGCATCCCCTGACCCGGGGCGGGGGCTGTGGGCTGGGCCGTGCTCAGTATCCGACTGGTCCCTGGCCCCACGGCCCCCAGGCAGCAGGGGCTTGTCTCTGCAGAGCCGGAAGAGAAGGGAGGCTCGGAATTCCAGCAGGGGGTGAAGCGGAGGGGCAGGGCAGAGAGAAGTCCCTGGCAGGTGCCTTCCCGATAGGGGCCTTGCTGACAGGGAGGAGGGGGCGTTGTGATCCCTCCTACCGGGTGGACAGACGGTGGGGACAGGGCGGGACTGGAGGGAAGGGCGCGGCGGCCCAGCTGGCACAGGTCCAGTCGGACCCATGAGGCTGTCTGCGCAGAGCAGGCACTGACGTCCTGCGGGGAGCCTTGGGACGGACAGACGGACGAGCGCCAAGGGCCAGGGCCATCCCACGCAGCCACAACACCGGCGAGAGGGTGCAGTGGGCCGCAAACGGAGCAGCACTGAGGCCCCAGCAGAACCAGACGCGTGTCCCTGTACCCCCACAGCCTGAGGCCCCCACCCCCCGCCGTCCTGTCTGAGAGGAGCACGCTGCCGTGAGTGCCCCGCCCACCTGGTCCCCACACCCAAGGGACAGCCTTTCGACCCTAAACCGGCTCCCCCAGAGCAGTCAGAAAACCCCGACGGGACCCGAGAGGTGCACTGAAGGGAGTTGGAACCTGGACCTCACCCTCGTAATGCAAGACAGCCTCCAGTTCAAAGTTCGCCAAGTTCAGCGCAAAACAGCCCGTGGAGCTCCCGACCCACAGGCAGCTGGCGTTCGCGGCAGAGAGACTGTTCGTGGAGGAGAGACAGGGATGTCCCGCTGACCTTACTCCGGCTTCAGTGCCTCGGGGCCACTGCGCCTCCCCCCAAGTGCTCCGTGGCTCTGAGCGCAGCCATGCAGCTGAAAGGGCCTATATGTGCCGTGGCGGGTGGCTGGCTCCTATCACCTGTGGTCTGTAATTCCCACAACCAGCCTGCTATTAGACCTATTTGGGGCCCCGGCTGGTGTGGATCAGTGATTAAGTGCCAGCCTGCGAGCCCAAAGGTCGCCAGTTCGATCCCCAGTCAGGGCACATGCCCGTGTTGGGGCCCAGGTCCCCAGTGGGGGCAGACAACAGGCAACCACACATGGATGTTTCTCTCCCTCTTTTTCTCCTTCACTTCTCCTCTCTTTAAAAATAAATTTTTTAAAGAAATAAGGATAAAAAAATAAAATCACTTGGAATTTCTTAGGAACCTAGTCTCTAGTGAAGGCAAGTAACTCAAAACACCATAACTTGGTCCCATCTCAACTCTGATCTGCAGCCTTTTTACTGCTTCTGAGGTCACAAGGCCGGAGCCACGGCCTCCGCAGGACGGCACTCAGCGGGGCCCTGGGAGGAACTCAGTGCCGCCGGGCTGGATGGAGGCGGCTCTGCACGGGACAAATGAGGGGGGCCAGGCCCTGGGCAGCAGGGCACTCGACTGCAGAGGTCAGGCTCGGCCTGGGCTTCACGAGCAGAATTAGAACGATCCCACCCCTTTCATTAAGTACATTCACAACAGCCGACCAAGTGCACCAGCTTTAAGACTTAAAACACGCAGGCCTAAGAGCAGCTGCAGGTGTGATCACTCTCCACCCCCCCCTCCCCCTGGCCTGGCAGCACTAGCATACTCACAGGCCCGGGTCAGGACCTCGGACGCACGCCAGGTCGCAGCGGGCCAGGCCCAGCACAGGAAGCATGGCGTCCACCGCGTCCCCTCTCCCCGGAGCGTCTTCGGGGGGAAGCTTGCTGCCCTCTAGGAACAGAGGCACTAGTGACCCGACCGGCGAGGTGGCCGCAGTCAGCGGGTGTCGCCGGAAGCTCGTGCTGCCACCAGCACACCGGGGGCCACGAGGGACTGGCAGCGTCCTCACAGGGGAGAGTGAGGTGAGGGTGCTCGGCGGCACGGGTTCTGCATGCGGACCACAGAGGGGCCAGCAGGCCGCGGCCACGTGGGCTCCACCTCGCAGTGAACGGGTGCTGACGCCACGAACAGCGCAACACCGAGAGCCAAGACGCAGAGCAGCAGGGAAACGGACACATTGGGGAAAGGTGATTTCTGAGCTGCTTTAGAAGGAAATGGTTTAGAGCCATCTGCAGAAACACACACACAAACTAAACTGAACAAATTAACAATGTGAGAAACCTAAAGGTCAGCAGAGATACGTGTGCTGTGGAACGAACATGAACGGACTAGGTCCACCTGTGAGAGTCCTTCGCTGAGTGAAAAGTAAAGTCAGGTGTGTTCCAGCGGTCTCGGCTCCGGGCAGGCAGGCAGACAAGGGAGCATACCACCCCCCAGCGAGCCTGGGCCGAGCACCTGGAGGACAGGGGTGGGGGAGTGGGGGGGCGGGGGGGGGCAGCCAGTGAGCCAGCGTGACAACCACCCCCAGGCACACAGGTGGGAGGGGGCCCACCCTCACCCCTCCCTGCATCCCTGCCCCGCCCACCACGTGGGACCCTGTGCGGTCGCTCAGAGAGCTGGGCAGAGTCTCAGGCCGTTACCTGGCCAGCCGCACGGCCTGGGCCCGACCGTACTGGCGCGGAAGCTCTCCACCTTTTTCCTCAGGTCGACACGCGTCACACACCGGTAACGGTGTCTTTCCACCAAACTACAGACACAAAGCTGGACGGATGACAGGGACAGAAGGCGGAAAAGGCCCACGAGCAAGTGAGCGGCAGCAGCCAGGGCAGGAGGCCAGGCCTGCGGCGTCCCCGGAGCCTCTGCCAAGGGTCAGGGCCCGACCCCCAGCACCCTCTGCAGAAGCTGCCCTTGGGTGGGGGCGGGGACATCCCCAGGCCCTGCCTCCCTGAGCGTTGCCTAGAGGACCTGCTCTGCCTCCAGACACTCGGGGAGGAGACCCAGCCCACCACCCATGTCGCTGCAGAGGAAATGCACCCCTGCACGACAGCCTCGCCGGGACCCTGCCCCCCACACTAGGACACACGCACTCCGTCTGGTTCCAGCACAGAGTCCTGAAAACCCCGGGGGCCCTTCGGGAGGCTCCCAGTGACCCAAGGGGCGGCTGGCTGCCAGGGTGACGTGCAGCCCACTCTAGACTTCCCGGGAGGGCGGGGGGGCTGGAGCTGGCGTGCAGTCACCAGGGCTACCAATTTATTCAATCAGTGGTGCCCGAGTGGTGAAGCCTCCAGGAAATCCCAAAATTATGGGGCCCAGCCTGGAGAGCACACCCCTTATGAGGCTGATGCGCCCACCTCCGCGGGACGATGGTGTCTGGGTGGGGACCCCAGCCCCGCCCGGTGCGACTCTGCACTCGGTGGTTGACACAGAGCAGACTGGAGACTGTGAGCCTCTCCAACAGATCAAAGCCAAGGAGGGTCGGGGGACCCCCTGATTCAGACACGTGGGCAGAAGTGGGGGGAACCTGGGGATGGGGACCCATGATGGGCCCCTACGTGGGGGCCGATGGTGTGGGACAGGCCCCTCGCCTATGGGGTCAGACCTTCTCTGGGCCTGAGCCAAACTCCAGGACACCCGGCTGATGTCACCAGAACTTCTCGGTGTGGGACCAACCGCCTCCCGTTTGGTGACCAGAGTGTCGGAAGTGAGTGTTCTGGGTGGAAATATAGGAGATCCCCGGGGGTGGAGGGGGGCACGGAGGAAGAGCAGGGCTGTTCCTGATGGGACAATGTTCCTGAACTCTATCGACGGGTAAAGAGAACAGGACCCGGACTCGGTGAAACAACCCTCAATTGCTCGCCTAGAAATCCAAGCTTTGAAAGAGACCACAGGTCCTCGAACCCTTCAGAAGAGACGAGGCCAACTGTGGGGCTGCAGGGGAGGCCCTGAGTGGGGGGGGGGGGGGGCGGCTGCCCGTGCCACGGGGGGCAGCAGGGTCCTGCTCTCACCTGGCCCTCAGCACACCCGGCCACCAGCTGCTGGCTCTTCTCGTCCAGGAAGAGGCTCAGGAGAGGGGCGGCTGCGGGGAAACAGGCCTCGCTCAGCCTCCGAGGCACTGACGCAGTGTGGGCGGAGGGCCCTGCTTTACCAACTCCAGCCCAGGTTCCCACCATTCTCAGCAATGGCTCAGTAGCAAGCAGAGACCCGGCGAGGACTGCGGGGGTCCTGGTGAGCATGAGGCAGGCAGGGCCAGCCGGGTCCAGGTGACCCTCACCTGGCTGCCCTGTACCCCTTGCACCGCCCCCTCCCCGTCCCTGGCAGTGTCAGGCCCAGGGCGAGCCCAGAGCACATCCAGGAGCTCTCAGCTCCCCAAGGAGCAGCTCTGGCGGGACCACGATGGTGAAACCACAAGGCTGGAGTGGAAACGGCAATGGAATGGACGTCCGTTTCAAACCGCTGCCTCGTGGGCCATTTCCCTTCAGACGTGTTCTGCCTCCACACATCCCAGAGCTCGGGAGGAGGGTCAAGGTGAATGGGTGTTTAAGAACATCCCATGTCCTAAGACACTGGGAATGACACCAGCATAGAGACTGTAACTGCTTTCTTGACAAATATTTCCACGTAATTTCAGGAAGATAATTCCAGTTTCGTTCCAAGAAATGTGCTTCGTCCCTGCGACTAGTAACGTACTCGAGACGCTCCAGTGTCGGATGCTTCTCGCAGGTCAGCAACCTCAGGAAGGGCGCTCGCTCCACCAGGCGGCATCGCTCTGCCCGGAGACAGGCACCTGCCTGTTCCCAGAACCGTGTTCAGGGACCACCACCCGGGAAGGCAGCCCCCTTGTCCTGGACGCAAGCGTGCACCTGGGAGCGGGAGGCCAGTCGCAGGTGCAGTGGAGGGGGGGGTCTGTAGAGGAGTCGCACCAGCCCCATGGTGTCACCCACCCCGGGGGGAACCTGTGTGTACACCCTGCTCAGCCTCCCGGCCCCGTGAGGAACCAGGGGCAGATGTCATCAGCCATGAGCGGGGATGGATGGTGTGAGGAGAGCACGTGGCGACTGGAGTGATGAGGAGCCGGACCAGCGCTTCCTGCAGGGGGGGGTGGACCCCCCCCTCAGGCAGCCATCCCCGGCCCTGCCCCGGCCCCGCCCCACCCCACCCCACCCCACTGCAGGGTTGGTTGGTGGCCCTGCCCCAGCGCAGCACTGGGCCGGTTCCCGGGGCAGCACCCACCGCACACCTGCCGCCTCACAAAGCTGCGAGCAACGCCCATGCTTCCCCCAAGAAAACCAGGAGAATTATGGGTGTGGGGGGTTTGACAGCTGTTTTCGTCTTCAGTCACACGTCCCCGGGAGAGGTACCTGTGAGCACCGGGGAGCTGTGCAGCAAGGATCCCGTGCAGCCATCCCAGACCTTCGGACAGACATGGGCTTCCTCAGCAGTGACGGCAACACTCCTGCCCTCACCGCCAGCATGAGCTCACACTTCAAGCCACACACTAGTCACTTTATGTGGACGGTCTCTAAGAGAGACACGCAAGGTAGCAAGTGCGCACGGCAGAACCGCAGACACACAAGAGCGGCCAGGAGCACACTGCGTGTCCAGAGGGGAGACACGCTGCCAGGTTCAGAAGACCCAGGATGAGGCCGGCGGGGACTCGGCGGGGGGGAGCCGGCCACAGCCTGCATGGGACCTCGCCCCTCCCTCTCTGGGACAGGCAGGCTCAGTGCTTCCCAACACCCACCCCTCCCAGTCTCACGACTCCCGGGAGGCGACTGGCAGCATCACGCTGCTTCCTACCACTGCCTCCAGACCGGGCAGCAGGGGGCGGGGCGAGGCTGGGACCTGCTCCCGAGAGCTGCTCCAGGCACGGCCCCCGCCCTGGGCGCCCACGGGTGCATCCCCGCCACTCTTCCTCCTCCTGTAGCCGCAGCCACTCTGTCGCCGTGCTCCTCGTGGCGCTCCTCGTGGCGCTCCTTGTGACACTGGCCAAGCAGCAGGCACCCAGGCCCGAGCTCGCATTTTAATTCACTCTCTTCCTAAGCCCAACTGACCCCGGAAAGTGGTTTCTGCTCTGGGCCCCTCGGAACCACCCTGCAGATACGCTGACATTTTCCTCCCCAAGGCCCTGAGCTCCATCCCAGCTCCCCAGGCCCCACCCACAACCCTAGGCAAAGCATTAGGCTGAAGGCCAGGACATGGCAGAAGCACAACCATAGAAGTGGCAGTGACCACAAATGTGAGGCCCTGCACGACTGTGCCACAGCCCAGAGGTTCCAGCCCCATCCTGCGTGGGAGCCCCACCTTACCTTGAAGCACCTGTCCTCCGCCACGGAGATGACGACGTGCGGCTGCCAGGGACAGAACTCCGCCGCCGTCACAGGGCCCTGGTGCCCCTGCAGCTGGGCCAGCACGGACCGGGCCTGAGGCAGGCCAGATGCTGCGGCTGGAGGCTCCCCACACCCCCCAAAGCAGTTCCCTTCGCACACACTGCACACGTCCCTCCTCCCGACCAACACTCTCCCTGCGCACACCCAGAGGCTCGCGACAGATGGCTGTGCACGAGTGTGCGGCCCTGGGAGCAAGGGCGGCGACAGGGAAGCCGGGCAAGCCCCACCTTCACGAAGCCTGAGCAGGCGTCTTCCCCCAAACGCCTCATGTTTGCAGCCCCAGCCCAGGCCTCGGCCAGATGAGCCTCAGAGGCCCCTGACCCCGAAGACACGTCCGCTGTCGGCCGCTGGCGTCACGTGACCCGACCTCCCCCTGGGGAAGCCTGCATTCCCCAGTCCATGTGCAGAGACCCAAGTGCATGCCGGGCCCCGCACCGCCCGGCCCATGGCAGCATGGCACCAACGTCACGTCACGCCTGCGTCCTCCTCGACCCGCGTTCTGTCACCTGGCCACACCCAGGGAACTCTCCACAGGCAAACAGCTGTGAGTGGGACTGGCGACTCCAGGCCCCGGGTCACCTGTCTCCACAGGATGCCACGAGCTGGCCACAAGTCTGGGGGGCAGGACGCTGCGTCTGCAGCCTCACAGTGGCCGAGAATGCCGCCCCACGTGGCCATCGGGGAACCTTCCATGTGACACACAGACTGACCCTGATCCTGACCCACAAGCAGGTGAGAAAAGCCTGAGTCTCGATGGGAAGCAGGTCGTGGAAAAGGAGGCAAACAGCAGAGCCTGCTGGGCGGGCCTCCGAGCAGCTGCGGAGTGCAGACCGTCAGAAGACAGGGTTTCCCATCCACCTGCCATCGGATGTCACAGGGGGACGCCCAGCTCCCACTCAAGAGCAGCGTCTGGTTCCCGGGGCTCCGAGTGCAAAGAGAGACGTGTGTTTGTTCCCCGCCCCAGACATGCTTGCCGAGACCCACCCAACCGAACACACCGCTGCCAAGAGGCAGGCAGCCCTCGTACTTCGAGGCCCCGGCAGCCCTGGTGCCCCCCGGGGGACTCTCACCTGGACGTCCAGCAGGAGGACTTGGTTGCCAGCGCACACCGCGGCTGCCCGGTCATCCGGACGGTACCGCACACACAGCACCTGTCCAAGCAGGGTACCCAGGACAGCACCACGTGGATCCACTCCTATGGGCGCAGGCGTCACGTCGGTTATCGGAGGGGGGACAGCCACTGTCACAGGGCATCACCGGCCCCTCTGCAGCCACCCACAGAGCAGCGGCCTTCCTGGGACTCTGGCTCTGTGAGAGCAGTCAAAACAGCGAACACCAAACTCCTTCCGGAAACGTGGGGAGTCGGTCAGAACGGCCCAAATGGCCCATCACGCAGGGCGCCCTCCCTGTCAGCCCCGGAGAGGGGTGCAGGTGCGCCTGCACTGACCCCTGGCCCGGCAGGGACCTTGGGCACCCCGGAACTCCGGGCCAGGCTTGGGGCTCCTGCCCCCTGCCGTCCCGGGAGCAGCCGCCATGTGTCAGGATCTGCATGAGGCCCCCACAGATTCGAGGGGGGGGCTTTGGGGACCCCACCCTTCTGGCCAGAGCTGCCTGTTTACAAACGCTTGGGTGGGGAGTAGACACCAGACACCAGGTTCACTGGACATGTGTGTGCACATATGCATACGACACATGTACTCTGTGTAGGTGTGCACTACATGCATGTGTGCCACACGTGAACATGCAGTACACGTGCTACCGTGTGTGCTATAAATGGGTGTGTTGTGTGCCACGTGTGGCATGTGTGTGCTATACACGTGTGTGCTATGTGCCCATGCACGTTTGTGTGGTGTGTATGTGCTACGTGTGCCTTTCGCTGTGTGCCCTAGGGTATGCACAATGTGTGCGCATGTGTGTACTATGTGTGCGTGTGTGCTATAGGTGTGTGCACATATGTGTGCGTGCGCACATGTGTGGGTGTGCATGTACTGTGCGTGTATGTCCGGGTGCTGATGGAGACACTCATAACAGAGTGGCCCACACTACAAATTAAAGGAGGTGGATGAGATAGGCTGTTGCCCAAAATTACTTGATTTTAAAGTAATCCTATAAACTCCAAATGGCACTCCGTAATGTGGTCCCCACTGACCTTTCACGGCCACCTGACAAAACCCTGACCCCCACCCCCCCACCCACACGGGCTCACTCCTGGCTCCACAGAGGGGCCAGCCAAGCTCTTCATGCCCAGGCCCCCACTTCCCCTCTGCCTAAACTGCGCCTCCAGCCCAGCGCCAGGCCTCCCCCACAGCTCCTGTCACCCCAGCTCAGTGACACCTCGGGCACTGGTCCACTTGGCTGCCAGGACCTCTGCCAGGGGCCCCCCTCCACTGCGCCGCCCATGGGGCACAACCACCTCTTGCCTGTGTGTTCTGCTCTCCACCGATCGTGCCCCACCCCCGTCTCTGTAAGGAAAGGACACCCCAGCTTGCCCGCCTGTCTTCAGTCCCACAGAAATCACAGATTTCAAAGGAAGAAAATACAGACGATTAAACCCACAGAGCATAGAATCTGGGCTTCTCACGTGGCTGGGTCCGTGGCCTGCACAGTTCCCAAACAGGGCTCCCTGCCCCACAGCTGGTGTCCTGGTCACGGGGTCCAATGGGATCCCAAACCCCTCGTGTTACCCAGTCTATTTAAGGGTAAGTAGTTCCCTTTATATGTTTTCTAAATATGTTTTCAATCTGCATTTACCTCGAAGTGCTTGCTCTCTGCACTCGTCCAGTCTCCACGTTATAACGCAGTCTTGTGACGCAGAGCAGACCAGCAGTGGGCTCCCCGTGTTCCCAAACGCCACAGCAGTGACAGGGTCACGGTGTCCTCTGAGGACGAGAAGCTAAACGTCCACAAGAAACTACAGATTAGAGGCAGCAAACAAAAGAACGTAACAGCATAACCTCAAACTAAGAAATTAAATACATGGAGTTTTCCCAATATACCGACTGCATACATTCGTTTACTAAAGTCCCTGTGTAGTGCGAAACGGTCCTCTCAGGTTAAGCGTTTCCGTTGCTCAGCATCAGGAATCAGTCACACTAGCAAAGTGCCCAGCTCCCTGCGCCCCGCCAGTCCACTCTCCGGTGACTGCACACACGCACGCTGCGCCCTCTGCCGGCCAGGAGAGGGAACGGCGGTGTGAACACTGCGGCTAAGGAGGGTAATGAGGACCGGGTCAGAGGAGGGGGCTCTGGGGGACTGCATCTGCGTTGTGGCGAACTGCAGCTGGACAGTGGGGAGCCAGGTGACCTGGCGACTCTGCAGGGCTCGCACGGAGCCCTACCAAGCTGGAAAAATGCGCGAGAGAGGGAGTGGAGGCCAGGCATCCACGTCAGAGACGTAACATCCCTGCAGGTGCAGGAGGGAGACCGCGGTGGGGACACAGGGAGGCCGACCACTCCCAAACAGGCACCGTGATGGCCTCAACTAAGTGGCTGCAATGGAGACTTGGGCCAGTGGACGAGCCGCAGGGAGGGAGGGCCGACAACAAGAGAGTAGGTGTCACAGGCTGAGAGGCTGGTGGCACAGCTCAGGGAGGGGAGGCGGTGGGTGCAGCAGGCGGACAGGGGGGAGCTGGGGCAGACACAGCCCGCACAGGGGGCGAGACGGGGCTTTCTGTGGACTCGGCGGAGACGCGGACAGGATGGAGACAGCAGGGGGACGAGTGGAGGGCCGCACCCAACTGGGCCCCGTGAGAGGAGAGCGCCCTCGCTCACAGCAGGCCGGCTCTCGGCACCAAGCTCCGGTGAGTCTCAGGAAAAACCATGCAGACCCAGCACGCACATATTCCGGGCTCAGAGCGTGGCCGAGGCTGTGAGGAAGGAAGATCGCAGGGAAGCAGCACACGGAGGGGAGGGTCCCGCCTCCACACAGTCGGGAGGTTCTGAGTCTGGACCCTGACACTGCAAGGGTGGCAAGCACAGGCACACTGGCCTCGCCTCCCCTGCCGCTGGGAACGCCACCCAGTGCAGCCCCATCGGAGGACCGTCTGTGGTTTCTCGCACACCTGCATGGACTCTGCCGTAGGGCCCAGCAGGCACACTCCTCAGCAGGTGCCCGAAGAGCGGAAACCCTGTGCCTGCACAGAGACCCACACGCCGACGTTCACGGCAGCTGTGTACGGAAATGCCAGCATCGGACAGCAGCCAGGTCTTCTGTGCTGGACGGACAAAGAAACCACTCGAGTCTGGAAAAAGGAGTGTCACTTGGCACTGAAGAGCAATGTACTATCAGACCTGAAAAGACACAGAGGAACCTGACATGCGTGTTACCGAGAGGAACCCGTCTGGAAAGACAATGTGTTGAAGACTCTGACAACACGACATCCTGGAAGAGGCAAAACCATGGAGACAGAGAGAGGCCAGCAGCTGCCTGGGGCGGTTCGGGGTCGGGTGGACGCCAAGGCAGAGTGCAGCAGTGTTGCAGGCGGTGAAAGTGCTGCGTGTGCTGCTGAGACACGGCCCACGGGGCACCTCACACTGGCTCGAGCCCCCGGGAGTGGCCTGCAGCGGCCTGTGAGCTCTGGGCGGCACTGGCGTGGCAGTGAGGGCTCCTCGCTGTCTCACTGTGAGGATGGGCTCGAGGGCGGGGGGTGTGGAGAGCGGGTGGTGACACCCCTGGTGGGGGTGGGGGTGGTGAGGACTCTCTGTGCCCTCCTTTGCATTGCGCTACCGACCTAGAACTGCTCTTACAAAAATAAAATACCAAAAAATGGTAAAAAGTAGGCAAAAAGAAGAAAACAGGAGCCGACATTTCAAAGCAAGGCATGTTACTAGGTAGAAAGAATGCCCCTTCACAGTGTCTGTGAAGACATGTCATCAAGAAGACGCAAAACACTGAACGTTTACCTACTCAGTAACGGCCTTGGGTCACAAGGAGCAGCCCCGAGGGAGGAGGACAAGACAAGCCTGCATCAGTCCCAGACCTCGGCACACTGCTCTCGGCGATGGTGGTGGGACCAGCGGACACAGCCCCAGCCTCGGAGAGCAGTGCGTGCCCGCCTGGCCGAGCTGACACCCCAGGACCAAAGATGTGCAGACGTCTGAGGCGCTGTTCCTCGTAAGAGTAAACGTCACCCCAGTTCCTCCAACAGAAACCCAGCAACCAGCTGTGGTGCATCCGTACAAAGTACAACGGAATGTTACTCAGCGATAAAAAATAAACTAGTGATATGTGCAACAATATAAATGCCTTGAAAAAAAAATGTTCTGCCTGAAAGAAGCCAGACTAAACGAGTAAACGTTGTCTGGTGGCACTTACATAAAACTCTAGAAAATGTTAACTGATCCAAAAGCTTGTATTTAGAATACACGAAGAACTCCTTCAAATCAATGGGAAGATACTCCGACAGAAAATGGCCAACACGCGGACAAGAAAGTGCCAGATGTCACCCGCAGCAGGATGGGACACGTCACAGGGAAGCAGCGCTGGGCGCACCGGAGGGCTGAAACGACAGAGCCCGGGCTGGGTGAGACACGGACGCACGGAGATTCTCAGGCGCTGTCTGGGGAGCCCATGGGGCCCCTCCCACACTGAAACTCGGTCCCCGAGGACACAGGAAGCTCGCGAAGAGCACGAGTGTGGCCACCGAACCGTGGAGTCCACACAAACTTCCACAACAGCAGACGGGCCAGCACGGCCACCGCGCACAACAGAACATGCGGCAGCTCACAAGCATGGTGGTGAGCGAGGACCTGCTCAGAAGAATGCGCGACCCGTGTCTGGCGCACACGGAGCGTGAGCAGAGCGACTCGCACCCCCAGGCCCGCGGCCGAGAGTGTCCCTCTGGGGGAGGGAAGCGAGCACTGCGTGACAGGTGGCGGTCACCCAGCTGTGTCTGCTTCGTCACGAGTTTGCGTTCCACGTCTGGGGCACGGCTTTCCAAGCACGCAATGGTTCGCCACAGCAGCAGCAGGATGGGTCAGGTCGAGGGCCTGACGGCGGAGCTGTGGCCTCAGGGGAAGAGATCAGAGCACCCGTGTCCTTCGGCCAGTGGTGGGCAGTCTCCCCCATCAGCACAGCGACCACTGGGAAGACTGTGAGTTGGAGGGCAGCCTCAGAGCACACACACGGGTCCCACAGGGCACAGGCGCAGGTCTCCGATGCTGAGACCCAGAGTGAAGGCAAAGATTATTCAGACGCACGGCATGCTGGTAGAACCTGCCTCCCTGTTCTGTACAACGAAACCCGTTTTTATTAAGAGGATTCAAATAACCGCGTTAGTCATGGACCATTCATTCTAAAAAGGTGATGTCTTCAAAACTCTCTCCCTTTAATGTAAAAGAGCCAGCAATAGACATAATAAATTCCCTTAAGTGTGTTAATACTAAAAATCTATAAAATTTCAACAGGTCCTGACTGTGTTAGGATGAACCTGTTCTTGCTCGTGTGCTTTCTGAAGTACTTTCCCAACGCGGTGGCTCTGGACAGCTCGTTTTATGGAAACCAAGTTCACAGAACGCCTCGGGCGCGTTCCCGTCTTCCCCTCGGCTGTCAGCAGAACCCATAGGGCACTCGGCCCCACTGGCGTCACGGGCTGGAGAGGACACGGGGCTGTCCAGGTCCCCAGGCTGCGCACCTGGCCCACAGGGTTGCTCCACACGCAGAGGCCGGGGCCGTGTGTGGGGAAGGCACAGAAGGGCGGGCGGCAGGCCAGCGGCACGGGTGAGGCACAGGGCCAGGACTCCGCCAGGTGCATCTCAGTGACTATGTTACTGTTGCTGCTGCCGCCGCTGCCAGGCCTGGCAGAGAGGATCTGTGGTCCTTCCATCTGGGTCTGAAAGCACAGCACACAGATGGGGTGATGCTCCAGGCAGACACCGGTCCATCAGGCATGCGTGCACGACTGCCCACAGGGGGCGCACATGGCAAACTGCTGAGACCCCTCCCTGCTCCCGGGGAGAGGAAGCCCCTGCACACCCGGGAGGGCCCATCCGGAACACACTACTCACAGGCCCCACCTGCCCCCGCAGGGAAACGGGGCCCAGCCTGCCCTGGGTGTGCAGAGCAGGAGTGGGGCCTGTGCAGCCCGGGCCACCCTGGCGGGCTCCCCTTAACCATGAACCCTCCCAAGGCCACGTCACACACAGGCAGCAACAGCTCTGCCCTGGTCCCAGGCTCACCCCCACTGCAGCGCCCCGACAGCTGGGCACGTGGACACGGGATCCTGAGTAGTCGGAGGTGCGCAGGCCCCTGTGCTCACTGGGTGGGGCGCGGGATGGCAGCAGACGGCAGCCTCGGGCCCAGGCTGGGGACACAAACAGAACACACGTGTGTGTCAGACGTGGGACAGCTCTTCTCCAGCTCGCCAACCCGGTTCTGCCAACTAACATTCTTTACAGCTGCTGAGGCCTGGCAGCGAGCTTCACAATAAAAAGAAACGGCAGAGGCATCAAAGCTCCCATGATCCCCTTCGAAGACGCTGTGGCTCACAGCTGTTGCATCTGCCACAGGGACCAGCGGCAGGTCCCCATGCGCAGGTTGTCACCAAGCCACGCCCACCACTGCTCAGAAGTGCCGAGCACCTCAGGAAATGAAGGGCCACATGCAAAACCTTACATTTTTTAAATTTTTGAGAATGCCCACATAAAATTGTGATGAAATACTGTCTTATTTCTTTAACACAAACTGTCTTAATCACCACTGTGACTCCTGCAGAGCTGAGCTCGACTACTGGGAAACAGCGCGACACTTCCGAACCAGTTACAGTTCACAAGTCACTTCTGGAGACTTTAACATGCACATTTGTGAACATCAGTAAGTGTATCACACCCTCTAATCCTTACAATATGCCTTCAAAGTTGGTCTTTTTTTCCAAGTCAGGTGTTCGTCAGGGATAGCAGCAGCACTGGGGTCGCCCCACCCAGATCCGCGTCTCCACCCCTGCCTGCCTCGGGCACCCCACAGCGGCCCAGGGAAGGAGTCCCTGCGTGTCCCTGGCTCCAAGGCAGCGCACACCCACCAGGGTGCATACCACAGGGCAGGGGCAGGGTCACAGTCACAGAGCTGCCTGGCACCTTTGCCTGCCACCCGCAGCCACGCATTATGCCTAGCACCGCGCCGCCACACAGCCAGGAGGACAGCTGCAGAACCAACCGAAACTGCTGTGGTCACCTGACCGCAGGGACTCACGGTGCCCAGGCAGAAGGAAGATGACCCCCACCCAGTCCTGGTCCCCCGTCCCCAGCTGAACCCCCTTTATCTCCTGGGGTGTTACAGTGCGACCTAAACCAAAATTTAAACTGTCATCTCCTCCTTCCCACCTGGACCGAGGTGCTGAGGCTTGTGTCTCTGTCCGTGTCTGGTGCTGGTGTCTCCAGGGTCAGAGGCTGGCCCTTCCTTGCAGGGTCCCTGGGGACCTCAACACCCCATTCCCACGCTGCCTCTTTCTGTGGGCTCCCAGCAACAGGCCAGGCCTCTGGGCACGGTTCTTTCCAGAGCACTGGAGAATGGCTGCTCCACAGTGGCCCAAGGAGCTGTGTAGGCATCTCCCGGGGCCCCTCGTCCCCCTTGGCCGGGAGGAGGGGTGGGACAGTGAGGCCAGCCCCCTCAGGAGCTGCACATGTGCCTTTAGGGAGAAGAGAGGGCTCAGCCCCACAAGTTAGAAGCACAGGCCCGGGTTACCCACAGCCTGCTTTGCGGCCTCACCCAAAACCACGTGCTATCTAACATCGTAATTAAGAATTTCACGTGCTGGGCGATGGAGTATTTTCACTGTAATTAGCTGAGAAAACCCTCCCCACCAGCACGGAACTGGTGATAACAGAGTCCAAGGCTCAGAGGCCGCACGCTGGGCTCTGGCCGCCCTGGGGAGCCCTGCAGGACACATGCACCGAGACAGAGCTCATGCCCGGACACAGCAGGAGGCGGACTGGCACCGCTGTGGACGACATAGGGCCAGACCCCTCAGCCGGGACAAGGCGTGGGGGCCTGAGTGGGGTGGGGGCGAGAGCACATGAAAAGGTGGAAAACAACCTCAAGTGACAATAAAACACACAGCAGCTAAAACACTCGTGTCTGAGTGTCCTGGAGCTGCCATTAACCTGTGCACACACGCGACCACCTGAAACACCCCAGTCCCTCCAGACACACGCGGCAAACCCCTGGTCCTCAGAGCGCTCAAGGGCGCAGCCTTTGGGAAGCCATGAGGCCACGGGGGTGGGGCCCTTGGGGTGGGACCCCAGAGAGCTCGCTGCCCTCCCCGAGTGAGGACAAAGCCAGGGGAGGACCGCTGCTGCCCTTGACCACCGAGCTCTCCCTTTGCCTCTGGAAACCACAAGATCCAGCTTCCCTGCAGCGAGGTGCCAGTGGGGCCGAGTGCTGGCCAGGGCCGCAGGGACAGGGAATCTGGGGGCCTGAGTAATGTGGGCACCTACAAACCCAGCCCATTAAACCCTCTCATGCACAGTCCTCTCTTTTCTTCCTCCACCCACTGGCTAAACACAAGGGACCAGCAGCGCTCAGAACAGGGGAACCGCAGGAGGAGGGGGGCCTCTGGGCCCTGGCATGGAGGGAAATGCCCTAGGCATGTCTGCCTCTAGCAGACATGGGGGACCGTGTGAGAGGAAGCACACTACTACCGGCCAGGGGTGTCTGCCGGGGCGTCCGCCTGTCCTCACTGACAGAAGTGGTCTCACTTTGTTACTTACAAAAGCAACACAGTGCAGGCCACTTGAGAATGCAGGAGAAGGGCTAAACTCACCCTCAGGCCTCCTTTCCTCGCTGTGCACTCCCAGGCCCGGCCAGTGTACAAGGCGGACATGCACGAGGCAGATGTGCATGAGCCGGGAGCACGTCTGAGAGGTTATACTCAAGTTGGCTTTCAGCGACATGCTAGTGTATCTCGGAGACTCTGTACACATGGCAGGAAATGGCAGGACAAGCTGCTGCCACAGAGACCATTGTGTTAAAGCTGCGTCGGAAAACACAACCAGACAGCAGCCCAGAGAACGGCAGACTGTACATTCAAGGCCCTTTTGTTGATACAGAAGCAGCACCTGCAAATGCTACAAAATTAGAAAACCCACACAAGGTAAATCCATAATTATTCTCTGCTTCTCCAGCAATGCCACTGGTGAAGACTGCGCACTGCCTTCCGGGTTTTTCCCCTGAGAACACGTGTGTGCACACGTGTTCGTTTTCTGGAAAGGAAAATCACTGCCACGTGATTGGGAAAGGTCAAATCTTTCTCTGTTGGAAGTGAAGCAAGCCAGACATGGCTTTGGGAAGCCATGAGGTTTTACTCTTGAGTTAGGAAACAGGATAAGGTTGTTCTGTAACACGCTGAACTTCTGTAGTAAAATGTCAAGTGACACCATAGTTAAAGTATCCTCCATGGTTTACTCTGTAACTCTGTAGCGAGAGAACAGATGAGGCTCCCTACACCCCAATGCCAGCCATACGGAGGGCAGAGTTCCTGACACAGAGCAGAGGCTGATGGCAGAGGTGTGGAAATAGTGCCGAGTTACACTCTGCATTTATGTCTTCAAGCCCTTGCCCAAGTTATTCAATATTTTTAAAGATAGTACTCTATATTTTGCTGCTTTAATTTCTGAAAAATCAATCCCCTCTCTCTGTCGGTTTGGCTGAGGAAAGCCCGACTTTGCAGACTCAGTCCTCAAACCGTGAATTCCGCACTTTCGAGTGCGTGGCTGGTTAGGAGAGCACAAACCATCCACCAGTAGCAGGACGCTGACGTTGTAAACTCGCCTCATTTTTCAGGGATCAACGCAGACCCAGAGGCCGCCCTGTGCTGGGCCCACTCTCCGAGCTCCAGTCTGGTATGCTCTGTCAGCCGAGAGTGCAGGGCAGCCACGCTGAGAACCACACGGGTTCACCAAATCCTTCTTGCAGGAGCGATGGGAGACCCGTTAGTGCCACCTCCGTCATTAGCCAGAGACCAGTGTCACCCAGGAACAGCCACGCCCAACTTCAGGCAAGTCCACCCAAAGCAAAAATCAGCCCAAGGCTGTCGCGCTACTGCCCCACACCACAAGTGACCTCAAGTGTGACAATTCTGTGTTCAGCCCCACGCGTGCCACCCCCCTGCGTGTTTTAGTGTTGAACTACACCGGTGTCCGCCCAAGTGACCCCGTAGGTTCTAAAGCAAGCACGAGCCCTGAAAGCTGCACGAGGGTGCCACAGTAGACTGCACACCGCCCTTCGTCGGGAACTCGCCTTCAGTGGCCAGTAGGGTCCCCGAACACCAATTCCGCGTAAACACAGCAACTCGGAGCGTACGTGCAACCCGTTGGAAGACGCTTTCTGACTCCCGTGCCACGTTCTTAAGAGGAACAGAGACCAGGTAACGAGGCCCCTCAGCGCACCTGTCGCTCGCTCACCTGGGGGCCCGCTCGGCCCTGCGCAGAGCCCGTGGAGGGGCGCTCCGTCGAGGTGAGCGCGGGACGAGGGTCCCTCCACACACCTCTCACCTGGAGAGCCCGCAGCGGGAGCTGCGTCCAGGTGAACTGGCTGAGAGTTTCCCGCTGGAGACCCGCCCCCTTCCCGTCACCGTGGTTACAACCCCGCCACTGCCTAGCACCACGCCCCTTTCCTTGTTCTCGCGAGATCGCCGATTCCCATCACTTCCGGCTACCTATTTCCGAGCCTTCACCCAACTTCCGGGTCTTGTCTCAGTTCCAGGCGCCGCCGCACTTCCGCCTCCTCCGGCGCCCCACCCGGCCGCGGGGCCTGTGAGGAGCGGTGCTACGTCAGGGACAGGAGACCAGCGTTGCCCTCCGGCTGCCGCGCGCGCCTGCCGCCTGCCCCGAGCCTGTCCCGGGCCGAGCCGCCACCCGCACTCTCGCCTCGCCGGCCGCCTCGTAGCGCCTGCGCTCGGCCGACCCCTCCGTCCGCTCCGGGTCGCCGGCGACCTCCCGCAGCCGAGGCTCCGACTGGCGGTGGACGCCCCCGATGTGGCCGCGCTACCCGGAGCGCGCTCAGCGCGTCCGGTGGCTTTGCGGGGCGAGCGGGTGAGGCCCCCGCGCCGGGGCCGGCGCCGCCGGCCATGACGGCCGCCTGGAAGGGCGCCCTCTTGCTGCTCCTGGCGGTGCGGGCGGCGTCCTGGAGCGGCGCCTCTCAGGACGATGACGAGGACGTCCCGGCGGAATGGATCCTGCTGCACGTCGTCCCGGGCCGTGTGGGCGCCGGCAACTATAGCTACTTGCGGCTGAGCCACGAGGGCAGGATCGTGCTGGCGATGCGCAGCGTGCGGGGCGACGCGGACCTCTACGTATCCGACCGCACGCTGCACCCGAGCTTCGACGACTACGAGCTGCAGGCCGCCACCTGCGGCCGCGACGTGGTGGCGGTGCCCGCGCACTTCGAGCGCCCGGTGGGCATCGGCGTGTACGGGCACCCGTCCCACCGCCACAGCGAGTTTGAGATGAAGGTGTACCTGGACACCACGGCGCCGCTCGGTGACGGCGCCCCCACGGACGGCGCGGGTAACGGCGGCCAGTACGCACAGGACCCCGAGGGCGCGCCCCGAGAGGAGGAGTCCGTGCTCTGGACGGTTCTCATCAGTCTTTTGAAATTGGTCCTTGAAATCCTTTTCTGATGGTTGGAGCGCGCCCTGGAAGGTGACTGTGAACCTGTGAGGGTGGCCACCCTATGCCGTGAATGGGCTCCTCCTACCTGCTGGAAGCTCGCACTTTCTCCAGTTGGGGGATGGGAAATAAAGCCATACAATTGTGTTACCTCAATTATCGCAGAGGAGGAGCAGTAGCCTGTTCGAGATCTGTTTTCCTTCAAAGATTAAAATTCCTGTAAGAGGAGCCAGTACAATAAAATGTTTGAACTCTGTTCCAATTAGTTTGGTGCCAAAAAAGGACAGCTGCGGTGGCTTAGGTTTGTAGGAAAAGAATCAGCAGAGCGCCTTCCCTGCAGGTGCGCAGGTCGGACTAAAAGGTGGATGGCGTAGTTTCGCTCGTTAGAAATGCTAAAGGCTGGGACTCCGAGTCTGGAGTGCGGTGCTGGCTCCACACCTGCGGGACCAGACCCAGGCCTCCCACGCCCGCCCACACAGGAGGGCAGCTGTACCCCAGCCACTCAGTATCCTCACTCAGGGGGGAGGAGGGTTTCCACCTTTGGCTGCCTAGGGAGATTATTCCATTACTAAGTAAATTTGTGCTGGTCCCCAGGGTGAGCCAAAAACAACAGAGATTAGGAAAATAATGGTGGGGAGTGTAATTACTTCAAATGAAGTTGCCTAATAGAAGCTGACTTACAGAGAAAAAATCTTCAAGATGAACTATTTCTCTACCTGAAATTGGTTCCTACGGTAAAAGTAGCTTAGAACAAAAATAAATCAACTTGCAGATGCTAAGAACAGTTAATTTCAAAAATCTTTTATTGACATAAAAATGAGAATTGTAAATTGGCACCAAGTAATTCACTTAAATGCATATCACAATATTGGGGTCATAAAACTATCCCTCTTTGCTGTTTTTCCCCCTTCTGCCCACTTTCCTGGGTGTTGGGGGGGCTCGCTGACAACAGTCACAAATCCAGCGACCTAGGAGAAAAATTGTTAGTTAATACACAGCGAAACTTATGTAGGACTGAGTTTTAAACCCCTTCAGCTGTCCGTCCTTAGCTATCACTAATGACACTCCTTATGGTAGGAAGGGCAACACCAAGATCCTTAATCAGAGAGAAAACATAGTGGTGAGGTGATCAGTGGGATCGAGGCCACATGACACTCAGGTGGGGGCTGGGCAGTGATGCTATGTCTTAAAGGCCCAAAGCAAAGATACGGGCCATTAGAAGTGGAATCCTTTCTGAAATCCAAACACTACTGTGTTCACAGGGGTCAGCAACACAAATGGTTACAACACCTGTTCCTGAGCTCTGCCTGTTTTCAGCCCTTTCTGCTACTCACTGGCAGCTGTGTCTCGGCACCCCTCGGGCCCCGGGGACCAGGCCCGACACAGCACACAGGTGCACCACGGCCATACTCTATCTGAGTTCCTGCAGAACTCCAGACCACTGCGTCAGCTGCTCGCTTCCTGGTGACTGACTCCCAGGAAACTCGGTCCTAGGTCACTTTATAAAGCATCAGACAGTGTCAACTCTGCAAGTCAGTGCTGAGGTTACACAATGACATGTGTCATGTTTCAGCCCAGCTATGGACTGATCCTTCCATGTCGCGTTCATCCTCTAGTTCCCTGGAGTTGTCACGCTGCCTCAGTGGACAGAAGTCTGGTCTGGTGTGTACAGAGGCACAGGACTCACTGTGTTAAGCTTCTGTGTCAACAGCATAGAAATAAAATCAAACTGATGCTGTTGCTTTAGCTATTTTAGTAGAAAAGCAGGCTCATTCTTTAACTGAACTCTACTTCCAAACTCAGACTGGGTCCCTGGCATGGCCTCTGTCCTGTAGTTGGGGATGCAGGCAAAAAAGGCCAGGGGGCATGATGCCAGTGGCCACAGCACAGGCCCTGCATGTCCCTGTGGGGTCTGCGCAGCCTCCAGAGAGCACACTAGGGGTGCTCCCTTCCCCCCTCGGAGCGCACGGCCCGCCTCTGTGGAGTTTACCTGACGGGAGAGCACTGAGGCCCACACAGAAGGTGTGGTAGCCTCTGTCACACACATCACAGAACATCATCTCCTCTTCGTGGTGGGGCTGTCCGCACACAATGCACGTCTTACACTCCATGCATTGCCAGGGGTACGTCTTAATCATAGAAACAAGCTCCACGGTCATGTCCAGGCAAGAAGGGTGGCCTAAACCAAAACCAGTATTAGTAGGAGTCACTAGTTCACACTGGAACTTTCGGCTTAACACGGCACAATGAGATGCTAGTGGCTTTGTGGCTTCTCAAGAGTGGCTACAATGGTTAACCGCCAGCGGGAGGAAACGCCAGCCTTCATCTGGGCCTTACCGCCTGCCCTACGACAGCCGGTAGTAATTCTCTGGTGCACATCTGGTGGAGCACCAGCTGCCGGAGCGCCAGACCGAGGGCGGTGAGAGCGGCAAGAGGGCGTGTGGTACTCACCGCTGTTGCCGCACTGGGAGCAGTGTATGAGGGCCTCGGCCTTGCCTCTCCTGCCGGACTCCTTACCCTTCAGACAGATTCCACAGAGGGCATTGGGAGGGGCCTTGGGCTGGAAGGGCAGAAGAGGGCTGTGAATTCGTGCCAGAAGGACTTAGGGTGGGGGCGACAGGAACTCGCTCACTGCTCTGCCTCAGCTTTCCTCTCAGTAACTGGCTAATGAGGACCCTTCTGAAAGACATAACTCGACTCTGCTCCCTATATGATGGCTTGCTAAGCCTCAGATTTCATTCTGAAATTCCGTCCATGGAGACCCTGTGTCAGGACTCTGGGGCAGCGCCCTCCAGGCCGCACGGGCGGGGAGAGCTGTGTCATGGGTGGGGGGACTAAGCGTGATGCCCAAACGCACCATTAATCTGAAGAGAATCCAATTAGGCTCATCAGGAAAGACAGGAGAGTTTCAAGCAGCTTATCTACTGGTTTTGTTTACACCGATATCTTCCAAAGTTGTAAAACCAGATGCACAAAATCTAAGTTACAACACCAAGGTTTCCCCGTGTTTAACTGAGAGGCGGCTCACGCAGAGGTGCAGCCGTGTCTGTGGGAAACCGAGAGGAGTTATCCCCTTTGTGGGCCCAGCACCTTCATGAGAGCCTGTGCTTACGGAGAAAGCATTCAGTATGAGACGCTACTCAAAGTTCTCAGGCAAAAAAAAAATTGTCACTTAAAAAAACACAGACACGCCCTTACATTTTGAGTACCGTTCATTTTTCATATTAAAAACATCTCAATCCAATGAAGGCTTTAAAAAAAACACGGGAGACATGTGGAGAAGACAGTGGGAAGGGTAGCTGCGCCTGCAGTCACCAGGAGGGACCTGCGCACATGTGCGGCGGCCTCGGCCCTGACGAGCACGGCCTGCCAGGCTCTGCACACACAGACGTCACCGGCAGAGCACACAGGGCGCATGGCCCAGCGTGAGACAGGGCCAGGGGCTCACACGTGTAGACAGAGAGAAAAGTCAGTCTGAGCAGAGTTACTAAAGTTCTCTCTCGCCAGCTGAACCACACGTGACCTTCACGTCCCTCTCCTCGGTGACGGAGCCACGGAGAGAGAAGCCCGCATGAAGCCCCAGCTCCGCAATGTCCCGCTGCCACCGCCAAGACCTGTGGCCTGAACACCTTGTTCTCAATTCCTCCGGCTTTTACTTGTTCCATTGTCTTTCTTTGCAAAAGATGACAGAGGCGTTCAAAAATAATTTTTGGCTTATTTATTTTAAAAAGTCAACCTTATACATAAATATGATAAAAACAGTAACTCTAAACAATCACAAACATCTCTACAAAATAATAAATATCGTGAAGTCAGACATACATATAAAACTGCACGTGAGCTAACCTACATCTCCTGCGTGTGCCCCCCCGCGGCAGGGCCCTGCCACACACTGCCACCCGCAGGGCCATAGCGCTGCCCCTCCACTGTCCCTGGGACGTGCTAAGTGTGAGGTCCCCCATCTCCTCCACCTCAGTAACGACAGCTAGGAAGTGCACTTCTGGGATCCAAGCTCTAGTTCAGCTACGCTAGGTCTGCAACCGCCACGACACGCAGCAGGAAGCTGCCCCTCCGTCCACCAGAGCGAGAAACACCTGTGGGCTACGTCGCCCGTGCCGAATGGAAAGGACATCTATTTAATACTTGCACTTGAAGGTAGATACTGGCACACTAAGTGCTCTTATCATCTCCTGCTAAAATCAGGAAAGTAACCACACGATATTAAGTCCTAAAAAGAACTCCTCGTAGGAGATCCTTTACAAAAATCAAAAGGAATAAACAGAAGGCTAGTCATTCACATTCTAGATCAATTCAAGTTCCACAATCGTTAAAATATACATGAGACACCTGTAACAAAAGGGACACCAAGGAAATTCCAGGTTTAACTTCTAAGCTTAAAAGCATATTTTGTTAAACCACTTACACTTTTCCTTACCCAATATTCTTCATCTTGATGAAAATGGGGGGAGGGGGAGAGGGAAGGGGAGGGAGGGAGAGAGAGAGAAGAGGGCAGAGAGGTGGAGAGAGGGGGAGAGCATGTGGATGGACACACTTCGGCCCAGCGCTGCCTGAGGTGCTGCCAGGGCTCCCTCCAGTGCCTGGCGCTCCGTCGGAAGCTGCACCATCCGCACCAGGACCTGGCCGAGCGGACGGCAGCCGCGGGCTGGGCAGCTAGTTTCAGTGTGTTGCGGACTTGGGGGAGGGGGACAAGAAGTGTGTGCAGAGGCCCCGGGGACTGACGGGCAGAGCCCTAGGTGTGTGTGACTGGGACAGTCAAGTCCACCTTGAAAGCCACAACGTCACAGTCTCACTGCTGCCAAGGAAACGGCACTCGCCCAACGGTTCCGAGCACCGCAGATAAAAGGTTCACGATACACTCGTTTTCCTGCTTAGAAACCAACCACAGACCAGGGAGGCATCCAGGGCAGCACCGACACAGTGGACCCTAACAGCTGCATGTCCATCTCAGGTTAACGTAACCTGAACTCTGCCCTACACGACATTCGATATGTCGTCACTTTCCTGGACTCCCAGGTCTGAGAACATCTACATCTACGGCCTTCAGCTTGGAGTTCCCTAACATCGAGGCACATCACGGCTTATTAATACTTTTCATAGAGGTCAGCTTTTAACGAACATGTTCACATTAACGCAGGAAGTCTGCACACTGGCCGTCCGGACTACGAGGTGCCAGTGCCCCCCAGTGGCCTGCAGTCTCCCCCACAGGAGCAGCCGCCACCGAGACTGGGGCTGTCCGTCTCCAGCCTGACCGGAACATCTACGTCCGCACCCTCTTCCAGCCCCCCATCCATCGCCAGCCTCACCCGGGCCACAGCCAGCACCCGGCAGCCACCATGAGACACAGACCAGGTGGACTTTCCAGAACTTAATCTTTGGAGTTCATTTGCTTTTAATTATTAAGCATGAACTTATATCTTTAGTTTAAAAAGTTAGATAAGCTATATACGTGAAAACAGGTATAAAAATCAAGTAGCTATGGCCTGTTAACACCCTTGGAGGCCGACCCTGCCGAACTAACCCTGGGCCGGAACACGTGAGCTTTGAGTTGACCGCATGAAGGCGTTTTCTAACCCAGTGCAGACACACTGCACTGCCTTCTCCCTGGAGGGACGCACAGGGCCTGCGCTGGGGGAAGGCACGTGGCTACAGCCCCCTGGGACTGGACCCCCTACCCCAGGCCCAGCTCCGACACCCGGCCCACGCTAGCTGTTCTGCTCCACAAAGCTCTCTCGGCACCTCACTCTTAAACATGCCTCCAAAAAACCTTCATAACCACAACAAGAAGCTGACCCTGCATATCCCAGACCCGTACACTGCCTATTCTGCTGTCACTGCCCACAACACAGAGCTGCAGCCACCCCCACCACCCTCCATGATGCTCCCACGAGCCCACATGCAGTCTGCTGGCCCTGCAGGGGACACTGACACCCGCCGGACACCAGGCGAACGACTCGGCCAATGAACACCCTACTACCTACTCCCAGAGCAGCCAGACCAAAACATCACCTAGTGTCAGAGCCCAGGCCCTTGTGAAGAAACAGTGCCATACAGCAGCCCATCTGCCGAGGCTCAGCTACCAAGCCTCACTGTGGAAATCAGGGTTTTTACTACTTCCTGTCAGGTTGAGCTCAATTTGGCAAGCCGGTCCTAGAATCTGAGACTAAACCCAGACCCTCCTCGGTGAAGGCGGGACAGTGCCGCAGCCCAGCCCAGCCCAGGCATGCCCAGCGTGTACTGTCCTCCCGCCACCGGGGCCTTCAGAGGGTCTGACAACCGCGACCGTGACTCCATGGAAACCAAGTGCAAGGTTCTGCCTATAAAATAATCTTTAAAAAACCCATACTTGCCTGGTTATTATCTAAAAAAAAAAACAAGTCCCCTTATAAAATGTGCACATACAGGAAAGAGAAGCTGAACCACAGCCGCAGGGAGAGCGCCACCAGGAGACAGAGCCAGCGGAGGGGCCAACAGAGGGCAGAGGCCAGCGGAGCGGCAGAGGGCGGCGGGTGGGGCGCCGCAACGCGGAGGGTCACGAGTGAAACGTTTCAGGGAGAGAGCTGGCCAGGAAGGAGGCCGGTCAGGGGCTTTTTTCTTCTACCTTGTACCCGGGCACTGACTTGGACAGTCCAGAGCGCTTGGCGGCGTCCTTCCTGGGGGTGGCGGCTCTGTCCTTGGGCCTTGGGCGCCCCTGGAGCGGCTCCTCCTGGCCGTCGGGCAGGCCTTCGCCCTCGGACGCGTGGCCCGAGGAGCTGTCCTGCGGGGCAGAGGCACACACGTTCTTGGCATTCACACAGGTCTGAGTCTGAGTTGTGAAAGCTGCAGAAACTGTCAGAAAGCTCTGCGAGTCCCACCAACTTACAAACACCACGGCAATTCCAGGGGAGAACGCCCTCCAGCAGAGACTGAGGTGGGAGAGGGCATAAACGTCGCGCTCTGCCCCGGCCCAGGCCACGGGACAGGGCCGTCGGCCGCCCCGCACAGCGGAGCGCTCTTTCCACATGTAACGGCCGTCCAGAAACAAAGGCTGGGATCCCTGTGGGGTCTCATGGAGGAACACAGACCACTGAACAAACACGGCCTGCACACGCTCCTCCGTGTCAGATGACCAGGGCTGGCCTGGGTCGCTGGGCTTCGGACACGTTTCAGAGGCCCCAAATTTAGGAGTTCAACATCTGATTGCTAAGCTCACTTTTTAGCTTAAGCTTCTCTGGTTAAAATGAAAGCATTATGCTCACATAAGCACCAGGCCATCCACACGACCCCCCGTAAACACTGAGACACGGCTGGGACCACCAGCATGGCCCTGCTCCCCTGCAACGCGTGCCTGGGCACACGCAGACACTGGATCCACCCACGCGTCCCGCCCCGTGCATGCCCTTGAGAATTAAAACACAAAAACGGACGACTCCGGGTGCAGACGTGCGAACGTGTCTCGGTCCTTCGTGTTGCACATGCTCCGTCGCGTGATTGAGTAGTCCTTGAACTGAGTTTCTGCCGCGTGACTCTAACCTATCCCCCACTGTGGACGTTGGATGTATTTCCAATTTCCACCAAGAAAAACCATGGTCAGCCCCCCCCCCCCCAAACACTGCTTTCTACTCAAGCTGTGCCGGCACCCGGTCAGGTCCTGCGGGGAAGTCCCGTCGGGGACAGTTGTCCATGTGAGCACAGACTGTCACACGCTCCCCAGAATTGTGGGGTCGCTTTCTACCGTGCCCGGTGGCATGGGGGGCCGAGGTCGCCAGCCTCACCCCCTCACTGGACGGCTCGCCCCTTCACACACGACAGAATCTCATTTGATAAAATGCGCACAGTCACAGACAGTGTTTCAGGGGCTACTGGCGACCGATCCGCGTGATGGTGGCACACGCCAGGTTCAGGCTGGTCGAGGATCGAAGTGGACAGAGGGCCCGCCACCGAGCTGACGAAATCAGAGCCTGGCAGCATCCCAGACCCGCTGACCCCCTTCCAGCCCTGGCCGCACCCACTCCCCCACTGACTTGCTGTTGCAGTTTGCTGCCAAAAAAATCGTCGAGAAAACCCACCAGCAAGCACAACGGAGGACTGGGACCCAGACACCATCCTGCAGGAAGGCCAGAACTATCGCTTCAGCAACAGGACCCCAAGCGGAGGCGTTCCCCCACCCCGAGCGGGCTCAGCATCAGGCTGGGACTCAGCCGCCTGTGCTGACGGCCAAGGGCAAGTGCAAGTACAGACGTGCCCAGCTGGTCTGCAGCAACGGCCACAGTAGATGACTTCTCTCAGGGTGGGTTTCCTGGACATCGTTTGCACCTATCCTGTCTCCAAGAGAGGATGGTGACACAGGCTGCACCCGACAGCCCGGGAAAGCAATCGGCTAAAACGCCGGGGAGGGCCAGGGTCCTCACCGAGGCGCCTTTACTTCTCCTCTTCTCTTCGCCCCGGCCGTCCTCTGCGTCGTCGGAGTCGCCGTCACTGTCGAGGGCGGGCAGCTCGGGGTCCAGCGGCGGCTCGTACAGCGCCGTGTTCAGCGGCAGGTAGCGCAGCTCATCCGGGGAATACCTGCGGGTCAGAGCAGTACTCGGCTCGCCCCTGAGCGTCGGGAACAGCCTGGAAACCTTCCCGATTAACCCCGCATGCTCATGAGGAAGGACTGGAGGCAGAAAATGACGCTTCCTCGTGAAGGTGGAGGAGGGCGATAAATAAAAACCCTAAACGTCTGAAAGTGTAAAACACGCATTTGATTGTCGACCATCCAAAAATGCTGCCTCTCTCCTTTACCCTCAACCGCAGAAAACAACCAAAACGAAAATGTCAGCACATGCAGGTGAAACTGCAGCAGGACAGAATCCTACAGACGCACTCAGGGACCACAGCCACGGCCCATGGAGCTCTCGCTGCTGCTACGTGGAACAGCGACAGCGTGAGGACACGCTCAGCCAGTGGGCACACATGAGCCACGCCAGCCTGGAACTCGATGTCAGTGAAGAAAGAACTTTCAGGAACAAGTCACACAAACCAACCTGGGCAGTACGTGTTCTTGGAAATGGAACCCGGGGTGTGCCGGCTCACGCCCTGCTGACCGCCCTCCCTGCAGCGCACCCTGGGACCCCGCTCAGCAGCAGGTGCTGGACGAGCAGCTCCCTCAACCCAGACGTCCCACCCGGAACCCTAGGGCTGGGTTCCGGCCCCTCATTTTTAGTAACGCATTGACCCAGGAATTCAGAAAATTAAAATGTGCTGACCCACCACCTAAGCCGCACTTTCGAACAGCACTTCCCCGTGCTCTACTTTAGACGCTAGTCTGGGAAGGCCGTTCTCTGTCCTGAGGAGTGGTGGGGTCACGGCTTCAGGAGAGGCAGAGGCTTGGACACAGAGGGGCCCCAGCAGTGCTGACTGCAGTTCCATAGGCTGCAGTGGGAGAGGAAGCGTGCCCCCACTCCCCGCAGGCCCCATGGCAAGGGCCCTGCACCCCACCCCCACTTCCCCTGCCCCGGGGTCAGGAGACTCAAGTGGGGACAGACTGCAGCTGCAGGGCTGGGCTGCACGTGGGACACCGTGGGCAGGACCACACCCTGGGGCGCATGGCACCAGCAGCTTCGGCACCTGCCCCAGACACACAGAGGCTGGGTAGTTGGGGCACAGCCAGCCAAGCGCCGCCAAAGATGGCCACATCCCAGCTGAAGGGCACCCTTCACCAGAGCCCAGGGACAGAGGACCCGGGCACAGACTGCAGGCGTCTCCTGGAGGAACTGACAGAGCTGGCCTTCCAGGAAGTGGCCACACCGGGCTCTTTCCCGGCTGTGGCTGGCAGGGATGAACGCAGGGGAAGCGCCGCCTACCTCTTGTAGTACTCCTGGAACTGCCCGGGGATGAGCGCCACTGGGTAGGAGCTGACCTTGGTGCGCTCGGTCGGCAGCACGCGGTACTTCCCTTGAGGCACCTGGATGACCTGGTAGGCACGTGGAGAGACACAGGCTGACCCCATGCTGGGAGTCGAGGCTTTAGGAAAACCATCTTGCCGCACGGCCACCCCCACCCTGCAAAGAGCCAAAACCAGGAGACGTCAGGAGCGGCCACCCAAGGGAACAGCGGGGTCTCCCGTCCTGCAAGTAGGGTTGGCTCGGCTCTCCCCAGGACCACCACCCAGGGGAAGGACAGTGGTCTCACACTGAGGCCCCTGTGACCCCAGCCACAGTCGAGCTTCTGCTGCTTGACTTCCCCGTCCGTGACACGGGGACACCGCTGGTCTCAGCCTCACAGAGCCGAGAGAACTAAGGGAACTGACGTGGAAATCTCGGACGACGACCCTCGGGGCACACAGCAGGAATCAGCATACCCCACAAAGCAAAAGATGCTGCCCCCCGCACACACACACATACGTGAGGATTGGGCAAACTGAGCGTGAGCAGGCCATCCCTGACACAGTGCCACAGGCTCCGCGGAGGGAGAAAGGCCCTGCAGCACTGGGCAGCCACGGCTCAGCACCAGCATGCAGCCAGCGGGCACAGGGGCGTGTCCCTACGTGGGTCTGCAAGTCGAAGTAGGCTCTCCTCTCCTCCATGCGCTCCCGATTCAAGTTGCTGTTAAACTCGGCGGCTTTTTTGGCAGCTTTCTTGATGTACTCAGGAACTTTGCTGGCTTCGACTTTCTGTGTGTTCTGCTGCTGCATTTGCTGCAACGAAACCACCACAGTTGGAAGTCATAGGCAACTTCATAGAACATCACTCCCCCCAACCCAGACCCCCCGGCACCGGTCGTCCGACACCCACAGAGTACTCCTTGTAGTGGTCCGTGATCCGCTGCCGCTCCTTCTCCTGCAGAACCACCGAGTACTCCGCGTGCTTGGCAGGGTACTCCTTGATCATGAGGTCGATCACCTCATCACTGCGCAGCGCCGTCAGACCTGGTTCAGACCAGAACAGGGAAGAAAACCAGCTGAGGCCGAATAAACAAAACCAATTTTTAAAATCCGCATTTCCTCCAAGCTACTCTGCACTTCAAACATTTGCCATCAATCAGAACGAAATGTTTTCACACATTTGAAAATAATAAAAAGAAATTCATAATATGAAGTCAATTAAAAAAGTTATCAGACTTACAAAGGCAAAGAAATCAACTTCTCACCAAATGTTTCTTTTCTAAGAGTCTACATACTGTAAACACACATCCCTTCATCAGAAACCACTGGTCATGCACACTAGCTGCTGGCAGAGGCGCAACGAGTTCCAGTTCTTATGCTCGAGTCTGACCGGCTGAACTCCACCGAGCGAGCGTCAGCATGCAAGCACCAGCCCCACGGGCAGCCCAGACCCGTGCAGCAGCAAGAGCCACCACGGCTGAGGCACCCACCCTCGCCTCCCGCTCAACAGCAGCCGTGTTGCATTCAATGTCTGTGCGAGTTACAAACAAAGCGTGCAGACACCACTCAGAACCAAAACCTGAACTAAGTCTGCCTTTAAGAGAAGGAGCAACACTCGCCAGCAGCACAGACAAGCTCTGCGCACACACACACACCCTCTGACAGTACTGTTGTGAATGTCGTTATAAAAGTAGCATTCCCGTACAGTCCGTCGTTCTCCTTCGCACGCTCACAGTGACCACACAGTCAGTCCCTCTACTTCACGAACACTGGACGAGGAGGAACCCTCCCCCTCTCGCCTCACAGCCCCTCGGCCCCCAGAGCTTGCTCCCGCGGCTGCCGTTACCGAGCGTGCACTGGGTCTCCGTGATGACGTTCAGCTCCCTCAGGTAGAGCTTCTCCTTGTGGGACAGGTCCCGTCGTTCTAAATCTCCACAGAGGAAAGAACAAGGGCTGTTAAAAACGGTCGTCTGTGTTTGTAACCTTATGCGTTTGTAAAACTTTTAAAAGCTAAGATTATTTTTTTTAAATTATTAAAAAGCACCTTCAAGGATTTTAAAAAGGACTTCATATGACATACGCCAAGTACCAGTAAAGAGACTACCCCAAAAATCTTACGAATTCGAGAAATGAAACTTAGAATGAAACTAAAACAGGACAGTTCACGGCAAGGAGGCGACATCACCAACGCCGTCCTCGCCCAGGGGAGGACGGACAGCCACCTCACACTGCAGGTCGGGGGGCAGTGGGAAGAACCAGTCCTCAGTTCGTGTCGCTGTGACAGGATTTTTTCTCAAAGTTTTCCCAGGAAATTCATCTTCCTCATTTTCCTCTTAAATCAGTTCACAAAGCAACAGAACAAGCTGACGCAGAGAGGCGCTGGATGGCGGAGGCAAATGAAGATCAGCCAGCACGGGGTGGGGGGGGGGGGCCAGGTCGGTAACCCACACTCAGACATCCGTGAGTGAACAAGCTACAGAAAAGACAGCTGCTGTCAGCAGTGAGACCTAACCCACCCCAAAGACCTCGCCTAGATACCTGGGTACTTCCGCTTGAAGGAGGTCACGCCCAGGTACTCGCTGACTTGCTCCTGCAGCATGTAGTACTCTCCGGTCTCGTCCGGGGGCCACTTGTACTCGATCAGGTTTTCTGCCGGGTAGTAGCTGAAGCTAGACACAGAGGCACGTGTTAGGCCTTCCACATGGCTTCTGTGGTGTGGCAAGTATTCTTATTTTTAAGGATTTTGAAAAACTGTTTTACTTATGTACATCCTCAGTCAGTCTTGTGTGACTCAGCAACACAAAGAAGTTCCCAGGGTCTCCTGTGTCGTCCACGGGAAGCACAGGGTGGCCCGGGCAGAGGAGACCACCAGAAAGGGCAAGGGAAACACTATTTCCACGTAACATAAGGAACCGACACTCTCAAGTGTTAGAAACAAAGACATTTCTAAGCTTAAAAGGCCCATGCAGTTGAAATAAAACAGGCCAGAGGCACTGGTTCTGAATTCTTCCTCCTGTTTCACCCCCCAAGGCACCGAGTTAGCCACAGGAGGCTGCGGAGGCGGTACCCTAAAATCCCTTTCTCGACGAACTGAGCTGTGCACCCCAGCCATCTGCACTCACAGCCTCCGCAGACCCTGGCCCAGAGCCCGGAGCTGGTCAGATGGGGGCAGAGTACTCCCGACCGACGCCAGACCTGAGTGGCAGACCGTGGCTTGAGGGTCCAGGAGGGTCCAACCTCTGAATGTCATCGATGGACGACAGTGGCAGGAATGGGACACCATCTCATGACCCTCCCCAATGAACAGTAAAGAACAAAACCGCCAGTGTTCTCAAAGATGAGTATCGAAACTGCACATTCAAACTGAAAACTATGAAACTGGACCCTTACCTCACAGCACATACAAAAGTTAATTCAAAAACGGATCAAAAACCTAAACGTAAGAACTGGAACTAGCAACTCTTAGAAGTACACACAGGAGGTGGATCTCCAGGATCTCAGACTGGGCCACGAGCTCCAGGTGACACTAAAAACATGGGCAGCAAAAAGAACACAGAGAACCAGGCACTCGGCAAAATTCAAAACGTGTGCCTAAAAGGACACAATCGACAGAATGATACACACAACCCACAGGACGAGAAACTATTGGCAAATCATGGATCTGATAAGGGATTAACATCCAGAATACACTTTTGGAAAACTCCCAGAACTCAAAATCAAAATCAAAACAAGCAACCCAATTTAAAAATGGACAAAATCTTGAGGAGACATCTGTCAGAAGACGACACACAAGCGGCCAATAAGTGCACAAAGAGACGCTCAAGGTCATCGGCGACATCAGGAAGTCCAAATCAGAGTCACAGCAACAGCACTTTGCACCTTCCAGAACTAACGGCCGTTAGTGACAGGGAAAAATAACACAAAACAAAAAAAAAAGTTCTCACTCTGCACCAGAAAACTCCCTTCTTCACCGACCCGCAAACCGGGGGTTCCTGCTGGCAAATCGACACCACGACCTTCGGCCAACAAACCCGTGAGGAGGAGAGGTTGGGGACTCTGTGCACTCTTGGCAGGACTATAAACCGGTGCCTCCGCTGCAGAAAACACAAACTGCCACACAACCCAACTGCTCCACTCCCGGAATGCACCATGGGAACACAACACAGGGACTCTGGGCAGACACGCGTCTACCAATGTTCGCAGCAGCTGAGGCACGGCTCAAAGGTGCAGACCAACCAGGTGTCCGCAGACGAACGCACTAGCAGACAGCATATCTGTACAATGGGGTGTGGCTCAGCCTTAAAGAGAAATAATGACACTACTCATAGGAGGTGCCTGAAAAAGGCACGTTCACAGTGACAGACAGTAGAGTGGAGGTTGCCAGGGGCTGGGGACTGGGGGACATGGAAACTTCTAGTGCTGGACAGTCACGGCCTTTCTGGTCCCAGTAGGGAAAGCGTTTTGGAAATGGACGGTGGTGACGGCCACACACTAGGAATGTGGTTAATGCCACTGAACGACACACTCAAAAACAAGTGAAATGGTGACTGTATGTGTCTTTTACCAAAACTTTTAAAAAACTGAACTGCACTGGGAGCAAAAGCCACTTTGGTGTCACACTGTAAAACACGACACAAAATGTCCCGCTGCTGTTCCTGACTCCTCTATCTGAGAGGAGGGGACGTGAGGAGGGCGCTGGTGCAGAGCAGACGTGCACACCCCGGAGGGCACCACAGAGGGCGCTGCGGAGCAGCGCTGGTACCTGAGGTCCTGACTGGACGTCTCGCAGCTCCGGGAGCTGTCTCCTGAGCCCATCCGCCGCCTCTTCGGTGGCTGGGTCCCATCATTGGAATTGTCTTCATTATCATCCTACACAGTTAAAAAGTTTTAAAAAGCAATGAGAATAATAAGGAAAGAAGGGACCTTCCCGATGCGTCAAAAGGCTCAACACAAAGCATTTCTAAGGACAACTGGTCATACAATGTTAACTTCCTACGGCAATTTTAACAGCGGCCAAGAACATGGCATGGGCAAAACCTGGAAAGAGCTAAAAACTGGTTCCCAATACAAGTAAAATAAAAAAAAAATTCAATTAACCTCTAAGTCTAAATCTACTCTTTCTTACCAACCTACGCAACAACCCAGGTTAAATGCCTCCTAATTTAAACAAACACATAAAATTGCTGTAACACTCTACAGTTAAAGCAAATCCTCCTAGCCTGGCTAAGAAAAATATATGTAGATCATTTAGTGTTTAACCAGAAAGAGAGGATTAAAAATTTTTTTAGCTATTATCCATTGTAACAATAATTATCATGGTTGAAAGATGGACCGTTACATTAAGAAAATAAATGAAGGATCAAATGTTAGGAAATTGGTTTATTCACATATTAGTTAAGGCTTAATGAGTAGAAGGCTTAAAAAGTATTTCTAAAAAGAAACAAATCTCAAGGTAATGTAGCTTGCTAAAACTAGTATTTTGTTAAATACCATGGTCCTCCTGTTATGTATTAAAAGGGAAGGAACCCTGCAGGAGAGCCCCAAGAGCTAGTAAGGCATTTTGGATAGGTAGCCGGAGCTGCAGCCTGGGGTCTTTCTGGGCACTGCCCTTCACTAGCTGAGCGGTTATCCTCTGTGAGCTGCTCCTGATCTGCAAAACTGAGACAATGATAGTGCCTGTAGTGCTTGGCTAATCGAAGGATTAAAGCAGTTAATGCATGGCAATCACTTAAAAGCAAGGTCTAACAAATAGTCCAATGTCCATTAGAAGTCAGTTAATATGGTTATGACAATAATCGGAAAGCCTCAAATGGCTCCAGCCCTTAGGAATTTACTCAGATTCTTTCCCAAACAGTAAAATATACAGAATATTCATTTTCCTTTTCAGTTCCAATAAAACAAACATTCAATTAAAGAGCTCTGAATACTCCTATTAAGACAAGCAACCAGGTACAAGATGGAGAACAGGCTAAATCTATTCTTCAAAGATTTGCATGTAACAGTGTCACAATGGAAACATTTCATATTCAATACTTGAAGCACAACTCCTTTTAAGCATTCAAGTATCTACTTTACTTGTTTCTAAGATTTTAAGGATTTCTGTCAATTTGTTTACATTCCCATTGACTAAAAAATGGAGACACTCAAAAAGAGACAAAAGTTAAAATGCAATGTCCTAAAAAAAGCTGAAACCACAATTTCATACCTGGTATTTGAACTATTACAGATTCTAGGCAAACGCATCATTACGTTAAAAAGAACATTAGTCAGCTATACTAATCTTTCCTAATATTTGGGGGGACACAATTCAATTAAAACAATTTGCAGGGACCGAAAGTGTATGAGTGTTAAGGCCGCTGCATCTGTATCAGACCCGAGTCGCGTGGCTCCTCGCTTCGGATGCAGCGTCCCGGCACCTCTCGGGCCAAAGGTGAGGCTCCAGCAGCCCGACCAGCCCTCCGCCCGCGCGTGCGCACCGCGCACCGGCCAGCGTTACGCCCCGCGGGGCGGGGCGGCGCGCCAAGTGACTCGCTCACAGTCACGCGTGGGGCCGGGCACTTGGGAGCCCTTCAGAGACGGGTCCCACCCGCAGCTCGGGGCACCGGAGCCCCCGGGGAAGCGCCTGGTTCCACGGCAGCGAGCACCGCCTCCCCGACCCCCTGCAGCCGCCAGACTTCCGGGAAGAGAGGACCCTAAGAGTGCCGGCCCCACTGCCTTCCCGTCGCACAACTCTTCCATCAGCTGAAATTCCAGCATCCCCACCTTCCGGCACACGAACCACACTTTAAAAACAGAATGTTTAACGCAGCACATTCTGCTCGTCTTCAAGTTTCTCTACTCACCTTTGGCTTTAAAAACACTACATCATTTTACCACCTGAAAACACTACAAACTACATTTAAGCAGCTTCACTAAACACATCAGGATGGCTGTGCGCGAATTTAGGGACTAAGCTCCTCATCCGACCCGGTCTTTCCGTACTTGTGCACAAGTCCCGACCCGCAGGACGTTTCCGAGCAGGCGCGAGGAGCCCGCGCAGACCCGCAGACTCGTCCCGAGCCCCCGCGTCCCGCAGTCGGTGCGTCCGCGGCCTCCGGAAGTGAGCTCCGAATCTGCTCGGACGCACTCAGCCCCGGAAAACGGTGGCCCGCGACGCGGATCTGCTGTCCGCACCCGGCGGCGGGCAGGCGGCAGGCGGCGGGGCGGGGGTCCCCACCGTCCGCTCCCGCCTTCCGCGCCGGCCGCTCGCCCAGAGCGCGGCCCCGCCCGGGCCCCCGCCCGCCGCCGTTGGCCGCCTCCTCACCTTCGGGGACTGCGCTCCGGGAGTGGCCGGGTCGCTGTCGCACGGCCGCGGGGACAGCGCCGTCCCGGGGCCGGCCGCCGCCGCCATCAGCCCGAGCGCCCCGCGCCGCCGCCTCCGCCTCCTCCGTCGCCTGGTCCCGGCCGCCGCCGCCGCCGCCGCCACCGCCGCGCGGGCCGCCCGCCGCCCCAGCCCCGCCCCCTCCGCCCGCCCGCCGCCCGGGGGCCGGCCCCTCCCGCCGCGCGCCCCGCGGGCCGCCAGCGCCGCCGCCGCCACCGCCATGGCCGCCGCCAGCGCCGCGCGCCTCCCGCCGGGCCGGCTCTCCTGCCGCTGGGCCCCGCTGAGCCCCCGCTCCCCGCGCCGCCGCTCTGGCCGCCCAGCAGCCGCTCCGCCCTTAGCTGCCGCCAGCCGCCGCTCCCGCAGCCCGCACCGCTGTGCCGCGCACACCCGCCGCCAGCCGAGCTCCCCGCGACGCGCCGCCCCACCTCCCGCCGCGCCCCCCGCCCGGCCCCGCCCCCGCCCCCGATCCGCGCCCCCGGCCCGGCCCAGCAGCACGTCAGCCCCGGGGTCCCCTCCCCTCCCTCCCCTCCCCCGCCTCCCCCCGGCTCCGGCTCGGGAGGCTCCCGCCCCGTCCCTCGAGGCCACAGCCCTTACAGCCGCCCCCCGCCCGCCTTTGTTCTCCGCTGGCGCGCCGGTCTGCTGCCAGTGAGCCACCTGCCCTGAGATGTGGACTCGCCACATTCACCGCGACGGGTGCGCAAGTCGTAAAGCGTCAAGGCAGCTGAAATTGGGCCCGCATCTGGGAGTCTGTGCTGGGGTGTGGTTTGTGCAGCCGCTACCGGGACGGAAGACAAGCCGGCCTGTGAGACAGGACGGACAGCCAGCCTCCGAGGGGCTGCAGGAGGCTTCCTCATGCGGTTCCGACTGGGGGATACCGCAGCGGCCCCAGGACTTTGGGGACCACGTTGATGTTTGTGTTCTGGCTCCACGCTCCCTCCAGTCTTGACAAGCTCTTAACCTCTTTTCTCATCTGTAAAGTGGGGAGAAATCCCCAATCTTCAGAATTCCTGTAGAGGGCACTGTGCATGGTGGGCCCCTCGAAGGCATTCAGAGAATGGGAGCTGTTTCTTTGCAACGGAATTTATTATTAATCCAACTTTTTACGCTGCACTTAGTCACTTCTGGGACTTCATTTACAAACAAACGAAAACAGCCCTGGCTGGTGTGGCTCAGTGGATTGAGCGCCAGCCTGTGAGCCGAAGAACCTCCAGTTTGATGCCCAGTCAGGGCACATGCCTGGGTTGTGGGCCAGGTCCCCAGTAGGGGGCGCGCGAGATGCAACCACACGTGGATGTTTCCCTCTCTCCCTTCCCCTCTCTATAATAAAATCTTAAAAACAAAAAGCTGGGTTCTGGCTGGTGTAGCTCAGTGGATTGAGCGCGGGCTGCGAACCAGGCATCGCAGGTTCGATTCCCAGTCAGGGCACATGCCTAGGTTGCAGGCCATGTCTCCCAGCAACCGCACATTGATGTCTCTCTCTCTCTCCCTCCCCTCTCTAAAAATAAATAAATAAAATCTTTAAAAAAAAAAGCTGAAAAACTGAACCTTAACACATGGCACACAGCTGTGATGCCAAGGTGCCAGGAACTTGTTCAGGGTTACCTGGGGGCACATACTTTACATGTCAGAACTCAACTCCTTTGGGGGCACTGGGGAACGTCCCTGCACTGAGGGGCCAGTACACTTCCCTTTCACTCCTTATTTCTGCTTACGCTCTGCAGAAACACGTTGGGAAACACAGGATGACTTTAGGCCGGGCCGTTAATGCAAATGGCCGCCTAGACTGCCCAGCCGGCCCTCTCCCGACCTCCCGCTAGCGTCAGGCCCGAAGTGGCACCACCTCCGATCCGACTGCACTCAGTTTAGACTTTGCTTTCTCAGTCCAACCAAGACCCCATTTTCTTCCCAAGAACCTGCCCACTCCACTCAACACCCACAGAGACCCCAACTTCAGGCACAGTGCAAATGGCCTAGTCACGACACAAGCTGCTGGAGGTGGCTCAGCAATGTCACCACCGATGGTATATTAGCCCCGCTTTGAAATGCGCAGCCTCGGGGATCCAGCATCCTTTCGGGTAGTTCCACCTGCACCCAGGAAGCCCAGGAAACCCACCCCCCAGTGCCCGAGGGAACAGGCTTATAGAAACAGGTCTCTGCCCAGGGCCCTGAGTGGTCTGTCCTCGTGCAAATGAGGGGTCTGAATTGTCCCTGTTGGATTGGCTCATTCTCACTACTGTTTTCTATAGCAAGGTAGCAACTGCTCACTCCCTTTGTGAAGATTCCTGGAGTCTCTGCTGTGCCGCCTGGAGCTGTTAGTCCTGGATCATCCAGTCATTACAACACCTCAGCGAAAACCCCCCTCGACCTTCCCATCTTCCCATTTCTAGATCATTCCAGTAATGGGTATTTTTACTGTCAATTAAGTTTGACGCGGTGTTTCAACTTCTGAGTGCAGGCACACCTCCCTTTGTTGTACTTTGCTTTATTGTGCTTTGCAGAAGCTGCGTGTTCATCAACATTGAAGCAAGACCCTCCAACCAGCAAAAAGATCACAGCTTGCCGAAGGCTCACATGATGGCCAACATTTTTCAGCAATAAAGTGTTTTTTAATTAAGTACATTGTTTTGTTTTGTTTTGACATAATGCTACTGCACACTTAATGGACTATAGTGTAAATATAACTTGTACACCCTGGGAAACCAAACATTCCCGTGGCTTGCTTTATCGCAGTGGTCTGGAGCCAGACCCGCAGCAACTTCACTGTCTGCCTCTGCAGCAGGTGCTGCTCATAGACCAGGATGCACTCCGAGAAATGCGTCATTAGGCGATTTTATTGTGCAGACGTCAGCGTGCACGCGCAGGGCCCACTACACAGCTGGGCTACGTGGTGCGGCCTGGCACCTCCGGTCCACAGCCTGCACGGCACGTCACCGTGCTGGATGCCGGGAGCAGCTGTAATGCACCGCAGCACGTCCTGGGGTGACGGGAACTTTTGGCTGCGTTATCATCCCACGGGACCACCTTGCAGACGTGTTCTGCAGCCCATGGCTGTATCACGAGGAAAATTGCACGGACTGTCACCGGCGGTGGCACCGCCTCCTCCCCCGAGCCCAGCCCTGGGCTCCTTGCTAGAAGAGCGCCAATTTCCGTGAACCCACTGTCTTCACGTGGCCAGTGTTCAAGGAAGATGGCTCCAGCCTCCCCCTGGGGAGTGGATGACCAGTGTGGTTACATGGTTACGGGGACATGACTGAATCCCACCGACTCACACCAAGGCACCCAGGAGTCTGTGCGGAGAGTAGGACAGAAGGAAGCTGGGTCCTTGATCAATGCTGGGAAACACAATTTTCCTTTTAAAAAAACAACTATATTAGGTTTTCGGATCTGGCATCTAAAAAGAGCCTAACAGACTGACAAATAGAAAGACCACACATCTGTAAGCATTTTGACTGGGGTGTGGGGCACTAGTTAGGGCAGAATTAAACATATTCACATTTTTCTTTAAAACTTGGTCATTCCTTTCAAAAGAATGCATGTAATGTATTAAAATACCACTCAGAAGACATCTGCCTTTAGACGTTTTCCAAAATTCATGTGAACATTTACTTAATTTGATACTTTTCAGGGTTGTGTCCTAATTTCCTATAGTCAATTACAATCATCTTAAATCCAAGAATGATAATTTTCCCATACTATAATCTATAATCATTCACGTATTCATATGTGAACATACCTTTTTATATTGTTTATATTGTGAAGTAGTAGAGTATTAATAAATACAATAACTGGAAGTATGAAGGTAAAAACTCAGCTTTTACTTGTTAAAAGAATACAACTAAGACACGTGGACTGGCAGTAAAAATAGAGCCAACCACGGCCGCGGAGACACACAGGTCCATGAACCCCGAGTGTCCGAGAAGTGGGAGGCAGGCCTGGCCGGGAGCGAGTCACTCGCAATAAAGAGCGAACACCAAGGCCAACGCAACGTAGGTCTCCGTCTCGTGCTTCACGGCGACCCAGCTGTCCCACGCCACGTCCCAGATCCACTGGCTGGCGACCTGTAGGCATTTTTAAGACTTAACTTTAGATTAAGCATGTGAAGAAGTGACTTTCAAGCCTGCAAGTTTGGTTTCTTAAAGATGCACCGGCACGTCGGGAAGCTGCATTTAGCATCTGACCCGAAGAGACTGGGGAGCGAGGCCTCCGGGACCAGCTCCTCCTTCACCACTGCCAGCTGCCGCAGGACAGACAGACAGGCGGCCGGCCGGCCGTAGTTGGGGTCCAGCAGCCCTGCGTGCAGGGCACCGTGCTGTGCTGCAGCCCACCCCAAGGAGTTCCTCTTCCCAGTCTTGACAGGTTCAGCTGACGTGTTGGGGGGCCCTTGTCTGGAAGTGGAGGAAGGGCACTGACCATATGAGCAGGCCGCCAGAGACGGTCCTCACTCTTGTGCTTTGCTGACAAAGCCATCTGCAGTCTGGCTACAGCCCACCTTTCTGTGTGGCATCTAAAACGGCCACAGGCCACTTGTGGCCTCTCCCATCAAGAGGCTGAGTCTGTCTCCCGCTCTGGATATGAGCAGGCATTGGGACTTACTTCGAGCAAAAGAGTGTGGCATTGCACACATCACAAGCCAGGCCTTTGAGGCCATCTGCTTGCACCTCCAGGAACGCTGGGAGGAGACCCGGCATGCAGCATGCCCTCAGTCCCCGGAGGGTGACGGCTCCTGTGTGGGGAGCCCAGGGCTCCACCAGCAGCCAGCACCACCCGTCGGACATGGGGCCGACGCCACTGGGACGCCCGGGCCCAGCTGAGTGAGTCACCAGGTGGCCACAAGCACCTCGGCGAGTCCAATGGAAAAGACAAAGAACTCATCCAGGCTGAGCTGACCCCCAGAGGACGTACTCCTGAATCCTGGAGGTGGGGGGAGGGGAGCTTGTCATGCTGGCAAAGTTACTGCAGACACAGCACCCCACCCTCTGCTGCCGGCAGGCACCGTGGCCTCCCTAGGTGGGAGATACTCATGCACCCCGCCCTTGCATGTGGGCACCCCCAGGTTTCCTCTCCATGGGAGTTCTGCCAGATCCCCGGGACAGCCGGGTTCTCCTCGCCATTCAGTTATCAGGGGTCTTCCCTGTCCCTGTGCAATCCCAGTGAGTCGCTCAGTTCCTCACTTACACTGCCAGCCTGGATGTCCTCTCTGGAGTACTAATCACCCTCGAGGAGCCTCCAGTCCCTTAGTTGGGGACTCTTCTCCTGGACACAGTTCGGACAAGCTCCTCCAGAATGTGCCCTACCCACCTAGTGGGCCTGCATTCTTAGCTATAAATAACAATGGTCATCTTGCTGTGCCCTGGGGACTCTGTGCTGGAGAAGACGTGAAGGACTTAATTGCAGTCAGTCCCCTTGGGCCCTCACAGCCCTGGCAGGCAGGGTTCACCACGCCCGTTCTGGATGGGACCCCGGCGCAGGCCACAGCAGTGAGTGTCGCTGCCCAGACTCCAGCCAGCACCACAGGTACCCACACCCACTATCCCACTGCCTGCCTCACTTTATCTCCTCAAATTGCAAGTTGTGTCGCGCCGCCCGCTCGACTGGAGCCAGCACTCTCAGGGAAGCAGGCCCACGCCTAGTCACTCAGTCATTTCTTTAGTGACGCCTAACACCCTTTCCTGCCTAAAATAAAGTTACTAGTCGCTTGATAAATGGCATTAAATTGTCAAAACAGGTACAACTGAGAAACAGGCTATCTGTATAACTTACTAAACCAGTAATAGGAAGCTGTCATTTCTAGGTTAGTATTTTTCAAGTAATTTACAGTGAAAGCACAGAAACAGGGTGTGGTGATCCCATCACTCTGGCCCCCCGGGCCTTGCCATGCTATGTATGCCGAGTCTGAGAGAACGCCCCAGCCACCAGAGAGGACAGCCTCGCGGCTCTAAGCCACAGATGGGGGTCGGTGGGGTACTTACGTTTATTGCCTGGCCGGTCTTTTGAATAAATAACACCTTGATAATGAACTTATAGCGCTGGTACCCGAATTCTTTGACCGCTGTCAACATGCAGTCTGCTAATTCTAGCGACAGATGGGAGAAGACTTTATCATCATACTTGACATCTTTAAGACTTTCCTTTAAAAAAATTTTTAGAAATTAATTTTCTAACCAAATCTTTTCTAAAGATTCAAGTAAAAAACGTGTCTAAGTAATACACATAACTTTTTAACCAAATAATGTGAATTGCATGTTATACTTACCAATTTATTTCAGTAAGAATTTTGAAGAAAACTCATTTTGGTTTTTTAATTATGTTCAGTTACTCTTCCATTAAGCTATAAATTCCTCTTCATTAGATTATTCTTATCAAACAACCGAGGAGACACAAGGGGAATTTTAACAGAATGCCCTGGGAATTCTTAGGTAGAGGAAATCTTTTAAAAACGGACGTATTTGCCAAAACCCGGATTCAGGGTTTCCCAGAGCCTGGACTCCACCACCCAAGAGCGGCACTAAGTCCTGCCCACCCCTCCCCGTGGCTGCCCACACGTGCTTGTTCCTGTGGCCTCCTGTGGCCTACGGGTGAACGCCAAGGAACCCAGGGTTTCTCATCACAGGTGTTGACAGCTGGCGTGCAGCCAGGACACGAGTGTGTCCGCGGAGCACCACACCCACCAACTGGCGAGCAGACACACGTGCCCCCAAATAACTGACTTGCAGCAGGGATAAATTAACTCACGTTCTGGGCTCTGAGCTGTAACAAACGGGCTCCTAGCTAATTCTATAGGCAGGTGAAACCAAAGAGGCGGCCCTTTTTGTTTGAGTTCCTTTCCTGAGTGCTTCTGGGTTTAAAACTGGGTCTGGAAGCATCTGTTTCTCTCCAGCATTTGGCTGTGGCTCTATCTTTTGGACACTTAGCAACAGCCCTTCTTCTGACTCTGCCTAAAATTTTATCTACCTGAGGGCTCTTTAAACATTTTTTAAAATATGTTTATTGATTTTAGAGAGGGAAACATTGATGTGAGAGAGAAACATCAATTAATTGGTTGCCTCCCATATGCGCCCCATCAGGGGATTGAACCCACAACCTAGGTACATGCCCCAACCAGGAATCAAACCCCCACCTTTGGTACACGGGACGATGCTCCCACAGTGCCACACTGGCCAGGGCCCTAAAGGCTCTTTTTAAAATAAATGATGGCATGTCCTATAGGAAGACACCCACAAGCTCTATCAAGATACACTATTTCCCCCCAGCTGGTGTGGCTCAGTGGATTGAGCATGAGCTGCAAACCAAAGGGTGGCTGGTTCAATTCCTAGTCAGGGCACATGCCTGGGTCTCAGGCCAGGTCCCCAGTGGGGGCCAATTGAGAGGCCACTACACATTGATGTTTCCCTCCCTCTCTTCCTCCCTCCCTTCCTCTCTCTCTAAAAATAAATAAATAAAATCTTTACCAAAAAAGATACCCTATTTCCGTGTCTGGAACGATGTTCAGTCTTCCCTGAACTCAAGGGGAAGACCGCTGCCCTTTCTAAGACCCTCGGCATCCACCTGCCCTTCCGACAAGCTGCATTCAGCCCTTTCATGCCATGGGAGTCTCTGAATTATCACACGTAAACGCAGTGTGAACCCCTACCACATTCAGCGGGTCTGGACTCAGCCAGGTGGCGGGGCCGCGGGGAACGCACCCAAATGCAGTGTCTCCCACCACGCAGGCTCGCAGTCAGGGTTCAGGTCAGAGAAGAAGGTCATTGGCAAGTGTGTTACTGAACTGTTAGGTGGAGTGGAATTTCTTCATTTCCTGAAGCTGGGAGCTGTGACACCCTCCCCAAATATGACCTATGACCACTAGCCCAGTGTGGAGGCATGTCTCGTCTGTGATGGCGAGAGGAAACGGGAGAGTGAGTCACCTAACTACTCCTCTGCATTAACAAAAGCTCATCCATTGAAAGAATTAAAGAGGTAGTCCTTATTTGTACAAACTGAACTCAAACCAGGCTCTGTCCCCAGTGACTGTTTCACACCCACTGTCACTGAAGGAGTGAGTCTTGCAGACTGGGGTGGGGGTCACTTTCCAACAAGGGCCACTTCCACAGTGGGGACAGCCTGGGTGCAGTGCCATCAGGGTCTGGGCATCAGAAACTCCAGCTGCCGGGTGTCCCCCTCCCGCTAGAGACCATAGATGGAAAGGGGGTGCAGAACAGGGGGTCCTCAAGCTGACTCCTATGATGAAAACCCTGTGATTGGGTCCTGTGTCAGGAAAGGTGGGGAAGGGGGTTCTCTCCATCTGAACAGGGCAGCCTTCAGGCAGCCAGACTGTAAAATTAGTGTCGGCATTAATGTTAGGGCTGTGGTGTCAGTATGAAGTGGGGAAACTTCTGATGAGCCTGGGACCACGAGCCTGAGTTCGAATCACTGTCTTGGATGAACTCTGCACCCCAGTCAGTGGGGAGAAGAAAAACCCTGATGGTGGCTGATCAGTGTGCAGGTGTGGGGGCAGGGGCGGGGTGGGGGGGCGGTGGCCCGTCTGAGGATGCCTCGGCACAGCCAGGAACCCGTTTTCACACACATGCGCGCACACACACACGCACACAAGCACATTCAGTGTGTCCTTGTTCACTCATCCCTGCACTTACAGAGGAAGTGTGGAACCACAGGGATAAATAATCATGGGTAATTCAGAGCTAAATGAAACAACACCAGCCTGCCTCACGTGGTGTAGCTCACGGTACCGACGCAGAGATTACCGACTGCAAGGCCCTTTCACGTTTTCAGGGACAAGCGCCATGGAAAGGCTGATCGGGAGAGTGACACTGCCATGCACGGGAGCACAGCCCATCACCCACCACCACCCCCGGAGCTGGGATATTGCCTCATAGGGACCCACCGCCTACCGTCAGGATCCGCTGGACTTTGGTTTCCACGGAATGGGCCCGGAATTTCTTCGGCGGCTCCATCCGGTACGTGTTGGCGAACTTCAGCCTGGCCAGGGCGCTCTTCCACTCCTTGCCCAGGTCGGCGGTGGAGTCATCCAGTGGGGGCTCCACATACTGCACCTCATGCAATGACTCCCGCAGCCTCTCTCTCAGAATCTGCGCGTACTGGGAGAGACAGGTGGGCGGGTGGTTGTCCAAACTGTGACTCTGATTTTAGATTTAGTCCCCCTGGTGGGGTGGCACAGGCTGACGCAACCCTCGGAAACCACATTATAACCCACTTGTATGACAATGTGGTTGTGCAATCCTAAGTGGACTGATTCACCCCTTGCTACCAATTTGGTAAGAAAAGAAAAAAAGAGTATCTAGCTAGCTATCGTGTATTGTCTGAAAACACAAATACACTGGAACACAAATTTGCACGCACGTATTTAGAATATCCACAGCAGGTGCAAACGAACTGGAAGTGACAGTGTCCCCCGGAGAGGGCATCCGGGGGGCTTGGAGGCGCGAGTGTCAGGAACACCTTTCCTGTTCTGTGCCCCAAGGCCCTGCAATACTACTCTTCATCATCTCCTTGTAATTTTTTCACTTTATCTTTGAATACATGATACAGTCAGTGAGGTAACCCTTTTGTAAGTATGAAGTTGAAAGATAAGTGTACCAAGTTGGTGCACATATCATTCTGTGCTTTCCGACTTTAGTGCATTGTGACAGGCAACATGCTTTAAGTAAATCCTTACGTAGTTAGTGCCTGACCTGGTCCAGACAAGTGCTCCAGGACCTGAATCACAGCTGTGAGCTCCACCGCAGTGATCAGGTGTCAGCTGTCATCCTTGCATTCACCCCCAGTCCCGGAAACCCACCCCCGAGAGGCAGTGCTAGTGGGAGGGGGCTGAGGGACGACAGGATAGAGCATTGGGGACAATGAACCTAGTGTGAAGAGTGGCGTTTGCTCCCAATAATAAATCACGTGACGTGACAGACCTGGCTGCAAGGGATTGACAAGAGGGAATGGTCAGAGGCGGCCCCTCTAAGGCAGGGCCCCAGGGGAACTCCAAGAGGGCCAGGAGCTGGGAAGGCCAAGACCTCCAGCGAGGACCCACCACGCCCAGAGAGCAGGCTGAGCTGGGCATGTGTTTGGCGTGAAACGAGCGGGGACTACGCAGAGAATGCGGGAAGGAGTTTGGATTTTCTTCCCAGAGCAGTGGGCAGCCATTGGAAGGGCTGAGCAGGTGAATGACGTTACAGATTCCAGTTTTCAAAGGTTGTGCTGGTGGCTATGTGGTGAATCCGTTAAAGGGCAATCAGGGCCAGAAGGTAGTAGCTTCACAATGCTTTTTATAAATAGTGTTAACTATAAATAACCTCATAACCTTTTAGTGGTTTCTCTAACCAGGAGTATGCTTTACTTCTGATTTTATATAAGAATTTTTTATTTCCAAGCAATTTTTATGTTACACTACTCTCTGTTTTCAATGTATTATTTTGATGCTCCCTTTCGATTACTTAAAAACACATTTTATGTTTTTAGGAGTAGTTTAGTATGGAACTACTATTGCGACAGTTAAAATTTTATTCATTTTAATGTTTACTACCTCTTGATTTTTCTAAAAATAGTTCCACATATTGGGTTGGCCAAAGAGTCCATTGTATTTTTTTCTATAAAATAAAACACACATTTTTCATTTTTACCAGTAACTTTATTGATTTGGATATTTTGAGTATGTTGCCTGTGGGTAGAGGCCAGGGGTGCTGCTGAACACCTTCCAATGCATAAGACAGTCCCACAGCAAAGGGTTATTTGGCCAAAATGTCAGCAGCACCAAGAAACTTTGCAAACCACTTTTGACATGTTCCACCAGTCACAGCACCTTCTCCATACACTGCACAGATCTTTCTTTTTGCATTTCAGTTGCATTGTTACCTTTTTTAATAAAGCATAATATGCTGAAAATGTTGCAGATCTTTCTTCCTCTTCAATATTAAAATAGCTGAACAAAAATTTACCAATTTTTGATGTTTTTCTTAAATGCACTTTATATTGTGTTCCTTGCAGCTGTCACAATACAACCTAACAAAATTGTTTCAAGTTAAGGACAACTAAGCATTTTACTTGAACAATTAAAATAAAAAACAAACAAACAAAAGACAACTAGTGGAACCAGCACCTTCACCATCACACAAAATAAAACAAAGGAACTACTTGGTCAGCCCAGTATCTGCCTTCCATTTCTTCCATCAACGTCAGTTTTCAGTGTATGGGCCTTTCATCTTCTCAGTTAAAGTTATTCTTAGATATTCATCCTTTTCTGACGCAATTGTAAATGGAATAATTCCTTTTTCTTCAAGTGCATTCCTAGAGCATAGAAACACACCAGATTTTTGCATATTGGTTTGGATTTGCTGGCTTTGTTAGGTGTAACAGTTTTTTGGTGGAGTCTTTTGGGTTTTCTCTGTAGAACATGTCATACACAAATAGTGGCAGTTTCACTGCTTCCTTCCCAATTTGGATACCACTTCCTTCTTTTTCTTGCCTAGCTGCTCTGTGTAGGGCTTCCAGGACTACTGAGCTGGCCGACAAGCCCATTATTTTTCTGTACACTGGCTTCTAGTAGTGCTTGTGAGTGAATGCTGCCTCTTCGCAGAAAAGCCGTCCTGCTGAGCTCTGGGCCCTGGCCTGCGTCCTAATCTTTGCTCACAAGCACATGAGGCAGACTGAGTTAGGGCACACCCTAACACTTGTTTAACCTCATCACATCATTAAAGACCCTGTCTCCACACCCACTCACACTGTGAGGTGCGGGGCGAAGTCACCAGACAAAAACCAGGGGCCCCCAATTCCACCCAATGGGTCTTTCAGGTAATCTGAGCATTTCATACAAGTGGATGAACACGTGATCCTGTTATTCCTAGTACTTTCTTCTGATCTTTTACATATTTATTGGGTCTGTAGTGATTTCCCCTTGTCACTCTTGGTATTGTCTTTACTTTTTCCTGATTAGCCTGGCTTGAGCAAGGGTTGCCAAACTCTTCCTATTTTTTAGTGTTTCGGGCATTGTGGGCTAAATACGGTCTCTGCCAGTTCTCCTCCCCCTGCCCTCTTCTCTTCCTCCCTCACCACCCTCCATCCTTTCAAAATAACCCTGTAAAAATGCCTGTACCTTTCTTAGCTCACAGACTGTACCAAAACAGGCTGTGAGCCAGATCTGACCCACCAGTTAGGTTTGTCAACCTCTGGGCTTGAGGTTTATCAACTTTATTCTTTCCAAATTATCATCAGTTTCATTTTCTCTAGTGTTTTTGTTCACTATTAATTTCCATTTGTTTCTATTACCTCCTTCCTTTTGGCTTATTTTTAGTTTGCTTTTTCCCCCACTAATTCCAGCTGACAGTTGAAATACTGGTTTAAAATCCTTCTAATAGAGGTATTTAGAACAATAAATTTTCTCACATATTGCTTTAGCTACACCCTACAATTTTTCAAACTTTTCAAATTTTTATTCAGTTTAGGGTATTTTTTTTCTTTTACCCATGGGTTATATAAAAGGATATCACTGACTTTTCAGATGGTTTATGATTTTCCATGTTTTTGTGATATTGATTTCTAACTTATTCCATCGTGACTAGAGAATGTGCTTTACATTATCTGAATCCACTTAAACTCATTGGAATTTGTCTTATGTGCCAAGACATGCTGTATCTTAGTAACGTTTCACGTGTGCTTCCAAAGAATATTTATTCCACTGTGGTTGCACCGAGTGTTCTACAGAAGTCCCACAGTTGTACTTGGGCTACAGTACTATCTTTTATATCCTTAGTAGTTTTTTGCTTGCTTGTTCTATTAATTACTGAGACATCTGTTAAAATTTACAACGGAAGTCATGGATATCTGTACAAGAAATACACTTTTGTTTTCTGTATTTCAAAGCTCTAAGCTTAGGTATATAAACATTTAGGATTATGTCCTTCTGATGGACTGCCCTGACAGAATATAAAACGACCCATTTATCTGTCATAATTTTATTTAAAAACATACCTTCTCTGGTACTTATACAGACACTCCAGCCTTCTTTTGGTTAGTGTTCACACGGTGTACCTTCCTCCATCCTCTTCATTCCTTACCCTATTTGTGCCTTTATATTTAGTGTGTTTCTTGCAGACAGTATACTTTCACCTTGCTTTTATAACCAACACAACAATCTCTGAATTTTAATTTGGCTGTTTATATTTAATGAGGTTAACATGATTTCTAGAAATCCATATTTGTCTCCTGTCTGTCCCATCTCTTTTTGTTCCCTGTACTTTTTATGTTCTCTTTTGAATTAAGTATTTTTAATGATTCCATCTGTCACTTGCTAAACCACCAGCTTTATGCTTTCCCTGTGGTGGTTTAGGGCTTGTAGGACATCTTCCACTTACCCCAGTCTCCCTTCAAGTCCTCACTCAACCGCATGCTTCCTTCCTCTCCTCCCATCTCTCTGGCTTTCGCTGTTTAGAACCAACAATGCCGTCACTTTTGATTTACTCAATCAATGATCTTTAATAAACTTAAAAATAAGAAAAATCTATGCATTTATCAACACGCACAACTCCTGGTGCTTTCTATTCCTTTCCAAATTTATATCTTATATTCTTTTTGTGGAAAGGACTTCCTTTAACATTTCTGACAGTGGAGGTCTGTTGATGAATTCTTTTAGCTTTCATGTCTGAAAAACAGTACTTTGTCTTTATTTTCAGAAGATTTTTTTTTTCACTAGGTAATGGAACTCTAGGTTGGTGTATTTAAAAGACTTTATTTACTTATTTTCAGAGAGAGGAAGAAAGGGAGAAAGAGGAGAGAAAAGTCGATGTGGGAGAGAAACACCGATTGGCTGCCTCTCATACACAGGGACCACATCTGACAGGCCTACACCCCGTTGGGGAACCGGCCACCTTTCACTGTGTGGGACAAAGTCCACCCTGTGGAGCCATGTGGGTCAGGGCTGGGCTGGTGGTGTTTTCACCTTGAAATGTCCTTTACAGTATCTCCAGAAATGTAAAGATACCTCAATGTCTTCTGCCTTGCATTTTTTCTGATGAGAAGTCTTGCCATTTCATCTGTGCTCATCTGTAGTTTAAATGTTTCCTATTTGCTTTTACACTTTCGAATCACTGGTTTTGAGCAGAATTTTGTTTCTTTTGCTAGAACTTCAATGAGCCTCTTGGATTTGTGGGGTTACACTTTTCACCAAATGTGGCAATTATGCATCATTAATTCTTCAAGCATTTTGTCTTATCTCTCTCATCTCTTCACTTGGGGACTCAAAATACAAGAATAAAATTTGTCCTGAAGTTTTCCAGTATCTCACTGATACATCCTAATTTTTCCAGGTTTTATCACTGATGTCTCTAAATTCCCTAATCCTTAGCGGTGTCGAATCTGCTGATTGTTATTTTACATGCCCTGGCATCCTGTTCTTCATCTGCAGCAGTGTGATTTGGACTTGACATGCTCTATCTTTTCTCTAGACTTGAGCATACAGGTTGTAACGACGTTTTGTAACTATGTAGGTGCTCTAATTTAATAAAACTTATGTAATACAACTGCTTTATAATAGCTACTTTGGTGTCATTCAACAGAAATTTTATCTTTTGTCTTTTCTGGGTGCATTTGCTGATTGTCTTGTCCTCATTTTGGATTGTATTTTTCTGCTTTGTGGTGGGTCTGCTAGTGTTTGGTTGTGATACCACGCACTGAATTTTACCTTATTTGCTGCACATTTTGATATTCCTGTAAGTATTCCTGAGCCTTCGTTTAGAATGTAGTAACTTGGAAACAGTTTCATCCTCTTGAGGCTTGCTTCTCAGCTGTGACATGCCAGCCCAGAAGAATCTAGGTTCCGGCTACTTTCACCCCCACTGCTGAGACAAGGCACCTAGCACTCTAACCAGTGCCCTCCGATGACATGGTTTTCCACTCTTGCTGGTGGAAACACAAGTTAGTTTGAGTGCCACAAAGGTTTTCTCTCTCTGCCCCTTTGGGCAGTCTCCTGTCCTGAGGCCCCCAAGCCCCGTGCTGGAGACCCGAGGAAAGCCCTCCGCAGGCACTGGGAGCTGAGCTCCCTTCTGACCCTGTGCTCTGCTGAGTCGTGCCCCTTGTCCTACCCTGGCTCACCTTCCCCGTTCCTCCTCCCTCAGAGAGCTCTGCCCTGTCTTGCCTTATGCCAACCAATGGAAGCAGTTGCTTCCTACATTTTGCGTTTCTCGTAGGAGTTAGTTTTTCCATGCTGGCTGCCAGAAGTACTTCATCAGAAATAAATCTGTTTTGATCATCTGTCAAACTGCTTTATGTTTTTGGCTGAGGAAGAGGCATTAATAGCTACCTAAACCACTTAAAAACAAAGCCGTTACCATTTTCACAGACGGAACGCTTCTCCCTAGGGTAATCACCACTTCCCCCCACAATATACTTCAGGGACATGGCCACACTATGCAAGTGACAGCAGCCCCCAACTGCAGATTCCCGTGGGGACAGGGAATGCAGGTGTGGTGTGTAGGCAACACCTGAAGAGATCCTAGTGTGCTGGTAACTCACATCTCTACCATTTCTTCCTCATGTCGCCAAGGATATCTCACCCCTTTATTAGGGAAGAATCTTCGTAATCACTTCTAAAACTTAGAACAGGCTTTAAATATGATTACCATTTAAATAAAACAACCTGATTTATTTAACCTATTGTGTGGCATTTACCTACATTGAACATAATTATAATCCCAGCACAAACGTGAGCGTGGCCATGGTGTCAATGCATTTCTGCTACTTGCTAGTCTGTAAGATTTTCAAATGTATGTACACAAGGGAGACTAATTAAGTTTCCAATTTTTGGTAATCCAAGGTTTTAAAATCTTTGGTTGCAAGCTATAGGAACTGATTTGTTGCTAAGCAAAAATTTAGTGAAGTGGAAGGGTTTCCACACAACGGATGAGGCTAAAGGTCCAGGCAGCACACAAGGCGCTCTAGTCTGTCCCCCTCGTTCTGAATCACTCTCCGTCATCTCCTTGAACTTCAGGAACACTGCATTCACCGGACGGGTTTCCAACTCATCTTCACAATGTTAGAGCAAGTGACTGACAGCCCCACCAAAACTCCATCCAAGGGAGAATCCGTTAACTCTACAAGTAAAAACCGAGGTGCTGCTACGAGGGTGGAAAAGGATGCAGGACATACAATATCAAAATAGTTTTACATGGATTAAATTGTGGGTCCTAATTTTTCCTGTGCTTGGGACAGGAGAATCATCAGTGGCCAGCAAGTTAGAACCGAGGCATCAGTGCACTCACTGTCCTCGGGTGCGTTCGGTGAGCAGTTGCAGACTTAGTCTCTCCCTAATTATGGGCCCCTTCCAACTTCCTATCCCTGGAAGCTGGGTTTTAAAGACAGCTATGAATAATCACACCCACATCTCATAACCCAGAACTGCCTTGGTCAGCATCCCCTTGGTCCCGGATTTCGGCCTAAACACGCCGTGTACCTGGGCACCTCCTCCTCTGGGACTGGGACCCACTCCCTTCTCAAGGTCCTCACCGCCACCTGGTGTGAAGTTCATAAAAGGCACCTCTGGCCCTGGCTGGTGTAGCTCAGTGGATTGAGCGCAGGCTGCGAACCAGGCATCGCAGGTTCGAGTCCCAGTCAGGGCACATGCCTAGGTTGCAGGCCATGTCCCCCAGCAACCGCACATTGATGTTTCTCTCTCTCTCTCTTTCTCCCTCCCTTCCCTCTCTAAAAATAAATAAATAAAATCTTTAAAAAAAAAGGCACCTCTGCTGCCTCAACACTCGGACATTGCCATTACCCGCGGGCCGCCCATCTGGCAATGCAGCAGCTTGCGGGGCGTGAACGCTAAGGCACTCTACGACTGGCCGAGGTCTGCGGTCTGCGGCCTCGCTCTGCTGGGGCCCCTAGCTGTGCAGATGTGGCCTACATTTGCTCCCTTAGTTCGTCCTCTCCTCTCATCTGACCTGGTTTAGCGCCTTCAGAATCAGCATTCTGCGCGCTCTCTCCCCTTCCTGTCACTTGCGCGTCCACTACAGTAGTTTCGGGAAGAAACCACTACAGACGAGAGAACAGAGCAGTTCCTAGTCTCAGCTTTATCCTTGGATCCTTTTTGTATCCTGGGGAAAATTACTTTTCTGTTAAGGTGTCAATGAAAAATAAAGTCTGGATTACAACACAGGTTTTCAAACTACGGTCATAGTGAAGTCCTGGCGTTATACCACCAGGTAAAACCGAACGGCATTTTCCATCCGTTTCAGACAATACGTTAACGGACGCCTTCTTCAACCACTGAGTCTACTGCTGTCTTTAAACTGAGAGCATCTCCTTGTTCTGCTCGGTAAATCGGCGGTTCCCTCTTTACACCTGTGGCCGGGGCAAGGTGTCCGGGCAGGGGCGCGCTCGGCGCACCGCCATCGGTGTGTCTCCGGTGACCAAGAAACGTGCCTTCTGGGGAGGCTGGGGAGACCTGAGGAGGCCTGGAGAGGCTCTGGCTAGGTTCTGCGGGACCGCTCGGTCTCAGGTACGGGACCGCGGCCCCTCCAGCCACGGCCTCGCCGCTCCAGCGCGGGCGTTCGCTCCCCACCGGGGACGCCTGCCTCTCGGCTGGGCAGCCCGCCGCTCGCTCACTCACAGACTCCTTCTCGAACATGCTGGGCCGCCTGTCTCTCCGAGGCGTCACAGAGGACTGCGGAGCGGGCTGGTTCGAGGGAACCTTCCCCACTCGGCCCCGCTTCTCCATCCCGCCCTCGTCGCCGACACGCCCAGCAGCGCGTCTCCACCGCCTACGAACGACGAGGCCACCTCCCGCGAAAACGCACACCTCGCGCCGGCGCCGCGCCGGCCGGAAGTGCAGCCCGGAGGAGGCGCGGCGGAGCGTACGTCATCTCGCGGCGCCGGCGACGGGAGCCGGAAGTCATGGAGGTAGAGCGGGTAGGGGGCAGTTCCCCCGCGTTCCCTTTGCGCGCCTCTAGCGGGTGGGCTTCGGCGCGGCGCGTAGCGGTGTCTGCCGGGATCCAGCCGTAGGCGACGCCCTCGGGAGCCGCGGCGGAGGCTGGTCGGCCGCGCCCGCCCTTCGTCGGCGACCAGCCTGAGGGCGGGCGCCTACCCCAACTCCAGTTTGTCGCGAGCCCGGATCGACTCCCCCTTGGGTCCCCTGTGTAAGGGCCGTGCGGGGGCGGGGCGCCGGTGCTCGGACACGGGCACTGCCTGGTGGTTACAGGAACCTGGAGCTGTCCGCCAGGGCGCGCGGGCGACTCCGGTCACCTGCTGCTTATTCCCACCGCGGCCATCTGTGTCATACACCAAGCAATGTGGGCAGCCCTGCGTCGTGAAACGGCCTCTGTGGCTTACACTTGCACAATAAAATCATTTTTTACCTTTTTAGGCCAATTTGGCCACAAAATACTTAGTCACAAGGACCTTGTTGGCTGTAGAGGGGATTCTATGCTGTTGCCACGAAATAAGGATTTTATTCACTTCCCTTCACTCAGTTACATGTCAGACATCCATCATCAGCTTCAGCTGTGTCTACTAGTTAGCACTACGTGCTGGATGCTCTTCAAGTATCTCTAATGACTGCAGTGCTGGAAGGGGATAATATTTTTGTACCGCTTTGCAGTTAAATTGAGGCTCAGACACGTTCTGAGCAAGAGGTAACTTTTTCAAGGCAAGAGGTACAAAAATTCTGAGAATGAATTAAAATTTAAGCCTTTCTGGTCTGAAATAGGTTGTCTGCACAGCCCCGAGCTGCTCTGATCGAGACTTCGAAGTCCCAAAGGAGCACGGGGCAAAGCTGGTGCAGGCGCCTGTACACAGGCGGCCATGCGGGACTCTGTGTCCAGTGGGGAAGAGCTGTGCTTGTAACTGTGGCACAGGACAGGGGATCTGTCGCAACTGATAGTGTTAAATATTGCAGCGCCTAATATTTGTTTATTTGAAGAGGTGCAACTCATTCCTTTAGAGTTTGGATGCTTTTTTAAAATGCAGAGCCCCTTTTGATGTGAATGTAACCCTAGAGTATTATGTTTGTATCAGTCAGGAGACAAACCACACTCGTTTTTGGACTAAGAAGTTAACTGGCCCTGGTTGGTGTGGCTCAGTGGATTGAGTGCTGGCCTGCAAACCAAGCGGTCTATGGTTCAATTCCCAGTCAGGGCACAGGCCTGGGTTCCAGGCCAGGTCCCTGGTGGGGGGCAACGTGAGAGGAAACCACACATTGATGTTTTTCTCCCTTTCTTCCCCTCTGTCTAAAAATAAACAAAATCTTCAAAAATAAAGTTAACTGGATAAGAATAAGAAGAGATCTCTCCAAACCTGGTGGTGGCATTGCAGGAAGCAGTACTTCCCCCAGCACCAGGGAGCCACGGGAAAGCGGGGCGGGTTACAACTTAGAACTGAAGAGGAGGGCCCCTGAAACTTGGGTCTCTGAGGAGGAGATTGAGCTGCTCAGCCATCTGGAAGTGACTGTTGAGGGGACACACTGGACTCAAGGGTTTGGTGGGATGAGGGTGTTGCCAGGTTTGCATGGGTTGGAAACCTGCAGACCGTTAAGCTGCTGGTGTAGAGGGGTGACAGCAGAGACCAGAAAGTGGACAGAAGTCCCCAGGCTGCAGGAACAAGTCCTGTGCCCCCTGCTGTCTTACACTGACCACCTGCAGCGCTCCGCTGAGTCAGACAACCCAGAGTGACTCCTGCAGCTGTCTGGGGCAGCTGCACAGCTGCTGGGCCTGCAGGCATTGCACCTGCACCAAGGGGGGGTGGGGCAGAGAGAGGGAGAAGTGAACCTTCCAGAGGACAGGAAGGATGGCAGGGAGGTACTGAGCAGGGCAGGAACTTAAACTGGCCACCTGCCAGGTTAGAGAGCCCCCGCGGCTTTATGACCAGTGTTAGAGGCGACGCCTCACAACCTGGCCCAGCATGTGAAGGCCCAGGTGGCCTCAGAGGGATGTGGGATAGTTGTGGGGACCCTTCATGGAGAAGCAGTGTGGGCTGCTGCTTTCTCCATTTTAGTTCATTATGCTTGATCTTCTGCTTTTCCTTTCCGCATTTAAAAAAAAATAGCCTATTTTGATAACTTTGGGATAGAAAGTAATGCTGAAGGGAATAGTGCACTATCCATAAAACACTGAGTGTAAGCTCACGTTTAACAAATATGACTAATAAAATTTAACTGTTAAACATTTATTTGAAAATATTTACATAAGTTATCTTTAATTACTATTTATTTTTTTAAGATTTTATTTGTTTATTTTTAGAGAGGGGAAAGGAGGGTGGAAGGGAGGGACAGAAACATGTATGTGTGGTTGCCTCTCATGCACCCCCTAGTGGGGACCTGGCCTGCATCCTAGGCCTGCGTCCTGACTGGGAATTGAAACCATGACCCTTTGGTTCATAGACCGGCATTCAATCCACTGAGCCATACTAGCCAGGGATCTTCAATTGCTATTTAGTCACAAAGTTTTAACATACAGTTCTTGTAAGATCCACAGTATTAACAGTAATCACACCTGAGTATATTCTGTACTTATAATAGAATACTCTCCTGTTAAACAGATAATTAGTGCTCCTCTGTTTTTACTCCTGTGAAACAGCATCTTTTATGTTCCCTATTTCAGGTTGCACTAGAGGATTCTGTCACCACCTGTCTCTCGCCCTCGGTGTATGACATGATCTGCACACTCGGCTTTGAACTCAGAGAACACCGAGACATCGAGAGCATTGTCACTCGGGATGGGGAAGTCTGCTGGGGGACGATCACAGCGTGCGTGGCTGACGCAGGACCAGGTCTGCCCCTGCTCCGTGCCCAGGCCTCTGTCTGTGCTTTCCATTTGGAATGGCTTGACATGTGAGACACCCCTTCTGGCGATTACCCTATTTGGTCAGAGGAGATTATTAAACTTGTCTAACTCGAGAGAGGGAAGGAGTTGAGTAAGAAGAGAGGGAGTGAGGCTGGGGAGGCGCAGGAGAGTTCCGGCACACTGGGCTGAGGGGACCTCCTGTGGGAGTGAGCAGGCAGGAGTCAACAAGGGTCAGTGGGCTGCAGGGGGCTTGGGTCTCAGCTCCAGACCCACAGTCCAGGCAGAAAAGGGGAGAAAATACCAGTCATGGATTAGGTGTGAGTGACCAGTGACATACGACACAGTTGTTTCACATCTCTTCCACCCATTTTTGTGCATTCTGTGGAGCAGGGAGTTGCCCTGGACATTTAACAATAGTTCTAGAAATGACATGCAAATGTGCTTAGGCCAGCAGGTCTCTCACAGGAATTTATGAGACTGGCACACTTACAGACAGGAAAGCGTGGGTGTGCAAGGCTTCTCCTCGCCACGTCATTTGTAACCACCAGGAAGGCAGAAGCGGTGGAGACGGCCAGACGTCAGGCAGCAGATTTCAGTGAAGAAAATCATGACCATTTCAGAGGAGTATTAGGCAGCAGAGAAGAAGGATGAGGGCCCAGCTTTCTGGTATCGGCATCTCTGAGCCACATTGCTAAGAGAAAAAAGGAGGATCATACACTTGTGTTTGCTTTTATATGCGTAAATATTTCTAAGTACACGCAAGGGATTAGTAACAGCAGCAGCTCCAGAAAGGAGAATTCAGTGGCCAGGAGGGGATTTACCCTTTTCTATTTTCTGATCATGAACCATCTGGACATTCAGCCCCAATCTTATTAAAAAAAGTTCATATTATAAATATGTTCTAAAGTAACTAAGGACATTGGAAATTTCCCAGTCTAATAATGTTAAGTAAAATTCAAGTTAAAATATTACATATACAGTATGAACCTGAGTTTGTAAAAACTTATATACAGGTAAAGAAATTGAAGAAAATATTTTTTCTCTTGTGCGAACCTCTCTGTATTTTCCAAACTCTCTGCTGATAGCGTATTTTTCTTTTATCATCAGCTGAGCGCTTATTTCCAATGTAGGTGTATCTTTTTTGTAGTTCACTTATAAACGGGTTGTTGATTGGGTGGAAATTCTGTAATTAGAGCACTGTTTGGTCGATGACCCTGACACGCTCCTCCCCGATTTGGGCGGTGACACTAACCTGTTTCTTACCCCTGAAGCCCAGGGTCTGGATTTCCGGGAAAGCGTGAGGCTGCTGGGGCCCGTCTGTGAGGCCGTCCACTCACACCTGTTGTCCCTGACCGAGGCGCAGTTCGGGCTTCAGTACGCTCCCTGGCTCCAGTGGACACATTCCCCAGAGGTCCGCCTTTGCAGTCCCTCTTAGAAACCTTCATTACTTGCTCATGTTAAAGGGGTCTCCTCGAGGTGCCTCCCCCAACTGTGAAGAAGCTGAGAGGCCAGTGAGGGAAACAAGGGCTGTCCTGCAGCACCTCCGAGCCTGAGCTGAGAAGCAAGCCCTTTGACCGAGGGTGGTGTGGGGGCGCAGTGTCAGGCGGGGCTTGGGCGGTGGGCGCAGGTTCTGGGACAGAAGTCCAGTGGGCCTTTGCGGAGAAAAGAAAGGCTGGACGGAGAGGCGGTGGGGCCCGGTGGGGCCCAGAGCCTGGAGGGGGGTGTGGCCTGGCTCACAGCCACGTGGCCAGAGCAGCCGTTCGAGGCCCCACCTGGTCTCGGTAGGCTGGTTGGTTGGCGGGCACCCACCATCGCACTGGGCGCACCGAACTTCGTGGTGCGGCAGGAACTGTGACAAGTCAGGCTGTGAACCTGACATGTGATTAGGTGAGGAAGGACCCCCCGGGTCCTGACTCGGTGTGGAAGGGTCACTGCCCCTCCCTCTGCAGTGGCACTGTGACTGACACGCTGCCATGCATTTCTCTGTCCTTAGGGACTAGTCCACACGGGAAATAAGATTTAGGTCAAAGTAGTTGGCTTTTCAGCTATGGTTACGCCACATTTATCGTTTTTAATAAACATTTAAATAAAGAACTTTCAAAGAGCTCCTTAGTTAGTTTTCATTATTTAGATGTTGTCATATTTATGTAGAAAATGTTTACCCATACCAAGAAAGTCATTAAAATGTGACAATCAAAATCTTTAGAGGTTTGAATTTTATGAATAATCTTGTCACCTTGAGAAACATTTCTTATTCAGCCAATAAATTCTAACATGTCTCTTATTCTGAACAGTTATTTCCAGAAATCTGGGATGCCTTGGCAAGCCGGCAGTCTCCTGCCATCTCTCTGAGCTTAATGAAGCTGACATCCTGCCTGGAGCGGGCCCTGGGCGACGTACGTGCGGGAGCCCCACATCCGGGCCTTCGGAGGGTCTGGGTGGGAGCCGCCTGCTCCGCACTCACCCTCAGACACCCCGGCTTTAACTGTCGCTCCTCACAAGGCACACTTACGTGGCACGGGCTTTAACGTCTCTCAAGCAATTGTGAGCTGAGCGCACTGGTCCTTGTCACCCTCCCCCCATTTTCACAAGCATGCTGGGTGAGTCACTTTTTTCTGAATGTCACTTGGCTGATTGTGATGCAGTTGTGATGGGGTTTTTGTTCGGATTCCAGGTATTTTTACTGATTGGGAGAGAATGCCCCTTCCTCTTGCGAGACCTGCTGGCGTCGGAGGAGCTGGCCGAGGTCTTTGGGAAGCCTGTGGTAAGCTCACGCGCCCGAGGCTCGCAGGGCATTGGGACATGGGACAGTTCAGGCAGCTGCCCTTTCGTTCCTCAAAAACAGATACCGGTTATGGGGGAGGTGAGTTACACCAGCGTTTTCAGCATATCTGCCCCCACCTCTCCGTTGAAAATTGCTGCTCCGGGAGCCAGAAGACATGCCCCCTCCCATCCTGAGCCTAGACGCTCAGCTGGGTGGTGTGACGGCCTCCGCCAGGGGCATGAGCTGCTTGACGTCCACCACTTTCGTTACTTAAGTGTCATGATTGTAACACCGACTTGTTCTGGAGCCAGATTCTCCCTCGTCAAAGACATCACAATTGTATTTTGAACTTCAGCATGTTCAACACGAGAGTATGCCCTTCGCAACTCCACGGGTCTGTGTGGACAGGTATAAAAGTCGGTCAGGAAGCCTGCAGAGCTCTGCACCGTGCCAGAGCCTGGCTGGCCCACGGTCAGCCCCGTCCGAGGCTGAGGCTGGCTGTGAGGCCGCAGGAAGAGGCAGGGTGGAGGGGAGGAAAGCCGGGCACCGTCGCGAGGACCGGGAGCCTGCTCAGCCAGAAGACGTGTGCCTTGCGGGCGCGACACGTTACTCCTGGGTTCTGGAAAGCTTCCTGGTCTTTTCAGGGCTTCTTGCCCCTTGTCATCGTGAGAATCACTTTTAGCGTTTTTTTATTTTTATTTTTCTGTGGAGAGTGTGAGACGAACGAAGGTGGGGCACGAACGCCTGCTGTCACGGGGACTCGGGGCACGATCGCTGGGTCCCACAGCTCCGGCCAGGCCCTCCTCCTCCGTCCGTGCACTCCACCCTGGTCACCGGTGGAGGTGTCCCCTGATGACCTGTCTTTGGTTGCTCGGGCGGCACGAACAGTTAAATACACTGACGTTGAATGGAAGTCAACAACGTTAAATTACTTCTGTCGTCAGAGTCACTGACGATTGGTATTAAAGGGTCAAGGTCACACATGCGAGCAGCCCTGGGACAGTTGCTGCGAAGTCCTCTGATGGCGCAGAACCCTCTCCACGAGGTCCATGCCCTGGCCTCGGTCCTGCCTGGGGCAGCAGGAGTGGAGGGCTTCCTTACTTCGCCGGGCCCTGTGGGAGCAGCTCTTCTCCCGTGACCTGGTACTGTGTTCTCTGAGTCAGGGCCCCTTCCATCTTCTCAGTCCCTTCAGAAGTGCATGCGGCACGCCCAGAGGCCACTGTGAACGCTTAAATGCATGTTCATGGCCATCCCTCATGCAGGGTCCCTGTCATGCGTGTGTGGTCACTTGGCAAGTGGAGGTGACGCAGGAGGTTCAAGTGTGGGAGGCTGGCCAGCATCTCAGCGGCTCAGCCTCTCCAGTGGGCCCTTCCTGTCCCACCACTCAAGTGCCTGCTGCCCCCAGTGGTATTTCCGTGCTGGGTGGCGGTTGGTGTCATTTTCTCGAGACTGGAGGCTCATCTGATACCCAGCACCCCCGGGACAGATCTCAGCCTGCCCTCGGGGTCATTTCTCCGAGCCCCTCTCGTCTGCATGGTGGGATCCCGGTGCTTCCCAGGGGCTGTCCTGCAGGCGAGTGGGTGATAGACACGCACGCCCACTGCTCAGGGAGCTTATGGTGGCGCCTCGTTACTTCTGCAATGAGTGACGGCGGCAGCACACTCGCCACACTGCTCCTGGTTCTGCTCCTTCTGAGGAAGGAGAATTTTTTTCTTATTCAGCATCTGAATGATGACTTACCTGACCGACACTGGCCTCCCTCCCTGCCCAGATGCACGTGCTGACCGTCTTCGTGGGCTCTCCAAGTGGCCTCAACCTGCGAAACGTCCTGTGGCATGGCTTTGTGTCGCCGCGGGAAGTGCCTGCCAAGTAGGTCACTGCCGGAGTGCTACCCTCACCACGCGTCTGTCAGTCTGTGCTTTCACGACCCAGAAACAGGTGTCTTAGGGAAGGGGGGGAATTCTGAGGCAGAACCTCCACAACGAAGCTGAAGGTGGGTCTGAACGCTCCCAGCGGGCCCCCTGCCATGGTGACAGACCGGCTAGGCTGACGGACACCCCCAGGGCAGCCCAGCGGGGGATCCGGAGGCGTGGATGCATGCCAGCTGCCTGGCGGGGGGGTGACACCAAGGTTGCAGCTCATGACGTCTGGGAGTCACTTCCTCCCGACCAACAGGGCACCACCTCACTCTGCTTTCTCAAGTCTGAACTTCCCTTAAAAGTGAAGCTTCTTATACCTGTGACTGAGTTCATTTTCGTAGCAGGTTTCTGGCATTTCCCACCAGGTACTGTTCAACGATGGTGTTGCTGACGGCTGGACTGGGCCAGCTGCTGAAGACGCACCTTGAGCAGACTGGGCGCACAGTGGCCCCTCGGCCCCTCCTCACGCTCACAGAGTCCGAGGATTTGCTGGCTTTCCCTGGCACGTTTCGAATTCGGCACTGCCTCCCGAGCGTGTCTCCACACACATGTCCGTGAGCCTCTAGGCGGCCCCCAGACTAGAGCTCTGTGGGTGGAATTCGGCCCGCCCTCTCCTAGCTGCAGCCCAGGCTGTCAGGGGCGTCTGTGGGTCAGTGCAAGTGTGAGTGGGGGGTTTAGTCATCCCTCACGTGGACCCACATGCACGAGGCACTCTTCACCACTCACACTCGTGCTTTGTGTTCGCGGTTCTGTGCCGAGAGTGCTGGCACATCATGGTCTGCTGCCCCTTCTCTTTCTTTCCCACGAGCCAGCAGCTCACCGGACTCTGAAAGGGCAGTTTGACTCCGGTTTGCCCCAAGCTCGTCTCCTGCACGTTGGTGGCCACAGCATGAGGGCTGTGACCGCCCGTGAGGCCCGAGGAGGGGACAGTGTGGCTCCTGCTGCCCTCACAGTCTTGGCCTGTGTGTGCCATGGACCCTTCTCATAGTCTGAACTGCCAATAACATTTATCTTTAAGACTTTTTAAAAGGTTTTAAGCTTACAACAAAAGTGAGGGAGAGGTACAGAGATTTCCCCTGCACCCCTGACCTCCGCAGCTGATGTATTTTCAACCTCCCCCCGGCCGGGGCATTACTCACTGGGGATGAACCCGCTTTGACAGGTCACAGGCACCCAGAGTCTGCGGTTTATCTTAGCATTCACTCTCGGCTCCTGTATATTCTGAAAGCACATGTTCTTGGTCAGTGTGGTCAGCTGGTCAGCCTCGAACTCCTCTGCAGAATGCCTTAGCCAGAATCACCGAGGAGGTGCAGCCGCCCACGTCTGCTGCCCCCTAGCCCCTGGAGCTGCCTACAGCGGCGGCTTGGTTCAGGGTGGTCCTCCTCGCCGTTGGCCGGTGCGGGGTCCTGAGGCCGCCGCTGACCTCCATGAGGGGAGGGACTCGCCAGCCTCACTCCCCGAGTGTGCAGGTCTTCAGTAGATCAGAGGGACTGTGCTCTGAGCCACTGCTGTTTTGCAGACGTTACTGATGAGACACTCTCGGTGCTGGAAGACGTGATGAAGAAATCCCCTTTTGTGTTGAAGATCATGTTGCCGTACTGGGAACTCGCGCTAATGAAGTTCAAGTCCTGCAGGTAAAGGAGAGGCAGTGTCGCACAGTGGGGACCGAACCTGGGGGCGGTCCTTCCCCCAGCCCTCCGCCCTGGCCCGGCCACTGTGGGCGTCTAACTGGTCAGGGCGGGCTGGCGGGAGAACAGACCCGCTGGTGAGGTGCACACGTCTGCCGTGATGAAAGGTCTTGGCGCCGTGTGGTCATGCCACGGTGCGGTTGGCGAGGGCGGTCATTCTCTGGAATCCACTGCTCAGAATGCTCTGGGCTCTCCCGTGCCTGGTGTCAGCGCCCGGGAAACCGAGAGGACGCCAGGCTGCTGCCCTCCTGGCCCCGGCGGGCGAGCGCGTGCATGTCCCCCTGGAGGTCAGCCGTCCTCGGACCCTCGCTTCATGTCTGCTGGTGCCGCCGTGTGTGTGTCAACCCAGGGACACCAAAGTCCTGGGCTGGGGGGTGGGGCGTTTAGACAGGAGACAAAGCAAGCAGACTTTGATGACGTTTCCCCACTGAGGCACCAAAAAGGCCCATCTCACATTGAAACCCTGGGAAGTTCTGCAGTCACTGGTCTGGGGAGACTGCGATGCTCCTTCTGAGTCACTGTAGCGAGGAACCCCCTCCCACCCGCCTTGCTCGGGGCACAGGGCAGCGAGTCTGCTGACGCGGGGCCAAGGCAGAGGGGCCAGGGAGCTCGAGGGACACGGTGCTCATTTCCTTCCCTCTCACAGGTTCGCGGACTGTGCCATGTTGCTGCTGACACAGCTGGAGGCCGGCCTCCGGAGTGTGTTCGCCGCCGTCAACCAGTGCCCGAGGAGACTGCTGACGGCCAAGGTGCGTGTGCGCAAGTGACACTCTGAACGGCATGTCTGGGTCGGCATCAAACGAGCTTCTTAGCTATGAGCTTCCATGTTTTTGTCGCTTCCTCCTGTTGTGATCGTGTAGGGTTTGTGTTTGTCTCATTGTGTTTGTGTTTGTCTCATTGTGTTTGTGTTTGTCTCATTTTGGTAGTTCTGCAACATTCCCAAGCCGTCCTCCAAACTTGGTCGTGCCATAAAACTCGCAACCCGCGTTCTTTCTCTGTAGCCGTAACTGGTGGCCCCTCGCCGCCACCCCACGGGGTGGCCCACAGTCCACTGCAGGTCCCTCGTTAAGGACGCTGCTTCCTTTGGGCCAAAACTGAGCTGCGGCCTGTTTCTGGGTGGCTGTTGGGGAGCCCTCGGGTGAGAAAGGGGCTCCCGTGGTGCGGGACGAGCAGCAGCACCCGCCAGGCCTCCTTCCTCACTTCTTTTGCTGGCTCGTCTCCCCCTCCGTGCCCCTTGGCGTCGACGTCCCTCCAAGTCCCGTCCCCAGTCCTGCCCTGTCTCTGCACTTGGGAACCGCCCCATGGCATGCCAGGCAATTGCCGTGGCGAGAGCGGCAGTGAGACAACGCCTGGGCCCTATGCAGACGAAAGCCCCTGCAGCAAGGGCTGTCGGCACCTCGGATGCTGCAGCAAACACAGCTCACGTGTGAGTCCCAGGAACTCCCGGCCGTGACCCTCAGCCCCTGAGTGCCCATCTGACGAGAATCTTCGTGTGGGTTTTGCCCAGCGTCTCAAACGGACTTTATTTCAGAGGCTTCTTGTGTCTCCACAAGTTCCCGCTTGTCTTTAATCTTCTCTGTCGCGCTGGCCCCAGACACGAGCGCTCTCCTGTGCCTTTGCCTGAAATTCCTTCTCCACGGCTGGCCGCCTGGTCTCCCATGCTGCCCGTCGGCCCCACCCATCCACACTGCTCACCACGCACTCTGTGCCTTTTCCCCTCGACGCTGCAGCCTCGCCTGAGCTGGCCTCCCAGCCAGTCTTCGTGGTGCTCCCCCTCCTGTGTCCGTTCTCGCGTGGCCACTGCCTGTTGTCTAACTGACAAGCGTGCTGGTGTCGTCTGTGTCCCACCTGCTCGGGAACCTCGGTGGCACCGAGGGCCTCACATTCAAGGTCCACGCTTTTGACCTGGCGTGGGGGGTCTCAGTGTCCAGCCCAGGCTCTCTGCAGCTTGTCCCCCTGATTTCTCTGGTGCGATCTGGCTCCCCACGTGTTCCTGAACTACCGTGGTTCTCCTCACTGGTCACCCCCATCCCTGCCCGACCCTGACCCTGTGAGACCCTGACCTCGGCCGCCCAGAGCGCTGCCTGCACAGGTTCTCCTTCTGCTTCGTCGGACACGCTCCGGTGTGGCTGTCTGTGTGCTCTGTGGCACTCTCTGGTGCAGGTTCCCTGAGGGGGCGCTCACACCCTCCCCTGGGGCTGAGGCCCAGAGCCGGTCACACAGGCTGTGCCAAGTTGGTGTGGTGACGCTTCCCGCAGAAAGGGCCGGCACCCGGCGGCACAGCGCAGCCACTGGGAACTGACGCCGGGGAGGGGCCCGTGCCTGCATGGCCGTGCAACAGGAGTCCGTTGAGTTGCGTGCCATCTGCCTGCGCAGACAAACCGCGTGACTGTGTCCGCAGACGGTGTGACTTCCGAGGAATATCTCGAGTGTCCACTGAGGCATCTCGTGTCATGAGCTCAGCGTCTGTTTGTCTGCGAGGCGATACACACGTGAACACGCTTTATAAAACTAGGACGTGCCGGGTGGATGCTGCTGACTTCACTGAGAGCTTGTCATGGCGGTGGGTCCACGTGAGCTCGATGGTGGGCACAAAGGAGGTGGGACTTCAGCTTCTGGGAGGTTTCTGCGGCAGGCATGAGCGTGGAGGGTTCTGCCACGCAGGAGCCCAAGAGAGAAGTCTGTGTGCGCAGCTGACGCTGGCAAACGAGAAGCTCCGCCTCTGCAAGGGTGCACTCCGCACGCTCCCGGGCCGTGGGACCTTTAGAACCCACCGGGTCTGGGAGCCGAGGTGCAGGCTCCAGAGTCAGCCGTGCAGTGAGGAGTGCTAAGGGCATTTGGCCGTGTTCAGCTGAAACGCGCCACGGAGCACCAACAAGTGCGAACACTCCGTGACAGCCAGCTCCCACAGGGCGCTGACTTCATCACATGATGCGCGCAGCCCTCCTGAGCTCCCCGGTCACCGCCCATGCCCCGTGGTGCAGAGGGGCCCGAGCAACTGGAGGTCCGGGCTGGGACTAGGACGCCGAGGGTGCAGGTGCCAGAGACTGTGTCTGAACTCTCCACTGAGGACAGCAGGAAGGGCCGGAGAAGCCACCCACCCTGGTGTCCTGGCTTCCTACGCAGCCTGGCCCCCGAGGGGCTCTGTCTGTGTGAGTGGTGGGTGGTCTGCGAGGCTGCAGGATGAGGCTTCGAGGGTGTCTGAGCAGGGCGGTGTACAGGGGTGGGCTGTGGGTAGCACCAGGCCCGCTGCGTCCTCCCATCCTTATGTACCGTGTGCCGTGTCCAGACACTCTTCCCAAAGTGCTGCCGACGGAGATTTATTTTCAAAAAAAGGTTTTGTGTTTGTTGCCATGTAGGAGCATTTTTCCTGCTTTGAATAGTACCATTCTGCTTGTATTTTGCAGTAATTGTTTCTTTTCTTTCCTTTCCCGAAGTCAACAGCTCTTTACACCACCTTTGATGAAGTAAGTAAACTCGTAAGTTATGAGGCATCTTCAAACAAACACAAAATTAGGGATTGGCTGTAACTCCCATACCTGCAGGGCAGTGCCGATAGTCAGATGGACCGAGGTCCCTGTGGAGCGTAGTTCTCAGGCCAGTGGAGACCCGGCATCGTCAGCCAAGTCCCACAGTCCTCAGAGGCCAGTGCTTGGAGTCGCCCACAGGCACAAACGCTGCGTGCTGTGACTGCCGTGCAGAGACATGCACAGCAGCGTGGAGGGTGGCGCTCCCCTGCTTTGCACGTGAAATGCACACCAGCTGCTGCTGCAGGAGTGCCGTGTGCGCTGACACACTCTGTCTGCACGTCTCGGGGGTGGGGTTCTGAAGGGAGTATCACCGCTAAAAACACCTCTTCTCACTCGCAGAGTGCAGGGTATAAAGGCCTTTGTGCGTGCCGTCCTGCAGGGAGACTCCCACGCCCCTAGAGTCAGCCTACAGGAGCCAGCCGGGTGGGGGGGGTCTCCGTAGGGGCACGGCATCCCGGCCGAGCTGCCTCAGGGCAGTCACTGGGTCCTCAGTACAGGGATTGTAGGGGGTTGAGAAGGCCGCACGCTCACCTGCAGTCCATTCCGTCAGGTGCATGACTCGCTGTTAGTGAACGCACGTTTGGTGCCGCGGGGGTTAGACTGGGCGGCACAGCCGGGCCTGTGAGGGAGCAAGGGTGCAGGTTCCACAGTCCATGCCTTGTGTGGCTCAGGAGGCAACTGGAAGATGCTAGGCAGGTTACACAGGTATACATGTAAACACACAGGTGCACAGGTGCAGACCAACACACACAGGTGCAAGAACAAATGTGTGTGCACACATATAAACGTGCACCAACACATACATGTGAGCACATGCACAGATACGCATACAAGTACACACAAACATGCACATGTACCTGTGAATGCACATACAGTAAACAGATGCTTGTGCACATATACACGTGAGTACATGTAAACACACACACGAACACATGCACACAGACCTGCCCACACAATTAAGGACATGCATGCACTTCAGGTCACTGAATAGCTCGAGAGGACCTCCCCTGAACTGGTGGCGGCGTCCTGTGAGACCGCCCTTGTTTCCTCTGGTTGTCATGGGGCTCATGGAACCGTTTGAAGGTTCTGAATTCATTCGTGTGTGGTGTTTCAGATCTTGGCAAAGCACTTGAATGACGGCGAAATCAACCAGCTTCCTCTGTTCCTCGGAGAGCCTGCAATGGTAAAGTATCAGACTCCTCCAGTCTCTGGCCCCAAGTGGCAGGGTGCAGCAAGGACAGGGTTCCAAGGAGAGTTCAGCTGGTTCTTTGCAGCCGGGTGGCCGTGAGCTGCACCTCTCTGAGGCTGGCCTCCGGTCTGCATTCTGCTCCTTAACTGTGTCAGGCGGGGCCGTGCCGCCTCCTTCCCCTCTGCTGAGACCACTCACAGCGGTTTTTCTTCCTCTACTTTCCGGAAGGAGTTCCTCTGGGACTTCCTGAACCACCAGGAGGGCCCTCGCATCAGAGACCACCTGAGCCATGGCGAGGTCAGCGTGCCCGACTTTCCCAAGGGGGTGGCAGACCAGCTGCTGTCGTTCTCCGTCGTGCTCCTGCTGAGGTTCGTGGATGACGCTGCCGCGTCGGAGTTGAAGGTACCGTGTGGGGGAGAGAGCAGACTGCTGTCGCTCGGCCTGGAGACGTGGAGCTTGTTTTAAATGTAACTCACTGCTCATCATCTTAATTTGTGTGGCTGACAGTGTGCCTCCGTGGGGACAGGTGGGTGTGAGCTAGTTAGAGTGACCTCTGCACCGAGTAAGTCAGCGTTGCCCTAATCTGAAGTAACTTAACCCATTTCTTAAGAACACGTTTGCATGGTAAGTTGCAAACCCAAGGGCCAGAGTATGAAGCAGGGTTCACTGAATGGAATGGAAGTTTTTACAGGTGTCTGTTGTATTGGTGGGCACGATATTGGTGTCTGTCGAGAAACTAGTTCATTACTGTAGTAAAATAAATAGTTCAGGTCACAGTGTTATTGATAATTTCATCTTCTCAGGTGACATGTGCGGTAAGTGTTGTCAGCGCTGGTTGGTGGCTCCAATGAGACACAAACGACTACCGCTGTGGGCGTGGGAGTAGGGGTGTGAGGACCTCGGGGAGAACAGGCAGGAAGAGGCGCTGGGGGCTCCTCAGGACAGGGGACAGCGCTGCCTGCAGGCTCCTCCACCAGCCCGCCCCGCCCGCCCCGGCCTCGGGGCCCAGGGCTCTCCTCTCTCCACTCCCCCTCCTCCCACGTTCCGCCCTCCACAGGACGAAGATGTCCGGCCTGTCCCCCCGCCCTGGGAGACCGCTCTGACTGGCCCTGGAATGCCAGCAGCCGCCACGGGCCTGCCTGCCCGCTCTGTCCCCAGCACAGCAGGCAGATGGGGCTGGGCTTCCCCTGCCCAGGGGCCACCAGGCGTCACCCCAGGCATCACCCCCCATGCCTGGCTCTCTGCTGCCATCACTGGCCTCCCCGCCAAGGGTCCTGGATGCCCCCGGAATGGGGACCCCAAGGGTGCCTTCTGCATCCAGTGACCTCGTCTCAGGCCCCCCGCCCCCACCACTGCATGGCCTCAGGGACTGGGGGGTGAATGTGCAACCACGCATCGGGGGTCTGAGGGCTGCGGCGCCCGCCACTCACACGCAGGATGGCTGCTGACCCCTGCCCACCACCAACTCCTTGTTTCCTGCCCCCGCCCAGCTGCCGTGGGCTCTCTGCTCCCGGAGGTGCTGCCACACCTGATGGTGCTTTCACTCTCTCCAGGGCTCATGTGTTCAGCAGTTACGCCTTCAGAGCCACGTCATTCTTGTGGTTGTACTGACTTTTTAACATTTAATTCTGTCTTTAGGAGGATCTGGTCAATTTTCCCAACGTCTAGAACCTCTTTTTCTCATTTATTTCTAGTCATCTGGCACTGTGGACGAGAGTGGGTGTGGCCTGTTTACCCCTGTTCATGGCTTTGGTTAAAGTCGTCTCATGGGTTGTGACGGGACTGCTGCCTCATGCCTTCTCTAAAGAAGAGCGTTGCTTTGTCCCAGCCGAGTGGGCTCCCGTGAAGGGAAATGATGGGAAATCGGACTCCCATGCGACTGAAAGTGCTCAGGGGGAGACGAGAAGCCTGACCAGAGGCTGCAGTAACGCGTGTCTGTTTCTTCCGAACCAGGAGAAAGCAGCGGTGCAGTCGCTGGCCCATCTCGCCTCAGGCTACCGCGCCCGCTTCCACCCCGCGGCTCTGCTCAGGAAGCAGGTGAGGACGCAGCCATGCTGCTGGGCCGCCACTCAGCGAGGGGTGTGCTCCCGTCCACGATGCGCAGGCTGAAGGGCTCAGGCCACCTCCTCACGAGGCTCTGGGGGCGGGATCTGGCTTCCTCGTGGTGGCACGGCACTGGATCTCTGGCCTCACAAGCCAGCTCAGGAGCATGGAGTTGGCCCCAGTGCGAGGTCTGTCTGAGGGCGGGTCCCACGTGGGGCAGCTGAAGCAATGGTGGGGTGTGTTTCGCCAGGTGGTTCTTCCCCGGAGCGGGAACCATGGACAGTGCCCTGGAGGGCTGTTCTTACTGTTATCACTGACCCGGGACCAGCCGCTCGCCAGCAATGCAGAACGTTGAGTTTCCTCACTAGCTCTTGCTGACTTGTGCGCCGTCTGTTTACTCACAAGCACTCCTACCAGGTGGCTCCAGTCTGGACGCTGGCTTAGGTCCTGCTTTACTCTGCAAAGTATAGGTTGAGCAGGCGGCCCCCGGGGCAAAGTTCACAGGGGAGACTGCGCCATGCCAGGAGGACCCCATGGGGTCGGCGCAGAGGCCTGGGGTCGCCTGCCCTGGCCGTCTGATCTGACGAGGGGAAGGGCCCCCCGCGAAGCCCAGGCCTGGCGACCACTAACGAGCAGGGACACTGGGGAGAAGGGCTGCACCGCGGTGGGCACACAGAGGCGAGCATGCCACCCGTGTTGTGCGAGGGGTTTATCTGTGGGCCGTGTCGGGTTCTCAGGGCAGTGCCCTGGTTGTTGCTCTCGGCCTGGGAGAGTCTGAGCTTCCAGGACCTCCGGTCCCCCCCCTCACCCCAGAGGACACCTGCACCGGCCTGAGGGCACCCAGGTCTAGGAGACCAGGAGGGAGAGGACACAGTCTCCAAGGAGGAGTGTCCTGGGAGGAGGAGCTTCAGGACGGAGGCTTCCTTCTTCACCCCGCCAGCTCTGTTGCTGCTCCCACTGCTTCCTGCCCCCTCCCCTCCCCCATGGGGGTATCTCAGGCCACCGCGCTCTCCTGTCGCTCTTGCTGCGCCGCCTGGTGTGTGCTGCTCATTTAGCAGGTGCCCTCACACTCTCTTCCCTTGGAGATGATGGCTCAGTGTGTGTGGCTGCCTCGAAAGTCACCACGTTCAGTGGTGCCAACAGCAGCCCCCTAACACCTGCCCTTCCGTGCGTGCGATGTTTGGGATGGGCTGTGGGGCTGCCATTCATCTCAGGGGAGAACCTAGCACTGGCCACGGCCTCCGTGACTTCACCAGGGAGCGGCCCCCGCCAGCGGCCTGGCGCCTCTATCGGCTGCTGGTGGCTGGCCACCCACTGCATCTAGCCCTGGTTGGTGGGTGACTGACACTGTGACCGCGGTGTCAACATGTGACCACTGAGACAACATGAAAGCATTTTCTGGAACTCCACTGTAAACCTTTAAAAGCATGGAGACCTTCCCCCTCAGGTGCTGAGCTGTGAGAAGTGCATCCGGAGCTGGCCCCAGCCATCTTTGCCCGAAGAAGCTGGGAGAGAAGCAGCCAGGTGAGCCCCAACCCACGAGGTGCAGACCTCCAGGTCGTGGGCGGGCGGTGGTTGGCAGGCGTCCACGAGGCCTCGGGTGGGGAAACATGCAGCAGGGACGGGAAGGCGACTGGAACACCTGCAGGAAGCACGCAGCGGCAGTCACAGGGGTGTGGCTCCTAGGAGACCAGTGGGGCCAGGAGAAACTTGGGTTCCCAGAGGCCGGTGGCAGAGTCTCCGCCCCCAGCACGCTGTGCTGCTGGCCCCACCACCTCCAGCGTGGCTCCTCGGTTCACGCTTGGGAGAGCCACGCTGCAGGCGGAATGCTTTGCTCAGTGACCCAGTCACGTGGACATGGGGGCCGGCAGGGGCAGGGCCTGCTCAGCGTGGTCGGGGCACATGGGTGTGATGACTTACAGTGGTGATCTAGACAGGTCGCCTACAACATTACGTGGTGTGCTTGAGTATGATGTTGTTTTGTTACAGAAAGATGTGCTCGTGACTTTGGAATAAGAGGTTTGGGGGTAAAAGAGGGGCGTTACTTGTGCCAGACCTTGTATTAATTTGCATGGGTGCTAATTGGGCATCTTTGTTACTGTCATGTATGTTTAAGATTTTCTCTGTTTCAGATTGGAAGAGAGTTCTGAAGTGAATGCCTGCAAGTCTCTAATTGCAGAGATCATGGGGGAGCTGTACGGCTATGTCCCTGGGAACCCCTGTGTTTCCATAGACTGGGAGGATGTCCCTGTCGAGAGGTGGGTGCCGTCCTGAGAACCGCTGAGAAGTGGGCAAGCGGGTCGGGGCCGCGGACTCAGCTGTTCTCTCTGCCGCACGTTTGATGGGCGTGTTGGCGGCAGTGGCGGCGTTCGCTGTTGCTCCCCAAGGGGAGTTACAGAGGAGCCTCGGGGTCTCTGTGCCCGTGCTGGTCTGCCCGGTGACCACTCGCCACAGTCAGGCCTGTGCAGATCACACCTGCGCCTTGATTACCGGTGCACTGGGGACCAAGAGCAGCCTCAAGCTGGCCATGCTCCCCAGACCCAGTCCAGCTACAGGCCCAAGCGTGGCGGCCCCGGGCGGCGGCCATGGCACGATGGCCAGCGTCACGCTCTGCCCCGCAGGTGGCCCCAGCCGCTCCCTGGGCTCTGCAGCACCCGCCTCCCGACCCTCTTCTGGCCCAGAGCTGTGCTGGAGGTGCTCACCCTGCTCCGAAGCATCAGCGCCTGCTGCACCCGGGTGGCCCTGCAGGTGGCCGCCTCCTTGGAGCAGCGGCAGCAGCAGTGGGTGGAGAAGACACTGCGCTCCCGGCAGAGGCGGAACTTCCTGCGGATGCTGAGCAGGTGAGAGGCTCCCGCTGGAGCAGGAGTGACGTTGGGGTACAGTTCTGGCTCTTACTTCTGGAGAAATCTTTTTAGAGAAAGTTACGGGGCGTATTTTAACACGGCCGTCATTTAGGCCCAAATGAGTGCTGGGAGCATGAACGTCATGGCGGGTCACCCAGGGTGCGCCGGTGACGAGGCTTCTCACGCTTGTCGGCGGCCTGAGAAGGTGCTGCCCCCTCGGGACATCACTGCCCTGGACAGACACCATGGCCTTGAATGGAGCGTGTCTGTGAAGTTGTTCGCTCCTGGGTTGCTTCTGGAACGCACACCCGAGTCACACTCTGCCCGGCAGTTTGTGGAGGGTGCTCGTGATGTCACTTCCACCCCCGACAGGCTGGTTTGAAGCCTCTGCCAGTGTCAGGGGGAAGGTGGTGTCTCACTTCCATCAGAGCCTCTCGGGGCCGCGGAGGCGTGTGGCCCACTCGGGCACAAGGGCTGGCCAGGCGCAACACTGTTTTCTCTGTGAAACTGAACCCACGTCGTTTAACAAACTGTGACGTCCTTGTGCACGTTCAGCACCAAGTTGCTGTCCCCTGTGCTCGCCCTGGTGCTGCTGCTGGTCACCCTGGAGCTGCTCAGCATCCAGCAGGTCCGCAGGAAGTCGGCCCGGGAGCACCAGCAGTACCTCAGGTGCGTGCGTCCTGCCCGCGAGAGAGAACCCTGTGTTGCACTGAATGGTCTCTACTCCCACGGGTTGTTTTCTCTGGTGATGCTCTAAAACCCCACGGCCTGTGCTGGCCGGTGTGGCTCAGCTGGTTGGAGCGTCCTGTAGCCTGAGGGCTGTGGGCTCAAGACCCGCTGCAGGTGCGGTCCCTGGCCCAGGCACATACAGCGCATCCCGGTCGGGCGCGTACAGGAGGCAGCCAGTGGATGCTTCTCCCCCTTCCTCTCTCTGAAAAGAATGACAGAGTGTCCTCGGGGGAGGACAAGGGAAAACCCACAGCCCGCTTGGCCCTGCCCTTTCTTCATGGATTTCACGGGGCCTCTGAGCTGTTACGGGCCTCACCTGTGCATCGTCCTTCCAGAAAGTTACAGCGGTTTACTGGAGGATGCTCTGGGTGGCCCTGGCCACGTCTAGTGGCTTCTCCCAAAGGGGAGCCAGCACCTCTGCTGTTTTGACCCTATGCAGACACCCTGAGACAGGGTCAGAGCTCAAAACCAAATCTGCTCTTCATGACGAACATCCCCCACGGGGAAGCCCACTCGGCAGGGCCCAGGTCTGGGGTCTGAGAGCAGAACACCCCAGTGTGACAAGTCTCACAGGCAGCAGTGCCGCGCAGAGGCAGCCCCTGGATGTGGCCATGGGGCCAGTGTCTGAGGGCGGCCCCCCACTCGCCCCCATAGGCCCCCGAGTTTTGCTGGCCCTGAGCTCCGTGGGGAACGGGCAGCTCGAGGGCCGTCCTGTGCACGGTGGGACGGCAGGCAGCACCCCAGCCGCCCCCGCTCAGTGCTGGTGGCTCCCTGGACAGGATGGCTTAGGTGACACGCCATCATTGCCTTGACTGAAAGTCCCTCTCAGGTGAGAACCGCTCCCTTGACAAAAAAGTCTGGGGGCAGGCATCACATTACTCTTTCAACTTCTCGGTTAGAGCCTGTCTGACAACTTCAGACATCGGAGGGAACTTCAGGGAACTGCGTGGGGAGCTGTGAGCAGAGCTCAGAAAACACAGGAGCCCCGCTCCCCTGTACATGTCCCCTGTGGTACCCTCTGTGGACAGTTGGCAGGATCATTAATGAAACATGCAGTGAGACCACGGGCTGTCTCCAAGCGGGGGTCTCCCAGGACACAGGGACCCCCTGCCTGGAGGGTGAGAGCTGACCGGCAGGGCGGACACGGTCTCTCGGTGCATGGAGGGCAGTTCCCCACCACCTAGGAAGTGAAGGCTCGGCGTGCACGCATGCCCGGCCGGGACCCGCGAGCATGTCTGGAAAGGCAGGGTATACGGGACTCCGGGGTCCCACCTGCCTCTTGGGTGACACCAGCACCTCCACAGGGGCCGCCCCCACGTGACTTGTGTCCTCCGTCCGCCCCCCCACCCGCGTGCACTTGTTCTTCTCGGACTCGCAGCTGCAGAGGGAGAGAGCGTTTGGCCGTTTCCACGTTCCCGAAGAATAAACACAGCCGTGCCTGTTTTGAGCAGGTTCTTGAAGGCGGTGCTGCAGTTCACGGAGAACCTGGAGGTACAGAGCGGCCGAGGGAGGAACCAGTGGGGCAAGGCGGTGGCGCTCACACACGCGGCGCTGCTGAAGATCTGGGCTTTCAGCGAGAGGAAGCAGATGCTGATCCACTTGGCCGAGGAGCCCGAGTGAGCGGCCCGGGGAGCACCAGCCAGGGCCCCGTCTGGACGGACCTCTGCAGCTGCCAACCGGAAATGTGGGGGGGGCGGTTCCCGGGACACTCCGTCCCCCTGCGGGAGGCCGTGCCCCCTCGATCTGTGCACCCAGGGACACGTCCTGTCCGCTTGTCCCCTCCCGGGTGCCAGGAGGCCCAGACTTCACCACAGAGGACACCGGTCTGCAATCAGCAGCTGCCACGTGGGCAGTGACGGTGCCCGCGAACACTCCCTCCAGCCCTTCGGCTCACATCAGTGAGCCCCACTGAACCAACGTTGGTCTGTATAAAAGGGTACTATTTTTGCCCTGTCTTCTGTATTTATTTATTACTGTCTTTTTCTGAAGAGATCCTCCCTCTGGCCATGCTGAGCATATTGAGAGGGGTGTTTAAGCTGACAGTCCCTGGCGTTCAGCACGTGTGGTGATACGGACGGTGGGGGGGGGGACGGTCACTTCCTGACGGGCTATCGTGGTCAGGGGGCACGTCCTGGTCCTCTCCAGCTCACTGACAGCGCATGCCGAGTACACTGCAGCTGGGGACCTGCTGTCACCGCGCGCGCACGGGGGTATCAGGTCCCAGCACCCCATGGACGAGGCCGCCACATGTCTCTGTTGGGAGCAGCGACTGGTGGGTCCTGCAGGAGACGCAGGAAGTGGGCACAGAGCAGGAGGCCGGAGCGCGGGGCACAGCTTCTCCACTCGGCTGGGAGAGACATGTCTGACCCAAGAGCCCTCGCCCCGGTGTGCCAGTCAACCACTGCTCGGCCGCATCCCCACCAGCTCTCCTGCCGAGTGGACCGTGAGCCCTGGGGCCCCACCCCGTCTCTGCCCCCACACACAGTGACCAGGCGAGCCCAGCCAGCCACGTGGGAGAGTTCTAGAAACGATGAGCCAGTCAGCAGGGGTCTGTCTCCAGCTCAGAACAGATTCTAAAAGCAGGAGCAGCCAGAAGGGGCGGACCACCCAGGGCCAGGCGGGCGTGCTGGGCGAGGTCAGCACCGGCAAGAATGGAGTGCTAGGGGTCCAGGCGGAGACACCGGGCTGTGAAGGCCGGAGGAGCAGCTGCGAAGACAGCTCCTGGCCCTTCGCCTTCCTGGGCGGCCTCTCCCGACACCCTGGCTGGGCAGGTCCTTCCAACAGGCACGGCTGTGGCTGTGCGTCTGTCTGGGGTTAGAGCTGAGAGGACCCGAGGTTCCCCTGAGAAGCGCGATCAGATTGTCCCCGCGCCCCTCACTGCGGGCATCTGGTGTCTGCCACCGCACACGGGGCCGGGTGTGTAAGGACAGCCCCCCAGGTCACTGGCTCCGTACCGCTAACAGAGAAACCCACAGCGACTCGAGGCTCCTGTGCTTTCCCAGTGATTCGGTGGGGCCTGTGTACCTTCTGCAGGTGCTGTGGGAACTCCGTGCTTGCATTTGCTCTGGCCGGCCAGCGGGGGGTGCCCGTTCGCAAGGCACCGACGGGATGCGTGTCCGCCTGGCTGGGGCCCAGGTGACAGCCCGCTGGAGGAGGCAGCCCTGCGCCCCCGGTCAAGGAGACGTGGCCTTTCTCACTCCGCTGCAGACGGGGAGGCCTCGCTGGGGTGCAGACCGACCGCTGGTGGCTCCGTGTGCCAGTGGGAGGCGAAAGCTGTCCAGCTCTGCCCAGCGGCTCAGAGGGTGGGCCGGTTGTGGGTGTGTGCGGCGGGGTGGGGGGGGTGCGGGGGGGCACAAGCCAGCAAGGCTCCTGCCACCAGGCTGCTGCGCTGGGCAGAGCCTGCTCATCATGCAGCTCAGAGCACAGGCCGCATGCTGCGGTGGGGGGAGGGGGGAGTGGGGGGGGCTTCTGTTGGGAGGAATGTGAGTGGTTTCTGCGGGTAGAGCGTCGGGTCAGGCTCACTGTGGAAATTGTCCTCGAGCCGCTTCCTTCTCACCAGCCGCAGAGCTGCGTCCGGCCAGGCCCGCGTGAACTGGCTGGCTGTGCGAGTGCCGGCCTGAGCAGGGAGGGCAGGCTCTGCTTGCTCTGTGGCCACTGTGGGCAGTTCCGACACAACCAAGTCACCGGGTGTCAGCTGCGGCCACGTCCCTCAGCCGGTGCCTCCGAAGTCGGGGACCTCGGAGGTGGGGGGGCACTGCCCATGTGAACCAATTAGGGGCCATGGCAGCAGGCGCAGGTAGAAAGCCGCCCTGACCAGATCACACCCAGGGTGGATGCGGGAAGTCCTCTGACGTGTCACGTGCTCACTCCCAAACGAGCATGTTTCAGGGCGAGGTCAGAGAAGCCGGTCAATAAGCCAAGCCCACATTGACAGTCCCGGTCTGCGAGGCCAGCGGACCCAGACTCTCCGTCACAGATGTCACCCGCCGCTGTCATGTGCCAGGTCACCGATACCCCAGGGGCACCGCCCTTGAGAACTGCTGCCGTCCAGAGCACCCCTGAGGCAGACAGCGTCCGGGGAGCCCACGGGGAGGGGTGGGTCGAGCAGAGGTACCTGGGAGCCACCTGCGCTCCTGGCTCCTCCTCCCTCCACGGCGGTGGGGACCAGGCGACTGGAGTCACTGCAGAGGAGACCGCATAGGCCTGCACCTTAGAAGAGGAGTGAGGACAGAAGCCTGGAAAGGGCCAGCTGGAGGGAGGGAGGCCCTGGGGTGGGACGGGTCCCGAGAAAGCCCGTGGGCTCCATACGCTCTGGCAACGGGAAGGTCGTGCTGAGCAAGAGGGGCCAGGACATGGACAGTCCGCCCACGGCCCCTGCGCCCCAGGGACCGGGCACAGTGCTGCGAGGCAGTGGGGGCCCCCCTTGGGAGACAGTACAGCTGGAGAGCCATGCCCTGGGCCAGGCAACAGGAGAGGCTGGTGTGTGGGGCCGACCCCGGCAGGGCCCGTGGGCAGGAAGAAGCACATGCCAGGGAGTTAAACTCACAAAACAGGGAAGCATCGATCTTGAAGGAGTAAAGGGGCCAGGCGAGGGTTCAGCTGGGGGAGAATGAGAGCTTGGCCTGGGGTGCGGGTGGTTCCCCGCATGCAGGGAGCCCTCCGTCCATCCATTCCTCCGTCCGTCACCCCGCAGGGCGGGGTCTACCCGCTGGCCCCAGCCCTGAGTGTCTCTTAGATGACATTCGGTCACCCACAGAGGAGCAATGCTGGCGTGGCCTTCTTTAGCAGGGCCCCACGCACTCAGCAACGGGCTGTCAGGCTGGGGTGGGGCAGGGGACAACCCATTTGCCGTGCCGTGTCATGTTTACCCACCGGGGACAAACCGGGAGGTGTGAGTCGCAGGGACCTGGCTGGGGCCTGGCAGTGCAGCATCCAGCAGACAGAGACAAATGGTGGCAACGTGGCTTCCTTTAAAGCCCAGTTGTGTCCAGATGGCCACTGGGACACCCAGCCACATCACTGTGTTCACACGCCCCTCCCCTGGCCTTCCTCCCCTTGGCCGGCAGGAATCCCAGTGGGCGCCCTGCTGTGTGCCCTGTCCTGTGAGCAAAGGCCCACCCGGCAGCCTCAGGCGCCTGGGACCTGGCATTTCCAGCCCCTGCTCTTCAGCAGCACCTGGCAGGTGCCAGCTGTCCACACCTCCTGGCAGTCCAGGTGGACACAGTGCTGTGCAGAGCCCGGGAGGCAGCAGCTGACTCTCTCTACCCCTGCCCCCTGGGCATCTTCCATGTGGCCCCCAGAGCTCTCTCCCCACCCCCACCTGTTCTAGAACTTACCTGAGGGTAGGCCCGGTCTCCTTCGGGATGCAGAAGTCACTGTGGTCAGGGCATGAGCGGCAGAGCCAGTGGGCAGCAGAGGGGTGGTGGCAGGGTTCGCGGAGCTTGGTAGGCAGCCTGGGGCCAGGCTGGCTTCCACAGTGAGGGGCACGGACGGCAGCCCCCGCCGCCCGGCAGAAGGCATGGCGTGGACGCAGGGACTGTGTCCACACCTTGCATCTGTCTCCTGCACCATCACACCTGGTCCTCACTCCAGCCCCACGAGTCAGCTGACAATGGTGCACCCAGGGCTTCGGCAGGTCACGGATCTGGTGCTGGCCAGGGGGCTTTCCTCAGGGACTTGACTCCAGTTCAAGACTCCGAGAGCCCACGTTGGCTGTGCGGCCGGCTGGGCCCCCGAACCGCAGCCATGTTTCACCGCATCTGCCTGCCGTTCTGTGCATCTGCTCAGGTGTCTGTACGGCCGTGTCGAGGTCAGGACTGACTATGCGCAGTTTGGGTGGGAGCTGGGGGGGCCTCCCCCCCGAGCCTGGGTCATCACAGGGTTTTCTGTCCACTCCTGTCTGTTTCCTTGTCTGTCTGAACTCCAGGGTCAGACTGCCCAGTCCTCACCCCACCGCAGGCACGAACACAGATGTGGAAAAGCCTGGATTTCTATTATGTGTATGAAGATGGCTTAACTTACAGAATAAGGTGGAGAAGTGAACATTCTAGACATTGAATCTTCCTAATGAGTGGCATAGTATGTTTCCACTTAAGTCATTTTTTATATGAACTTTCAAGGGCATTTAAAGATGCTTCCCCTACAGGCCCTAACTTTGGTTCATCTTGAGTTTTTGCCCCATTCAACAGGGGCAGTTTCTTGCATTAGAGTTTCTAAGGCCATTGGTTTCTCTGTGTAAATTCCATGCCCTGATATCTTATTCTTTTTTTGTCTTCAGTTGTTGCCTTGGGGGCTGTATCTTACCACGGTGAGGAAATATTTATCTAACCTTATTTTACTGAAGTTTATAACACCAAGTTTTATCTTAGCCTCTATAAAACTGATTCTGCTTTTTCAAATCCTTGGATCTGCTACAAGATAAAACAAACAACAAACACCAACAGCGGCTTCTAGACCAGCCCCCGTGAAGTTCGGTGGGTATCCGCCCTGTGAGGGGGGTGGGGGAGTGGGGGGGTGAGGGATGGGGGCGGGGGTGGCTCAGAGTCCCGGGCTCCACCGGGAACTTCCCTGCGGCCGCACCTGGTGCCCCGTGACAGCGCCTCAAACTCGCTGAGCAAATATCACAGCAGAAAAGCAGGGGGCTGGTGCAGGTGTGCCGTGTTGGAAAGCGTACGGTTTTCCCTCCGAATCTGAGAGAATGCCTGTTTTTTAAATGCAGAAAACAGCACTCGGCATCATGCCCTTCCCGAGCAAAGCCACATGCACAGGTGTGGGTGCAGGCTGGGGTGCAGGCAGGCAGACGGAATGGATAAAAATTGCTAGTACATTTAAACGGACGTGGCGAGCACTGTTTAAATCCTCCCGGAAACAAAATAACTGAGTAGGTAGGCGACCCGCACCCACAGATGCCCGCTATCAGACCGACCTGCCCGCGCCGGTCTCCATGGCAACGGCCAAGTGCTCCAGGGGGCTGAGCTGCAGCCCAGCCTGGTTTGTTCTCTGAAACCCTGGGGCCACCGTGTCACCTGTCAGTCCTGCAGGCGCAGACGCTGACTCGGTGGTGGCCGGGAGCTCCACCTCCAAGGCAGAGCGGGCGCGCTCCTTCAGGGGCATGGTCTTTGGGCGCACAGTCTGCGGGCGTTCCGCACGCATCCCTCCCGGGCCTCCGCGGGCGCCGGAACCTGTGCGCTCCACCGCTGCACATCCAGCATGTGGATGCGACCGCATTGAGTGTCGTGGGGAGAGGGGCCTATGAGTGGGCCTCAGGTTGGACAGCCAGGCCGTTTGTCCGTCTGCAGAGCAGCGACACTGAACCCCTCACCAGGGAGGCGGGGAGTCTGGGACAGTCACCACATGGAGGCTGTTAAACGGCATGTCCCCCCCCCCCCCGCCTCAGCTGCCAGGTCCAAAGCGGCTGGACAGTGCGGCGCCCCCGGCGGGGTTTGAAGTGGTGGGGTCTGGCAGGGTGCACCGAGCTTGGCCCGGGGTCGGGAACGGGTGCCCACATTCAGTCTCTCCAGTGGGTGCCTGTCAAACCCCTACACTTGCGTAGGGGGGCGCGGGCTTGCACTGCCATCTTCCAAAGAGAACAAGCCAGCACTGCGTGCAGTGACAGAAGCCACCAGCAGAGATGGGTGCTTGGTCCCTTGTGGCGCCTCCGCTGCGGTGCCCTGGCAGCTCTGCACGGGGCTTGGGGCAGACAGCTGGCCCTCGAGCAACCGGAGGGCACTGAACTGGAAGGACACAGACAGCGGTGCTGGCCAGGTCGCCACCCCCAGCCACAGGGAGTGACGTGTCAGAACAGTGACGTCCTCCCTGGAAGGTCGAGTGTCTGTGGGAGCCATGGGGCATGCGCAGACTGGGCCAGTGAACTGGGTGTTCCAGGGCAAGGCAGCCAGGCAGAGGCGGGAGGCAGGGACGGGGAATGGCTTCCTGAGAGCCGCTGCCACCAGGAAGCCCATGTGGGCTGTGTTTGCCCTGAGCCCTTGCTCGCTCGGCCATGTCCCAGGCTCGCACGGCATGACTGTCCTGCATTCTCAGAAGACCCAAGATGCCCACACGACAGCACAGACCAGGTCCCAGAAGTGTCATCCACTGGTCCCCTCAGTCTCCACACAGGCAGACACGTGGCCGAGCATTCCCCAGACGGAAACAGTGCACCATCCCCAGGCTGGAAGCTCAGCTTCCATGACGACGACGCCCACACGCAGTCAGCGGTTAAGGCGCTGAGTTCGGCCTGGCTTCTCTGAGAACGGTGGGACAAGGACGGTCGCCCCGGGCGGGAGGGTGCTCGTCCACCAGAGGCACCTGCCGCTGCCACCCGAGCGGCTCGCCCGCGCCGAGGGACGACTGCGGTTTTGCGTCTCGGACGGCGGGGAGCTCAGTGCGCACTCGCTGGGCCAGGTGGGGTGCGGCTGTGTGTGGAGACCAACTCTGAGGACACGGGTGGCACTCAGGGAACTGTCACCCTGGCAGAGCCAGACCGACGGGGCCTCTGACCAGGCTGCCGGGCCCATGCAGAGCTGCTCAAGCTGTGACCAGCCCCCCTCTCCCCCGAGACTCCCTGCAGGGAGGCCTGTGGTCTGAGCTCCTGCCCCCCCTCCCCCCGCAACCTGCCCCAGGAGCACGGGGCTGTTAGAAAGGTGCACGGCTCCAGCCCTGCAATGCCCGCTTCTGCTGCGCTCATGGTGCGCCGGGCCTCCCCGCTCCACCAGCCTCTCCGCCTGTCCCTGCGGGGGAATGTCCACGTCCTGCTTCTGTCCCTCAGCGCCTGGGGCAGGGCTCCGGCCGCTCTGGCCCCAGGGTGTGAGCCTGTGATGCCCAGGACCTCCTATCTCGTTTTCCCATTGGCCCGGGCCCTACAAAGGGCCCTCCACGCCCATTGGCGGACTCCAAGGGGTTGGGGTCCCCAGTGCGCCAGCGAGGACAAGTGGGCACTGACAGAGGTCAGCTCTCCCCCCATTTGGGGCCGATCTCGGTCAGTGGGCGTCTCCCTCTCAGCCGTGGGTGAGACCTGGAAGATTTCTGGAAATCCGAGGGAGGGGAGGGAGGGGAGGGAGGGAAGGAGCAGGCCCCTGGGCGTGGTGCGGGAGGGACAGGTGCCAGGGAATGACTGGACCTTGGAAGGAGCAGCCAGCCCCGCCCCCCATCCCTGCCACAGCCCTGGTGGTTCAGCCAGAGTCGTGGTGCAGACAGTGGAGGACTGGGAGGTGCGGCAGTGAACTTGGGGGAGAGCTGGTGGAGTGTGGGGTGAGGATAAGAACAAAGCAGCCAAGGTGAACAGTCGGGTGGGCCTGGGTCCGTGTGCTAGACCGGAAGGGCTTCGGGAGCCCACAGGCCCTGAGGGCAGAGGACGGGGACCTGCCCCTAGAAACCAACTCCGGGCTCGGGAGCCGCCAGGGAGGGTGGCCACCAGTCCAGCCAATGAGGGCTCTACAGGCCTCCGTGTCCCGGCAGGCAGGCCGGGGTGGGTGTCCCAGGACAAACAGGAGTCCCATGCCACACGTAATTCAAATGCAAACATGTTTTGGAACAAGATAAGCTTTAAATTATGATGAAATTTTAAAAATCCCCTAGAATTTCCAGTTGTGGCGTTCTTGGTAAGCTTGTCCAAACAGAACTTTTCTCCATCTTTCTTTGTTCTTGTCTTTCTCAAGGGCCGGCTCTTCTGGGGTCGGAGTGCGTGCCCGGCGCTCCCACCGGGGACTCAGATTTAGAGCTGCTGGCTGGTCCCCTCGGCTGCACCGAGTGGCTGCCTCCCCCCCGTGGGAAAACAATCTGCAGTTGTCTGCACCCCCCACCCCCGGCCCTAAGGACTGGAGAGAGGTCCCCAGGCCCAGAGGGGTCGCGTCTGCTGGGTCCACGGCCCAGAACCTGCCTTGCTCTGCCCTCCCTCCCACTCTGACAAACTGGTGGTCTCAGCGACCCGTGTCCAGCAGGTCTGTCTCATGTGTGGCTCTGCCACACGGTGAGAATTCCTCAGCACGTCAGACTTTTTGATTGGTGCCTTTTTTGGCATTGTCTGCAGTCAGCGATCTTGGATGTCGCTGCTCTGATGGCTTCGGGGCATCGCTCCCCTCCCCCACTCACATCTATGGATCGGTGTTGAGTGCGTGCCCACCACCCCACGGACCAGCCGCCCCTCCCTCCCTCCCTCCCTCCCTCCCTCCCTCAGGCCTCCCTGGTCCCTGAGACACGCCGAGACTGGCATCGGGCCCATCAGCCATCACCCGGCCACGGCTCCCAAGAGTTCAAGCGAGAGAAAGAACCCCATGCCTCCTGCTTCAACCCGGTGGTTCACCAGCCTCCTGCTTCAACCCGGACACCGGAACCACCGCGGTCGACCAGGCGGAAGGGAGGCCCCTCGTCCCGGGGAGCCGCCCCGAGGAACACGGGAGTGAGATGGCTGTGTGGCTGATGTGCTACAAGTGCCCATGGCCCAGATGGAGGGTCACAGCAGCCACCACGTTCCCTCATGCCAACACCTGATGCCGAGCCAGGCCCTCACTCTCTGCAACCCGTGGAGGCTGCTCGAGGGGAGGGGGCTGCAGGGAAGAGTGTGGGGCAGCAGGGCTGGTCCCCGAGGGTCACGGAGAGAAGCCGCTGGCAGCGTGGACATGGGTGGTGGGGCCGAGCGTGCTGACGGGGAAGCGGTGGCAAGCTACCCAGAAGACCTAAACGCCCCCAGTGGTGGCCCCCTCCGGGTGTGCATGGCCCGCGGTCACGGGCTCTGTGCACAGACTCTGTTGGGGGCGGACCTCTCGGTGCCATCACGGACCCTCCTCTGAACGGACCTCCTGAGTGTGCCCCGCTCTGGAAGGGACTCCGTGTGAGGATGGACCCGCTGACGGCCCTGCTCGCTGCACTGAACCCCTCGAGCTCGGTGCCACCACTCAGCCAGCCCAGGAAACCCCATTGGGTGTAAAAACCTTCGTCAGCTTAAACTAAAATTGTGCAAAAGGGGTGTATTTTACTGTGTGTAAGTTTTTATAAGCACACACAAATTGGGGAAAGTCTACTTTTTAAAGCTAAAATCTTCGGCTCTGACTTACTCTTCCTCACACACTGAGCTGAGATGCATCTACCCCCGTGGGGGTGCCTGCAGCTTCTCCTGCACCAGGAGGTCACGGGGCGTCCGCAGGTGCGAGGCACAGGGCTCTTGGATGGCGGTCATTTCTGCCGTCATGGACAGTTTTCCCTTTGTGGTTTTCAGAGATTTCACCTTAAAATTCCTTTTTCGGGTGTGTGGATGGAAGAACAATGGCCCCAAAGACGTTCACCATGGCCCCATGTGCCCACGAGGGGCCTCACATGGAGGTGGGGGGCAGCAGGAGAGGGGGTGGGAGGGAGGCCACCTGAGACGGAACCACCCACTGGCCGCCTCTGGCTCTGGAGGTGGGGGAGGGGCACCAGCCAGGGCCGCAGGGGGCAAAGCTCCAGTGCACACAGCACTGCCCGCATGAAAGTTTGAGCTCAGAGAGCGCCGTTTGCAACTCCTGACGTGTCAGACGCCGAGACAAGTGGTTGGCACCAGTTAAACCACTGAGAGTGAGCATTGGGTCCACCGCTCTCAGCAGAGTTTCCCCCCCGGTGGGCGTGGCCATCGGCTCTGGAGCCCCTCCGTGGTCAGGAGCACCAGGTCCTGGGCCCGTCCAGACTTACCTCCCAGAGACGGGGTGGCCACTGCCCCTGGCTCTGCCTTACACCCCGCAGTCCGGCGGCCCGCCTCCCGCACGCCGGGGCTGCCCCAGGCGGGGGCTGAAATACCTGGCCCTGTGGGGGCCGTCCCCCTGTAACCACGAGGACACCAGCCGCCTCAGCCTCAGGCCTGGATGCTCTGAGCCATCCGCAGCCAGTTCACTCGCACACTGTCCGGGCGCCCGTCACCATGAGGCCAACCCGCCTGCCAGAGGCTTTCCCACCATGCTGATGGTTGTGCCCGGGCGGGTCCCTGAGGACAGCGCCCATGTCCCTGACACCTCCGGGTCCCACCCGAGGCTCCGGCGCTCTGCCAGCTCCTGCGTCCGGGCCTCCAGACTCTCACTGGCAGAGGGAAGGAACTGTCACTGCTGGTCCCTGGGGAAAACCTGTCTGATGTTGCCTGGCTCAGAAGGGGGAGATGGCCATGCCAGCCCTGAGGTCTGCACGCCTGTCGGAAGGGTGTGATTAGGTTGTTGAATGCCTGGGGCTGCTGCACCCCAGGCCGCCCGGACCCCTGAGCAGGAACAGCTGGGACCCTGTGGGCATGGGCAGCCCACCCCCAGCCCACAGGGCACTCTATCCCTGGACGGACCCTGGAGGATGGGGAGCAGCACCCGGGACCAAGTGTCTAAAGCTGTGGAGATGGAAAGGAGGCAGAGAGAGACCCGTGCGGGGGCCAGACCGCTCGGAGGCTGAGGCCCTGCCAGGAGGGGTGGGGGCAGAGAAGGCAGCGTGTGGGGGGTGGGCAGGGCTGCCTCTCCCGTAGGCGGCTGGTGTGGCTCAGTCTCCCTCCCGGAAGCCGAGTCTACAGCAAACACACACGAGCCAGCAGAAGGGAACCCGAAAAGGAGAGGAGGACACTCCCAGCCCGCTGGCACCTTCTGGTGGGCATCCCCTCGGTGTTGGGCACACACACAGCACCCCACTGTCTCCATAAGGAGTTTGGAATCGGGACCTCCAAAGCTGACACCTGTCCCTTCCCGGCCCTGTCCTCCCCTCCCAGGGGACCCCCAGGTCCATCCTCAGTTGGCCCCACCTCCCAGCCCGGTGTCCCCCACTGGACAACAGCTCTGATCGCTGCCCGGTCCTGGCTGGGGACAGGCCCAGCCCTCCAGCCCCACGCTGCACCTGCTCACTGAGGAGCAGGAACACCTGCCGGGCTGCGGCTCGGCACCAGGTGCGGCCACAGGACCTGAGCCGCCGCCCCTCTTCTCCACAGCTCCAACCCAAAGCCAGTCTGTGCAGTGGGGCCATTCTGCTCTCCACAGGTTCAAGGGCAGAGAGCGGACGGTGTTCGCCCAGAGGGACCGCAGCTCGGAGGGGTGCCAGGTGGGAGGCTGGGCAGTTGTCATTCACGGAGTCAAACCACCTCGACCTGGATTTCACAGGGAACTGCTTCCTCCACACAGCAGGCTGGGCCAGTCCTCGAGGACGGCCCCCCGGCTGGCGGCTCCCTCGGCCGCGCACCCCTGCCAGCTCTGAGCACGGCTGGGCCACGCGCCGGCTTCCCAGTGTCCACGGGGTGGGATTTAAGGACCCTCCTCTGGTTTCCGGACCCGGCCGCCCACAGCTCCGTGCTGCAGCCTCTGGACAGGCCAGTCCCCCGCAGGCTGGGCCTGTGATGTCACGTTGTCATGTGTGACAAATCTCTCCAACAGCAGCAAGCCGCGCCCGGTGTGGCCGGCATGCTCAGGCCACCGCATTCAACAGCTGTTACCTTTGCTTGTCAATGGCCATTCACACTGCCGCCTATTGATCTCGGGCACAAAGAGCACAGCTGAGCTCATTAAAATACGTCTGTCCTGGCGCCACAGCTCCCACGCTGCCCGTAGTCCCCCCGGCTGCCCCCAGGTCCCCGCTCGCGCTCCTGTCCGAGCGCAGGCCTCCGGCTGTGACGACCACCCTCCACGCCCGGCCAGCCCTGCTGAGGTGACTGAGCCCCCGGGGCTGTGCCCCCACCTCCCATTCCGTGTCTCCAGGCGGGAGAGGGGCCAGGGTCTGAGGCGGGGCAGCCGCCTGCAGTGAGAGCTCCTGCTGCGCCCCTGCAACCAGGTGTGCCTCGGGGGCCCTGGAGCGGGGCACGGGGTTGTGGGGGCCCATTGGCGAGGAGGTGGAACCAGTGAGCACGGCCCTGGGATCCCAGACCACCCTGGGGGGCCTGGTGCAGAGGCAGCGGCCAGCCCTCTCTTCTCAGGCCCGTGCTTGCATGGGACACACGCACCCCCCAGTATGGGGAGAGGCTCCATGAGCCGGTTTCAGCCCCCGCCCCCCTGCTGGGGGAGGGGCAGGCCTCACAGCCAGTCCCAGGGCACATGGGTGGGGCCTCACCCGGGGTCCCGGTCACAGACTCTCCCTCACCTCGTGTCACCGGGACGCACGGCTGGCCGCGGGCCTGCGTGTGCGGCCCCTGAGGCCCCAGAAGGCCCTTCCTGAGTGGGCAGGTGTGGCCTGGGCCCTGCACACCTGTCACACGCTGCATCTGGGTGACACGTCCCTCCATCCTCTGCAGTTTCTGTCCCTTCGACAGCTTTACTAAAGAATCAGGGTTAGTTTTCTCATCACACGGATGCAGCCACCACAGAAGGAGGTTTCTGAGAGGTCGTGGGGCCGTCCGCACACAGATGCGAGGAAGCCCCGCCCCTCCCCTCCCAGGACGACGTGCCCCTCCCTGCGCTGCCCTGTCCTCCTTGTGGCCTGCCCTCCCCCTGCACAGATGGGCGGGGCCTCCTCCCATCGAAGGGCTTGGGTTGGCTCATCCTGCCCCCGCTTTGCCCCCCCCCCAGGCCCAGCTCCCCACTGTCCCCAAGGCCACCCTGACCCACTCCCGCCAGGACCCTCGGCGTCTCAGCGGCTGTGGCTTTGACACACCTTCACTCTCAGGGACGACACCCCTTTTCCAGCTTCCGGAACCCTCAGCTCTGCTGGTCCTGACACCACCTGCTGCACGTACCTCTTGTTGTGTTTCCCCAGATGTCCCCGCTGATGCCTCTCCGGGATCGGTGCGTCCTTCCAGGTCATCCTGTTGGCCCCTAGAGTATCAGTGCAGAACCGCCGGCCGTGACCCCAGTCTGCGTTTCTGCCCCGAGCCCTCCCTCAAGGACTGGGTGGACACACAGCAGGCACCCTCCCGTGGCGTGGTGGGCCGTGTCTGGTCAGTGGATGACAACCACCCCCGGGGTTGGGGGAGGGACGCCCTTCTGGACGGCCCCAGACGCCAGGCGAGGGGTCTGCCCACTCTCTCTGGGCTGAAGCCTCCTGCCTGAGCCGCCAGGATCACCCGGGCCCACACGTTCACCTCCTGCCTCTCTAAACCCACACGCCTGCACACATGTGTCACACACATGTACACACGTGCCACACACGTGCCCAGTGCACGCCCACATGCACACCATCGGGGTTTTCCTGCAGGCCTGGGGAGGGGCCTCTGACGGCCCCTCTGGTACCTAGCCGCTGAGGTACCACCCTCAGCGAGAGTCGCCCCCTTGCCCCACCCAGCAGGGCGAAGCCGACCCCACAGGGCCTGGGCCTCACACAGGGACCCTGCTCGGTCCCTGCCCCTGGCACCCAGAGGGCCAGAGGGACTCTTCTGCTCACATCACAGGTGAGGACACTGAGGTGCAGGGAGGGTGAGCATGGCCCCCATAGCTGACAGTGACGAGTCCAGGTGTGGAGTCCCTGCCACCCACCACCATCTGCACTGGTCCAGACTGCGGGAAGGAAGATGCCTGGGACGACCCCTCACAGGTCACAGTACCACAGAGGGGCCGGCGCCGCAGGTATGGGCAGAAACCCCACGTGCGGTGCCTCCTCTGTCCCGGCGTGGGTTCCAGTCCGGGGGTGCGTACGGTGCAGCCCGGCCCCTTGTCACCCCCACGCAACAGCATGGCCGGCGGACCCAGCTCCGTGTACCTCTTGTCCCCATTACATGTGTGACAAGGAGGGGATGATGTCATGGGACCAGAGCCCCACGCCCGCCGCTCAGTCTGAGGAAGCACTCCTGCCTCCACGTTCGACTTCTTTCCTGTTCCGGCGACAGCAAAAGCCCGAGTGACAAGGACACGTCCCTGTTTGCTGTGTGACGTGCGGTCACCAGCAGGGTCTGGTGCCTGCAGGGCTACCGTCTCTCGGCAACTGGCAGCAACCGAGGAAATAGTCACTGTCTCGTCCGCCCTCATCCCGAGCCGGGGCCGCCGGTCGGAGGGTGAACACCGGGCTGATCCGGAATGCCGGGCAGCACAGGGCACTGGCGGCCAGCGGCCGGGTCCAGCTCCTGGCCACACCCTCTGGGCATCGCTGGCTCCACATGCAGCACATGCCTGAGAAACGGCTGCCGCGTACACGGGTCTCCTTCCACCCCAGGCGCTGGGTCAGCGCCCGCCTGTCAAGTGTGCCCCTGGCGCCCAGCTGTGCCCGGGGGTGCAGGGTTAGTGTCTGGCAGGCATGTGCCCCCAGGTGCAGGCTCCAGCCCCACCCTCCTGTGGAGGACAGGAGGGGAGCAGCCATGCTGGAAGTGCCCGGGCGGCTCCCGATGGCCAGACTTCAAGCTTTTCTCAGGGGCCAGGAGGTCTGGAGGGGGCTGGCATCCAGGGCCCCTGGATCCCGAGGTCACCTTTCCAGGTCAGGCTGGCGTCTCCTGGACACAGCGCCACAGCACGCCCAGGGGTGGGGCCTGCAGACGTGGGTCTCACCACGGGAAGCAAGTTGCTGCAGGATTTCGGTGGCTGTGGGGTGCCCGTGTGGGTCAGCGTGTCTGCTTTCCTGGCCTCCCGCTGTGACTCGGGGACAGGAGCCCGGTTCAGCACAGGTGCCCGACCTTCCCTGATGCTCTGCTGGGGCCTGCGAGCCAGGTGCCTATTGACCATGGGAGCGGGCAGGACCTGTGGACACAGGTGGGCACTTGCCACCTGCCTCAGGGGCCGGAGAAAGGACCTCAGGGCAACGGTCCTTCCGGAAGCCTATGCTGAAGAGCCTGGCTGGCTCTCTCTGCATCTCAGCACCCGCCCCCCAGTGCATGGCCACCCAGGCACAGATCGGCAGGTGGGGCCCTGGTGGCAGCAGAAGGATGCAGACCAGCCCACTATTCGGTGTTCACCCTCGAGGTCGAGTTTCAGGGACATGAGGGGTGTCCCATCCTGCAGCGTCACCTGGAGAAGTCTGACGGCGTCCACGGGGCAGATGTGTCCAGGGACCAGAGGCGGCGGCCACAGCCCAGCCTCCCCACCCTCAGGGGCCCCGGCGTCTTCCCCGGGCCCGTGCCGGGCCCTACGGCGTCGGGGAGACCTGGCTGGGCGAGCTCTCGATGCCCACGTGCCTCGGGGTCACTCTGAACAGAGCTCAGGGTTTCCGGGAGGCCCAGAGAGCATGTCTCTCTGGCCCTGAGGGCCCCGCAGCCTGCTGCCCAGTGGCGGAGAGCCTGCAGGCAGCCGGCCTCGCAGTGCAGCTCCACCCAGGCGTGCTCCCTGCGGCGGGGCAGCTGCATCTGCCCACAGGGCTGCCTACCTGAGCTCCCTGAGGGGGGAGAATCGGTGGAGAGTGAGGCCCCCCACCCTCCGGGGAGGTAGCGCAGAGTTGCTCTCTGGGTAGAAAGGGTCACTCAGAGCTCACAGGGGAACTTCTGGCAGGTCTCGCCCTCAGAGTCTCCCTGAGCCTGGCCTATCTCCTCCGAGTCCCTCTGGCGTGGCTTACTCCAGCTGCTCCTCCAGGAGTAGCCAGTGAGGTCCTTCTGCTGCCCTAGCTTCCACTCCACAGGAGGGGAGACTGGGGCCACCCGGGAGAGGGCCAGCACTGATCAGCTGGGCCACATGTAGCGAGTGTGTGGGAGTTTCGGAGCCTTGGTTCCTGGACCCCCGTGTCCAGTCCTGGGCAGTCACAGCTCGTTTTCATCTCTGAGTGGCCACTTAAGTTCGTCATTAGCTTGTCCCTGGGCGTGGGTCCACCCTCACGCCCCCTGTACTGAGAGGACACAACCCCAAAGGCCGCCCAGAAGTGGACGTGCTCAGCAGCGCCCCTGGTGGCCGCAGGGCGCACAGGCCCACGGTGCGTCCTGACTCGCAGACCCAGCTTGAGTCACCTTTCTCCTGCAGAGGCCGTCCCTCTGTCCCTCTGCCCCCCTCCCCGGGGGGCTTCCCTCGGAGCTCAGGGTCCCTTTCCAAGGAAGGAGGCTGATGACGTCCCCAGCACCGGGGCCCCTGGGCGCTGGGGCTTCGTGGACGTTCCCGGCACCCTCGTGGTGAATTGAAATTCCACTCACAGGTGCTTCCTCATTCCCTCCCCGTGTTCTCCCTCAGTCTCACACGAACCCGCACAGCCACGTTGCTGCTGCCACAGCCATGAACAGGGCTCAGCAGGTGCTCAGCCCAAGGACGGTGCCCCTGGGCGGGGACAGCAGTGGTGTGGCACATAAGCCGGCTCAGGACACCTGTGTGCAGCTGGCTGCAGTGTGCCCACTTAGCAGAGGGGGAAACCGAGGTGCTGAGAAGCTACATCACCCCGAAGGCTGAGTGAGGCTGGAATAGTGTGCCCCCAAGTGGGCGGCATCCCCACAGCCCTGGTCAGACCTGCTTACTCTGTGTCTGAGCCGCCGTGAAGACGGCGCAGGTTTGTCCTCGGGGGCGGAAGCAGACGACTGTCTCTTGGCTGCAGGGAAGCTGGGACACGGTCTTGCAGGTTTGCAGGTTAGAGCCCGACAAGCGGGTGATGGAGGGGGTGCGTGACCAAACCCTCGGAGGATGTGGGCTTGGGGGTGCGGGGTCCCGCCGGGACAGCCTGCAAGGGCGGGTGGACAGCCCAGCACTTCCGCCGCCTTCTCTGAGCGCAGCAGCTCCAGGAATGAGAGGAGGGCTTCCGTCTGCCCTGCAGGACGTGCGCAGAGAGCCCCTGCCAGCCTGGTTGTGCCTGTGGCCGAGCACTGGCCGAGACTGCTCCAACCACAGGGCATGGCGCCGTCTTAGTTGGGAGAACAAAAGGGAGGTGACAAGGCCGTGGCACAAGACTGGTCAACTCTTCACCTGATCGAGTCGGCCAAGGTAGTCCCCTTGGTCTGTGTGTGCGAGGACATCGCCGGTGGATATGGTGGTGAGAGCTCACCTTGCCCCACCACCCTCCCCACTCCCGGCCGCAGCTTCTCTCCCTGCTCTACGAAAGGCCCGGACGCCACCGTGAACCCACCTTCCAGAGGTTTCCGTGTCACGCGCTGGCTGGCACTGCACCCCACGCCGCCCTCCTGGGCCTGGGGAGCCTTTGCAGCGGCCGAGGCCTCGGAGCTGACCTCGGTGGGCGTGGCTGCGGAGCACCAGATGCCTCGCGTCTCAGCTTCACCAGTCAGAGCCGGGGGAGGAAAGGGGCCAGCAGCCGCCCCCCCGAAAACCCGCACCTGGACCTCTAATGTCTGGGCGCTGCGGGTGGGGCCTCCACGGCCCCCCCAGTGGCCTCCCTCTGTGCTCTGTGCACGCACAGCCTCAACGACCCTGGCACACTACTCTGCTGTGCAGAGAGCTCCTGTCACGGCGGAGAAGGGCTTTGGGAAGCACGAGCCGCATGGGAGCTGACGTGAGACCACGAGGCTCATGCACCCCTGGACCCCACGTCCCGGCCGGGCCTGCAGCTCCAGAACACCCGTGATGGAACTGGCACCCTCTGGGTTCAGGGGACACGGAGATGAAGAAACCAGAGGACAGAGGTGAAGCCACCAGCAGCAGCTCGGGGTGGTCCAGCAGCCTGAGCCCAAGTGTCCCCAGCCCCAGGTGCCCCAGTCTCCTCCCAAGCTCAGCACCCCGTCCGCTGAGGGCCTCCCGGCTTTCCAGGGCTCCACTCAGACCCTTGACATCCTCACAGTTCCACAGGGAGGCAGCCGGGAGCCGCTCCCTACACTTCTCTCCCCGCACCACACGATACCACATGCGGTCACACCGCACCCCACACCACAGCACGGGTGGAGTGGCCCCCATGCAGCCCCCGCACCCTCCCCAGCCCCCAGGCACCCCACCCTGGAGGGAGTGGGGCGTCCACCCAGCTGGAGGGAGAAACAAATGTTTGTTTGGACAGTTTACATCCGCTGCCTCACGCTGCTCCTTCCGACCGGAAAAAGGAGTGCTCTAGGTCACATACACAGAGGCTCCTGTGACTGGCACGGCCTTAAAATATTTACACCACATGCAAACAACGCCGAGGAACTCCCCGCGAGCCACGCCTGGACTCCGTAAACATGGGGCCACTTTGCAGCGTTTGTCTTGGTTTCGTGTGACAAGTTAATGAGCCTGCAGCATGGGCCCCGGAGGCCGGGGCTGCAGGAGTGAGACTTCTGTATACGAGGTGCTGCCCGGTGAGCCCGGGGACCGGCGCCTCGCACCGTTCCTCTCGACGCCCCCAAGGCGCCCCATACAGTTGGACGCACAGCCCCCCACCTCCCGAGGTGGCGGGTGCAGCCTGCTCTGTGGCCGCGGCCGCCGACTTGCCTCACGGGCCGAGGCTGTGGGAGCCCCGGGGGCCCCACTGTGTGTCACCGCCTGCCTGTGCCCCCTCAGTGACCCTCATGCATTTCCCGCTCCCCACCGCCCACCCTGCCCCGCGTGGGCCAGCACCATGCCCTCAGTGCCGTCCCGTCTCCAGCCCCCCTGGGTTAAGCATGAGAAGAAGGCAAGCTTAGTTTCTCCCTACAACATAGTCCGGACATTTCTGATGTGTGCGTTTCATCTTAACATCACTTGCCCCTGGGGGTAAAACACAGCCACCCATCAGCCCAGGGGAAACCTACACCGTCCAACGCTCGGGCACACCGCCAGGGCCCGGTCGGTGTGGCATGCCCGGCGTCTCGGGCCTGGTGAGTTCTCAGAGCGAGGCCGGCCTGCGCCACCGCACGGGAGGTTCTGGGCGAGCGTGAGCTGGCGGTGGTGACCGCCTCGGTGAGTGAGAGAGGGCGGGGAGAGACCTGCCCGTGTGTGGGACAGCCCCTGTCTGGGCCACGCGCTGAGCCCCAGGACCCCGGCCCGGGAAGCCTGGCCACGTCCCCGCTGGGAGGGGCGCTGCTGCCCAGACCGAGGCGGCCACGCCGGGAAGGCGGCCCTCCGGCCGCTCCCTGAGGCTCCAACTCAGGCAGGGACTGCCACCCAGGAGTGCCCGCCCTGCGTCTCCCACCATCACGCAAGTGACCCACGGCGCTGCGCCGGCCACACCTGCTTGCCAGGCCGGGCCTCGCGTGTCCGCCCCGGCCACTCAGCTCAGAGACTCAGCAGAGGAGGCCGACCCGGCCGCCACGGGGCTGCTGACGCCACGGAAACCTGCAGACCCTGTCAGTCCAGGCCTCCCTCCTGTCTGCAGAGCAGGTCGTGGGACGTGAACCCGCTCCTCTCTGGGCCCGCGAGCAGCTTCCCATCCAACTGCCCGTCCAGGTCAGCCAGCATGGGCAGGTGCGCGGTTCTGGAGCCACGGGGCCAGGCGCTGACCGGCACACACAGGCACTGAGGGCCGACCCTACTGGGTTTTGTGGGTGTTTCTCCATTTACTTACAGCTGCCTCATCCGCACCCCAGTGGACACAAGTTCTTCGTGATTTTTCTCTGCGGAGTCTCTTCAAAGCTGTCCACTTACAGTCACCAGCAAACCCTCATTATTTCCACCTGCATGCTCCATGGGACGGGGCTCCTCCAACCAGACTTTGCAATCACACTCACCAGCCCCCACTCTGTGCCCCCACTTTCCTCACAGCCTGAGCAATAGCTGGGGAGGGGAGCAGTGGTGGGGGAGGGGGCCAGTCACTAGCGCTTCTGTCCCCAACGTCACAGAGTTTCCTGTCATCCCAGGCGCCCCCCACCACCCCCGGAACTGTGGAGACGGACCGGTGGTTGCCCGAGGGCCCAGAAGGCGGGACACGGCCCTGAGAAGGTTTGTCCCTGCGTCCAGGTGCCCGGCCTGTAGGCCCACGGCCCCTCCGAACACGGTGGGGCCAGGAGCCAAGCAGACGTGCCTCGAACTCGGTGCTGCTGCCCCTCCTCATTGGCCTCCGAGCACTCACAGAGAAGAGGACAAGTGTGCGAGGTCAGGGCTGCGAGGTCGGGAAGACAGCGGACCTCAGCCGCGACTGTGCACACCTGTGGGCACGGACCCCCAGCTCGGCCGCACGGCGTGCGCAGGGACTGCGTGTGAAAACAAGAGTTTCAAGTCATTTACGTCCTATTGACAGGAACGATCCAGTTAGGATCCAAAATGGACTTGTATTTATAAAGTCCAAATCTGAATAAACTTCCGAAAATAAATTAAACATAAAGAAACAGTTTTTAAACACACTATGTTTTAAAGGACACATTTCTTCTCAGTGTTCAAAATGATACAAAAATAGAAGAAATGCAAATTAGTTAATTATATGTAATATCCAATTTTGATTCAAATTTATTTAAGTAAAACTACATTTTAAATCTGTTTTAATTTCACCAAATTAAACACTGTATAAAAAACAAAGCCTGTAGCCCCCCAGAGCGACCCACCTGGTGGCCGGGGCGAAGACGGGGAGTTGGGCCTTGTCTGAGTTGCACCTGGAAACGGAAATCTGAGCTCGAGCCATTCACGCTCCGGCCGCGATGAACCCGGAGGTCGAGGAAGCGGTTCTGGCGCTGTCGGCACTTCAGGATCCGGGAGACCAGCCAGGTTTTGAAAAGGACGGTGCAGATGGGTCACTAGGAGAAATGAAACGAAACGCAGACGCTCCAAAGGCAAGTCCCCACCGGGTGGCTGCACTCCCTTCCTGAGCCCGTTCGTCGTGGCTCCAGGGACAATGTCTGTCCCCCCCACACTGGCCAGCGGGGCCCTGGCCTGGGGCACGCTCACTGAGGGCAGGAGCCCAGCCTGCGTCCTCCGGGACCCGAAGTCCTGAGGTGTCCCGCACAGGGATGGCTCTGCCCTTGGCCTGGGCCCTTGTCAGTCCTGGGTGCCCCTACCCCGCACTGAGCCTCTCCCCTGACCTTCCCTTTGTTCCTAAAAAGCTCGTTTTCTGCTGGAGTGAGCTGCTCATCACGGGAGAACACCAATGCACAGAGCTGGACGAAAAACGAGCCCCACAGAGGGGGTCCGGGGACGCCAGCCAGGCTGTCTGGCCCCCGGCAGGCCTCAGACCAGGGCTGGGATCTGGGGGCAGACCCTCAAGTCGGTTGGACTTCTCAAGGCCACAGGGAGACGCTCTCAGAGCCACCTCGCTAGTTGAGAGGCCACTTTCCTCTCTGGCTGGACCACCCCCTTCCTGGGAAACAGGGCCTGTGTCCCCTCCCGGCCCTGGGTCATTTCCCTTCACCCGAGGAATCGCATCGGGAAGCCACTTGGCACCTGGTGACTGCGCGCTGAGACCCCGCATTTCCGGTGTGGAGTAGAGGTGACTCCGGGGCGTCGGGGAGGGGGCTGTGGCCCGAGTGTCACCCACGTGCAGCGGCAAGGAGACCAGCACCCAGCACGCGCTCCTTTGGCGCCTTTCTCTCCTCCAGTTCCCAGGTCACAGATGGGAACATCGCTCTCAGAAGCAGCCTCTAATATTTCTAACCTACAAATACCACCGGCGTCTCCACCCCCAGGTGTGTGTGTGGACAGCTCTCGTTATTTCAGCGGCCATTAGTCACCTGCCTCTCAGGTGCCAGGCTCAGGGGACATGGAGACAAATCAGAAAAGGGCCCTGTGAGCGAACCCCGAGCCCAGCACTCGAGTACGTAGTCACAGGCTGGGGCGGCCAGGGGGTTGGGGTGCGGGAGGGGGCCTCCGCCTGGGACAGGAGCGGCCTGACTCCCCCTCAGTGTCGGCCTCCTGTGGCACAGCTGCCTCCACCCCACCCCGAGGCCGGGCGTGTTCCTGGGCACAGGCCTCTGCATGGCAGGACCCAAGGGGCTCGGGGGGACTGGGAAGTGGGTGGGGGCAGAGAGGGAGAGCCGCTGTGGCCCCTGGGGTGAAGGGGCCGAACTCAAAAACCCTTGGAAGCCCCGTGCTCCCTGCTGTTTTCGTGGGTGGACACCATGAGCGCCCCGCGCGTTCAGAAAGGATGCACTCGGGAAGCTGTGCGCTCGCTGCTGCCGGAGGTGATCTGTTTCACAGAGCTCGTAAGTATGCCTGGCCGGCCCGCCGTAAATCCTTCCCCGGCCCAGGAGGCAGCACGGTGCGGGCGGCCCCCGGGTGGCAGCGGCAGCGCCGTTTGAAACGCCTCCGCCCGGCTGAACAGAAACAGATGTTCAAGCAGCAGTCGCTCTTCAAACAGCAGATTAAAACATCTGCCAGAACAGCCTAGGGGCGGCCCGCAGCTGCGCCTGCCAGTCTCGGGGCTGCCGGGTGGCGTGCGCACGGAGGGTCGCCGGGGGTGAGGGGCACCCTGTGCTCTCAACAGCTCTCCGTGTCTCGTCAGGATTCCCGGTGCCCCACCCCACGCCCCGCTGGCCTTCCTCGGGACTTCCTTGATCCTGGTCTTTCCCCTCCTCAGTCTATGGACAGAGAACCCCCACCCCCCGCTGACCTCTGTGTCCCTGGCCTTGTGTGGGACCCCTGGGCCCCTCCTCCTCCAGGACCTCTGCTCGGTGCTGCGACCCGGACAGGTGGCCTTGGCATCGCCACGCAAGGCTATGGTCTGTCAGAACCATGGGCGGGAACAGCCCGGTCCCTGCTGTGACCCACCACGATCCAGAGATCAGGGTGGGGTCAGAGTGCTCGGGGGGTGGGGGCCGCCCCTGGTGTGGGTGTCCCAGCTGAGCGGCAGTGGATTTCTGAAGCTGCGGATTCCGGGAATGGATTTCTGCAGCGGCACCCCTGGCCTGGCCTCGGGGTCAGCGGCAAAGTGCAGTCACACCGAGCAGCAGTCCCCCCGAGGCCCGGGGTCCCCCCTGGGGTGTGTGAGCTTATGAGAGTGCCCCTTAACTGTGGGAGCCAGAACTCTGCGGCCCGTCCCCTGGTTGGTGAGAGCGTGCCTGCTGCAGGCAGGGCTCTGCCTGGAGTCTCTGTCCAGACCAGCTCACCTGGGAACGGGGACCTGACCCCTGGGGCCTGACCTGATCGCTCCCCCAGGTCCGGAGCAGAGTCCCTCTGGCTGGCGGCTGAGGGGAGCCTGAGACCCGTTGGCCTGGTGATGGACAGCAGACTCCTGCTGCAATGGCCTTCTGGCCAGGACCAGTGGGGGCCTCGAGGCACCAGGCGGTGTGCTCTGGCGGCAAGAAGGAAGGTGGGACCCTCAGTCCCACAACCGCGAAGACATGAGTCCTGCTGGCGACAGGGAGCCCTGTGGGCCCTGGACCCCACGAGCAGCATGAGTCCCACCCAGCAAAGCCTGGCTGGGCCCACCGCGAGGGGCAGCTGGCTTCGGTGACCGGGTTTGTGGTGATCTGCGGGCTCAACCGCAGCTCATGGCAGGAGGGCCTCCCTCGTTGCTCACCGGCGCCCTCTGGCGGAGCGCGCGTGGAAGCGCCCCTGTGGGAGCCAGGCTGTGGGCCCCGCGCTGAGCTCTGCAGCCACGCCCGGCGGCCAGCAAGCATCCCATCTGCACTTTGCTGAGTGAGGGCAGGGCGGGGTGCCGAGCCCACGGTCCATCCCTCGGCAGAAACGCCTGGAAATGCGTGTGTTCGTCAGCCGCGCCAGCCAAGTCGCAACTTATCTTAGTTGCCACCCAAACGGGCTGCAAACCAAGACAAACACGCTGAGATGTGATCAGAGGGTGACTCAGGCCCCGCGCAGTGGTCCTGGGCTGAGGAAGTCGGCGACAGGCCCTGGCTGCGCGCCAGTGGGGAAGTGTGGCCTCCGTCCCGCGGGGCGTCCTGGGTCCTGGGGGGGCGGCCGTCGCCTGAGCGCTGTGGGATCCGTCAGACTCACGCGGGCTCCGAGGCGCGCGCTCCCATGGGACGCGCACGCGCAGGCCGGTTCCTCTTTCAGGGGCCGCATCGCCCTCCGCGGTGCGCCTGTGGGCCCACGGTTCCATGAGAGCTGCAAACGGGGGTTTTCTGGCTCCTCCGCGCTTGCTTCCTGCTGTGCTCCTAGGAAGAGACAGGGCTCCTACGGACACGCGAGGGGCCCTGCGGCGGCGCAGCTCCCGGCCAGGAAGGCCCAGGACGGAGGCCAGTGACCGCGCGCCCACGGACCTGGAGCCAGGCCTTCAGTGTGGGACACGTGAACATCGTGTAATGCGGTTCTGCATTTTAAACATTGGCACCCTGTCCACGCCATTGCATGCACACGCACGCACGTGCACGCATGGGACGGCGTGTGGCTCCTCAGCACGAGTGAACGTCAGGGATGGGTGGAAGTCTGGGGGAGGGGCAGGGAGCCATGTGGGGCCAGACTGCAGCCGTGACCACATGTGGACGGCACGGCGCTCCTGCCTCCCAGAACCGTGTGCGCCCGGAGGAACTGTACCTGGCAGCCACCACCGTGACTGGCCGGCTCCGGGTGATTTTCCTTCCCCTTCCGTACCTGACGGCTTTGTTAGCCTCTCTGTACAGACTCTCGTCTAAGAGTCACTTGTCGGTGGTCAGAACAGGCAGCGAGGCTCTGACTGTGGGCACGGCAGCCTGCAGCGCGGGGTTGGCCAGGCCGGCCTGTCCCAGAGGCGCCCTCATGGTGGGCCATGGTGGGGCCCCTGCTGCTGCCCAGCAGCCATGGCAGAGCCCACAGGGGAGGGGGCCGAGTGACCCCTGCCACGAGCTCGGCCTCAACTTCAGGCAGCGTTCAGGCCAGGTGCCGGCACAGATTGCGGTAGGCTAAAACGTCTCAGGAAGTTCTCCTGAGTCATTTTGGAGCGAATGTGTGACAGGACAAGTCACATCCCCTTTTTCCTGTGGGGGCACGACTCCCCCGTCCCGCTGGCAGCCCGCCCGCAGGCTTCCCAGCCTTCCTGGCCCTGGGGAGCAGCAGCTGCTGGTGGGAAGTGGCCTGGGCCTCCGCTGCCCATGTGCAGGGGAGGGTTCCACTTGCCGCTTCACTTTTCCACCCGAAATACTCACGTGTGCCGAGCAGGGGCTGCCCCAGGCTCTGGCGGGTCTTTGGGGAGGTGTGGTCTGCAGTTTGACTGCCTGCGTATCGTTCACTCACCGGCACCAACAACGACTGCCAGTGCCCAGCGATATACAGCTTTAATTGATAAAGAGGAACGGGAGGTGATTTGTCGGGTGACCCAGGAGCTCAGTGGGCCGAGGAGACTTGCCCACCTGTGGGCAGTGTCCCTGCTCCACACTTACTCCAGGTCCGAGACTGCAGGGCCCATGTTACTCTCAGGACGGGCGGGATTCCGGCCCCACTGGCCTCGTAAGTGGACCCCATGAGGGACCTCCAGACCTTGGCCACATGTGAGCCCACTGACGGGCGCGCAGGTGCCGCCGACCAGTCGCGAAGCACAGGTGTGACCTGCTTTTAATGGTAACAGCAGCCAGGTCCTAACTCATGAAAATCACCTTTTTGCTGCTCTTCAGAATGAACAGGAAAAAATTTTCAAACCATAAATAACAGAAAACCCAGGGTTCAGCCTACATCTCTAGATGTTGCCAGCCATGGAGGGACCTGAGCCGTGTCCGTTCATGGGCAGCCACTCCGTGCAGGTGGCACCCGCCCCAGCCTCGCACCCTTGTGAGTCTCTGCGAGCCCCGCCGTCGTGTCAGGTCCTTATGAGGATGTCGGGTCACGGGAGAACACCAAGCTCTGAGACGGGGTCAAAGGGAAAGGAGGCCGAAGATCAGCAGGAGCGAGAGAGAGCTATGTGTGTGCTTTGTGCACATGTGTATGTGTGTAGGTGTGCATGCACGTGCATATATGTGTGCTTGTGTGCACCCACGCATGTGCGTGCTGCGGACACATGTGCACATGTGCACACACGTGTGTGTGCCTGCCGTGAGAACCGTGGGTGGCAGTCACCTCGCAAGTTGGTGGAGCCCGAGGGCACCTAACCAACCTGGGCTCCCCGGGGGGCCGTGGCGCCGAGAGCTGAGGATGACTCGGAGTAACAGCCAGAGAAACGCCGAGGGCTGGAGAAAGTTCCAGACACTGCCTGGTATGTGTGCACACATGCACATTCTGTAAGAAAGGGCTATTTCTGCGTGTGTCTCCTGTGGGGCGCTTGGCGCATCACGGCCATTGAGTCGGAGTTTGCGCGTGTCCTGGAGTCCACCGGGCGTCCTCTCCTCTCCGTGCTCCTGAGCGTGGGGCACTGTCCTTCTCTCCGGCGGCCCGGGGTCTGTCCCTGGGAGGGAGCAGAGGGCCGGGCAGCGAGAACCAGCCCAGGGCGGTTTCCTGGGGGCCAGCGTGGGGTGCCACGTTGCCACAGTCCTGTGCAGGGTCATGGCTCAGCGAGGGTAACCATCTGCACGTGGGTGACGCCTGCCTGTCCTGCTCGCCTCCTGGCCGAGGCCCAGGGCAGGCTCGTGCCGACTGATGCTCTGCCCTGGGCTGCCTCGTCTCCTGGTTGAGGAGGAGACTGGATTTGGGACTTGAAAATGGTGAGTTTGGCTTTAGCGACCAAACACTGGATATAAGGTAAACACTTGTTGTTACTGTTGGAATTCCCCGACAACCAAGAGGAGAGCCCTGCCCAGAGAACACAGTTTCAGTCTCTGCAAGACCCAGAGGGGGAGGTTCTGGCAGGAAGACGGCAGAGCCACCAGGCGGGGGTGGGGGGTGGGGGGCGGACTGGAGTCAGGTCCCTGGGAATGAACGAGGGGCCTAGTGGGCGTGGCCCTGCTGCCGTTTCTCTGTCCAGCTCTCGATGTCTGCCTCGCCATCAGAGTTGGTGGCTGTCATCACGCCCTTTGTGGTGGCCCACAGGTCTCCACTTGTAGACCACGGAGAAGCCACACCCACTTCGGGAGTGCTCACAGGTCCTGAAGACAGCATTGTGTGCCAAGGCTGGATGTCACGTGTCTCGCATCTGTGTCTTCGAATCAGCTCCTTCCGTGTGCTCTGCGGCAGGCCCTCACGCCTGGCAGCATGTCCGCTCACTGCTGTGAGCCGCGCTTGGCATGCAGGGTCCACTGGTGGTTGGAGCCAGCCGGGCAGGAACGCACCTCGCTCATCACCCGCTGGGTCCCAGTCACGGCGCCCCGTGCAGGACTCAGCAAAGGAGCTCACCCCGGGGCACCGGCATAGGCCCGGGCGTCAGGGTCAGACACGCTCAGAGTGTGCGTGTGCATGCGACCTGCGTGGCCGCCTCCCACACACACACGAACAGACGCCCACCTCTCGGTCCCAGCAGGAAAGTGTCCGGTGGGGACAGCGACGGGAAGAGCCAGGTGTCCGCCGCCCACCCCTCCTCCCGACCCCAGGAAGAGGGGCCCAGCGAGGGCAGGAGCAGGTCTCCCTCGGAGCCTCTGATTTCACGGCACACCCTTCCAGCCAGCGCTGTGCCGCAGCGTCAAATTTACGGCCCCGGGAAAGGCTCCCTCTCCTGGGAACTGTCCCTCTCCATCTCGGAGGAAATGGGACCAATGGCCCGTGTGCACCCAGAAGGGCCTGGGCCGTGGGGACCTGCCAGGCACGGCCAGCAGTGCCCCCGCCATCTGCTGAGCAGGGGCCACCCACAGATGTTCAGAGGGCTGCATCCAAGGCACGCCCTGGCTGCTACATGCGGCCAGCAGGACTTTAACTGGTGAACTCGTCACACCTTAAAGACAGGACATCGAGTTACCCAGATGCAGGCGGCAACCATTCCCAAAATTGTCGGGTCACACCAGGGGTGGTGTTCCAGGGCAGTGACGCCCCAGTTAGAAGTGACGAGTGAATGCAGACAGCAAGGTGGGCTCTTCCTCAGCTACCGGTCGCTGGCGCCCAGAGCAGAGGCAGGCTGCAGGTCCTGTGGGGCCAGTATGGGCAGGAGGAGCAGGGAGGGGGCGCGCGCGGGGCCCCTGGAGGCCTGAGTGGGAGTGAGAGGGCTGCACCCGAAGTGCCCAGCAGAGTGCCCAGGGTCTGTGAAGCACGTGGGGAAGGCGGCACCGGCCAGTCCTGCCCCAGGGACACAGGGAGGTGGGACAGGCAGGCTCAGGGGTGGCCCCAGGACCTGGTGCCGTCATGGTTTTCTTCCGTGCACATTCTGTGAGGGCTCCCCAAACCAACGGGTGCAGAGCTACACATGGGGAGACAGGCAGCGGTGCAGTCAGCACCCAACACCCCACCACATGCCCGGCACTGCCCGGAGGTGTGCAGAGCAGGAAGCCACTCCCATTTGCAGAGGGGAAAGTGAGGTTCAGAGAGTCCAGTTGGGCCAGTGTCACACTCAGGAGGTGCAGAGGCAGGTCTGAGGACAAGGGGCTCGCTGCGCCCACCACCACCCACCCACAGGTGCCCTGGGCACTGCTGCCCTGGCGAGGAGGCAGCTTTGGGGACAGTGGTGGGAGCAGGGCTGTGGCAGGGGGGCGAGGGCAGGCAGCGTGGGGGGGCCTTGCCGGGGCCCAGGAAGTTTATCTTACAGCTAATTTTTACACGTCTGTTTAATCTGTCACCAAGGGTCATTGGTCAGGCTGCTGCTCCTGTCCTGCCATCCCCGTTCCCAGCCACGGCCACCTGGGAAGGAGGAACAAAGCCCTTTCCAGGGCTCAGCAAACAGGAAGTGCTCCAAGACCCAGCGGTCACCCCGCAGTGTCAGGGTCAGGAAATTGCTCGGGTCCCAGGTGGCCCTTCTGCTCAATGGCTGGTCCCTGGGCCCCGCCCCCTGGGCAGCCCCATGCGCGCTGGGGCTTGATTCTGGTCAGTTAATCTGGGTGGCAGGAGTCAAACTCCTACTTCATGTAACATTTTAATTTCTCCGAAAACATTCGTGTTTATTTCCAAATCTTTTCAGAGGAGCTTGCACCCCGCCCTCCCCTGGTCCTGTGGGGCCTCACAGCGCAGTCCCAGCCCCCACCACGTCCACAGGGCTCCAGCGTCCCTGGCACTGAAGTGGGGGCAGCCCCACCAGCTTACTGAGCCACGCCAGCATCTGGTTTCACGGTTTTTTACATACTCCCTTCTAAAAGGTCATTCAGAGATCCAGGCTCGTCTCAGAGGAACAATTCTTCCTCTTTACATTCACATAGCAACATTTTGTGTACTTTAATTTCAGAAGAAGCTCCGTGCCTCCCCAGAGCAGTACCTTGCAACACTGCAGCAGCGTGGGCGGTTGGGGACACACACATGCGGGCCCGGGCGAGCACAGCTGTCCTGGGCACAAGCACCTGACCCGGTCCCACCGGGTCCCAGCTCCCTACTGCCGGCACACGCTCACATTCACATGCACACACAGCCACACCCCACGTGCACACCATGCGCATGTGTGCACATGCACTCACGCAAACACACACTTATCTGCGCACACTCACACACGCGTGCACACACCTGCGAGCCCCTCCTCCATAGCCCTCGCTACCCCAGCAGCCAGTTGAGCCCCGAGTGTCACAGGTGGTCAGCTGGCGGGAGTGCAGGTCTGGGCACATCCTACAGACGCCATCACAAAGGTCAACATTTGAATGGGCACCTTCCAGTTCTGTGTTTGGAAACTTGTCTGTGGGCCCAGCAGTGCTTGGTGGGCCTCGTTCATGGGACCGGGGGGGGCATTGTGGGGCCCCTGCTGGGCAGCGGGAGTCGGTCACACGTCACCGCGCACTCAACGCCACAGTGTGAGCCTTACATGCCCTCCCAGGACCTGACGGCCACGGGTCACCTGCGCTCGGATCTGGTTTTAGGGCCTCGAGTCTCCAGGCTGCAGGGACGTGTCCAAGACGGGCCTGTCCCGAGCTGCCCGGCAGCCACACGGCTCTTCAGGGACATGGAGCTCGGGGTGTCTCTGGGGCATGTCTACTCGCAGGGCATGGCCTCGCTAACCGCGTCCGGCTCTCGGGGACTGGAGGGCCTGAGCATGGCAAAGCTCGCGCTCCAAGGTGGGAGGAGGTGGGAAGGAGCCAAGCCCCCGGGAGGCAGACGCAGCATCTCTGCACGGCCACGCAGTGAGGGCGCCGGTCACCTGCACTGCACAACAGCGTCCCCGACATGGGGCCTGAAGCAGCTGGCACCCCCGCCTCCCAGGGTCCGGGCGTGGGGTCAGGTCACGGCCCAGCTGGGTCGTGGGCAGGAGGGTCGAAACCAGCGAATAGGAGAATATATCAGCACGATGGGCATGACGACTTTGCACGACGTAATCGCAGAGGTTGTAACCTACGGGTTGGGGACAAGTCGCAGGTGAGCCCCCCACTCGAGGGCGCGAGTGCCCCAGAGGGATCCGAGGGGCATCTTCTTGTCCTGGCTTCACGGGCCTGTGGCGGCGAGGCCGTCCTCACTCCTGAACGCAGGTGGCATGGCCGATGCAGCTCTAGGAAGTGATGGGAGGGTGGGAGGGGAGCACTGGGGCCACCTCTCGGGTGCGCTGTCACCCTGCGGGCAACGGAGACCTCCCTGCCACCGCGTGGAGCGGCAGTCCCCGGTTCTTGTGTGATCATCAGGAAAAAGGCCAGAGGCTCCCGCCCACTGCACCGGGGCCGAGGAAAGCTGCAGTCGGCGCCTGGGCCATCAAGGAGTGGGCTTGCTGGCCGCGGCCACAGGCATCCAGGCCACATTCTGACATCTGGTTTATCCGGCTCTTCCCCCGGGCCCCACACCGAGCACCCTGTTCAGATGCCCTGTGTAATGATTGACAGTGGCTAACAGCAGCAGCAGAGCCTATACGACCCTGGCTCCCCCACTTAGCGGTCCTTGCGCCTCCTCCACGCGTTCCCGGAAAATGGTGTTAATAAATAACACCGCCGGCCAGGGGCCCTCCCATCTAATTTACTAGCCCAGTGGGCTGTGGTCGCGAGGAACCTGTGGCCATGCGTGCGCAGGAGGAGCGATTCTCCAGCAAGTCCTTGCTCCTCACGTCCCATCGGTAAAGGTTACAAAAGTGGGTGCAGCTTAAAGCGCAGGGAGGAGCCCCCAGCTTTGCTCCGTGGGCAACGAGCCTGCACTTCAGGAGGGCCCAGTGGGGTTCCAAGGACTCACACACCCCTCTGTTCTTTCTCTCGCATCTGGCTTCATGCCGGAAAGCCTGTTGCGTCTCTTTCCGCTATCCTGGGTCTTCCCAGCACCATCCCGGGCCGGTTCCAGCCTCTCCTGGCAGGGGTGTCCTGGCGGGGCGGGGGGGGGGGGGTGATTCCCAGGCCTCCATGGGGACAGGGCGCAGGGTGGTGCGTGCCACTGGCCCAGATGGCGAATGGGGATGGGAGCCAGGTCAGGATGAGAGACCCGCCGGTTGAAGCCCCGACGCAGTAGCGCTGGGAGTTGGGGCTGCAAGGGCAGCGACTGGCTGGGTGTGCACCTTCAACCTGCAGGCAGAACCCTGCAGACGCGGTCTCAGGGTCCATGGGAATCATCCTGTCGACTGGCGGGCATGGCCGCTCACCTGCCTGGGGGGAAGCTGGGTCCCCCCAGAGGACACGCGGGTGGGCGGTGAAGGGCCACGGAGAGCAAGCTCCAGCAGCTGCATGCGCAAGTGGGTGTCCATGTGTCCATGTGTGTGCCTGTTCATGTGTGACTTGTGTGCACACGTGTGTGGCGGCGGCTTCCTGACCACACCTCTCCGCTTCTCTTACTCGGGGGGCACAGAAGGCCGCCCTCTGCCCTGGTTAACGGCCCCGGGGCCTCCAGAGGAGGGAGAAGCGGGTTCCTGCCGCCGAGGGGAGGGGGAGGGGGAGTCTGCGGTGGGGGACCAGGCGGGGCCCGGGGGTGGGGCGGGGGAGGCGGGACCACTTCCCCAGGCCCCTTCTGTGACGGGGCTGTGCCCCAGCGGAAGTCCAAGGACTCGACAAGGTTTGCCTGGGCCAGCGCTTTTGCTTCCGCAGCTGCGCCGTGCTTGGGCGCGGCCGGCCCCTCCCGTCCACGGGAGGTGCTGTCGCCTGGAGACTCCACGCATCACAGAGGTACACAGACACCCGCAGCTCCGACGGGAAGGGGAGCTCATTTCCTGCTGAAGGGAAGTCCGCTGGGTACAGTGACCCAGTGGTGGCCTCAGCGATGGCCGTCGTCATCTCAGATCCTGATGGGTGTGGCCCCCGTCACATGGCAAATCTGAGAACCTCACCATGTGAATTATTAAACACAACCAGTTATGCCGCATGTGACGTGGTGACCCTGGACCCAGTGACCATACCCATAAATCCCTGACACATCTGAGCCCAGAAGAGACATTGCAAAGGCAGTTTTCTCCTCGTTTCCGAAGCGTGGAGGCACAGAGGGGCTTGGTGGAGCCATGACTTTCATGGGTGACACCTGGAGGGGTCGCAGGCCTCAGGGGTGTGAGGGGTGCAGGGGTGTGGAACTGCCCTCAGCTCCAGCCGTGGGGATGTCCAGCCTGCAGACAACACTGCATCCTGGTTTCCTCGGCTGAGCTGCTGTTCGGCTGATGGAAGCAGAGCCCGTCGACTCTGCCAGGCAGGTGGGGGGGGGCAGCGTTCGCAGCCTCACTGGGCCAACGGGTCTCCGGCATGTGCCCTGCAGCCCCCGGGGCCCCCACCATCTCCCAGACAGAGGGGGCAGTGGGGGGCAGCGGATCCTCCAGAGGACGTGGAGCAGGGAGTTTATGGAGCGGGAAGGGAGGGCAGGATATAGGACTTCCTGAATGACGGGCCAGGTGGTCACCTTCCTGGAGCCCAGCCCTCCCATACCAGCCTCTGGGTGCCTGCGCACGGGGGTCACGGGAGTGACGGGGGTGGGGGCCGAGCAGCCCCGCTGACCACCCCTGCCCACCCCGCACAGCTGCTTTCCAGATAAGTGCTGGTCAGCCGGCCAGGGAGGGACCAGCTTGAACACTCAGAAATGTCCCATCCGAGCCAGAGGCTACAGGACCCCTGGCTGCCCCTCGGCCCAGAGATTGCCCCCACGGGCCCCACACTTGCATGCCACCTGGCCCACCCTCAGGAGCCAGGGGGGCAGCACCCAGGCCTGGGCACGTGTGACAGCCACCCAGAGACGGGGGAGAGAAGGACAAGGGAGGAAGCTGCAGCCTCTTTGCAGCACCAGGTGGCCGCCCTGGCCAGCTCAGGAGTGTGTCCGTCACTCAGGAGGCGACACGCTCTCTGGGAGTCCTTGTGGAAGTGCGGAGTGTCCCCTCACCAGAGCTGAGCCGAGCACAGACAGGACTCAAGGACGGGCCGGGGGTGGACGGAGGGCCTAACTAGGGGTGCCGAGGCTGCACCGCACCCCGTGGGCTGCAAGCAGAGCTGGACAGAGATGACCGAGCAGGCGGCAGGTGCCATCTGCCCTGTGGTGGGTCACCCACCCTCGTCCCATGTGGCAGATTCGTCCTCGTTTGTGAAACACCCACGGCCCCTGACACTTGACCCTGAGAACCTGCCTCGGCTCACACAGGGCCCTGTGCTGCTCTCACCCTCGGCTCGGCCTCCCCACCCAGTCCCGGCCTGTGTCACAGCCGCAGGTGTTGGGACGTGGGGCACACCCTAGACAAGTGTCCCCTGGGTGGGCAGTGGCCCTGCTCCCAGGCTCCGTCTTCACTCACTCTCCACATGGTACAGATGCGGAAACTGAGGCAGGAAGTGAGAGGTGTCCAGGCCACACGCTTCCCTCCTTGCTGTGCTCAGTGGGAAGGTGTCCCTGCAGCCTGGGACCAGCAGAGAGAATGGTTCTGCACTGTCTGAGGTCCCTGCACCCTGAGCCTCGTTGGTGCCCTTTAGAGACCCTGCACGCCCACCCCCGCTCATGGGGTGGGGGTCGGGGAGGGGGTGCCTCAGGGAAAGGCCGGCGCCCACAACCCTCACTTCTGCGGGACCAAATGACAGACTCAGCCCGGAGCCGTGGGTCACTGCCAGCCAGGACAGGAGCCGCCCTCTGGGCCGGACGGTGTCTGTTCGCCTGCACAGGGACCTGGGGCCCACCTGGACATGCTCTCAGGACCACAACCTGAGGCTTCGCAGACCACGAGGCTGGTCTCACAGGTGCCCCACATCTTGGGTGGGGGTGCAAGGCACAGGGACTGCTGGCAGGTGGGGATGGCCCGCAGCACCCATGTGGGGCAGGCAGGGCAGAGGCAGTGTGGTGGGCCCCCAGGCCTGGCCCCCACGTGCAGGGGAGCCAGGACTGAGCGCCCACGACCTGGGCATCTGCGGACCATCCCCGGGGCGTCTCCTCTGGACACAGCCTACGACAAGCAGACGGCTCTCCAGGTGAAGCGCTGGGCCGTGGGTGGGCAGCTCTGGTGCTCCATGGCCAGGGAGCCAGTGCGTAAGCAGGCAAGAGGCTACATGGAAGCTGCCAGGAGGCACAGCCCCCACCGCCGGTCTAACCCCCCTGGACTCCCATCTGAGCAGCCCCAAGGTGGGCGTATCTCTTCTGGAAGCCGGCACATGGGACCTAGGAGCTTGGCAAGTCCCCGCAGCCACAGAGACACAGCAGGTCAGTGTGCACCCCCGGGACCCACGAGGCAGAGTGAGGGCTCTCACGCCGCACTGCCCCCCACCCCACCCCCCGAGTCCTGGCCAGGCCACAGACCGGTCCCACAGGCAGGCAGCGACTCCGGGGCTGTAGCCATGTGCAGTTCGCTCGGTACGTGCTGCTCCGCAGGCTCAGCCAGCACGCAGCCTCTGCCCCGGCGTGGTCCCCCCACCTCTCAGGGGTCACAGGGCTGTGGCCCGGCACCCCAGCCAAGGCCCCTTCCCTGCAGCGAGCCTGATGCTTGATGGCAGAAATGGTGGGAGGAGCTGACAACAGATGAAGGGGCCCTGGGCCCGAGTCTCCACTCTGAGTGACAGGCAGCGGACCCGCCCACACAGACCTAGGGGCTGGGCCTCCTGGCACCGGTCAGGTCCGCGGTTGTGTGGGCATCGTGAGGGAGCACCTGCGGCTCTGAGCAGCTCCGGGCCCTGCAGGGCCTGGACGACGTGCTCCTCTCCCTACAGGATGCGGGTGCTGCGCTGAGACAGGGCGGAGCCGGCCAGCCCACTGCAGAGTCTCTGCGGAGCCACGTTCTCAGGGCTCTGAGCACCTCCCTGGGAAGGTCCGGGGAGCAGGGCGCGGCCTCCGGGACAACAGAGACGGGAAGCGTGGTGAGTGCTGGGGCAGCCTCCTCCTGCCAGCCGCGGCCCAGAAGAAAGGCCGCCCTTTCCTGTTCATCAGAGCCAGCAGGCCGCTCCCATGTGTCGCCCTGATCTCCGGTACAAACACTCTGTCAAGAAAGCCTCCTCCCGCCAGGGGCCCTGCGCCCTGCCCACGTCTTCAGTGTGGTCTCGGGGCCTTGGAGCGCCAGCTCTGGCCTGTCCTGGACCACCAGCCCTGGACCACCCCCTTCTGACCGTGCCCTCTGCCAGGTGACGCGGGTGTGCCTGAGATGGGGCCCGGGACTCCTCCTTTCAGAGGCCGGTCCAGTGCCGACACTCCTGGGCGGGGTCCTGGGCCCCCATTGCTCCACCTGTTCTCGACAGGTGTCACAGCCACAGACCTGCTCGGCTGGTCACAGCCCCTAGAGCGGGGCCGCCTGGCCGGGTGTGAGCAGGACGGGGGTGTGAGTGCGCCGGCCAGGGGTGAGGGGGGCCTGAGGCACCCTCATCAGCACCACTGTTGTCACAGCGATGGCCCCATTGGTGCCACAGGCCATTCCCAGGGTTCCCGCTGTGAGTGGTCACCCACATCTGCATGGCCCTGGTGGCGGCCAAGAGAGCGGGGACCGCCCTGCTGCCCAGGACACTCGGGTGCAGATCCAGGGATTACCGGCCCCAGGACTTTGGACTGGGTGAGGGGGGTTTCAATCCTGCACCCACAGGGTCGGACTCCCAAGCCCCTCACTGTGACATGGTCTTTTCTGGTCCAGGTTAGCGGCGTTCGTCCCCGTGGGACCCCAGCCCCCTCCCTGGGCCTCATGGAGGTGGGGGGCCGTAACTGTGGCATCTTGGTGACACACCTTCAGACATGCACACTCCGGGCTTAAACTCGACCCAGGAAGCTCCCCGGATGGAGACCTCCTTGCCTTCCCAAGGAGGGAAGCACACAGACCATCCACCCCCGTTGCTGGGAGACAGGCACAAGCCCCTCCCAGGGTCCTCAGTGGCTCCAGCAGGCTGACCCACAGGCCAGGATCCCCACTGTGTGCACGTGCTTAGCAGGGCTGCTGTCACATGCCGCTGTGCTCGGCACTTTATTTTGCTCTCTACCCCGTTTGGTCCCCTTTTTACCAAAGAGAAGTGAGGCACGCTGCCCAGCGTGGCCCTTTTCTCCGCCTCAGGGAGGAAGCGCCATGGACGGCTCAGCAGCTGGAGTCTGCACCCGACCTCAGACTGGAGTCCGTGGCCTTTGGAGGCTCCAGGGAGGCTGCTCAGGCCTCCATCCAGCTTCCAGGGTCGCTGGGCCAGCTCTGCATGACACCAGGGTCCACAGGGTGTCCTGTCGTGATGGATGATGCCCCACTGCCCAGTGTCCCCTCCACTAATCACCTCTACAGTGACCCTGTTTCTAAACAAGGCCACAGGCGGAGGGACGGGCCATTAGGGCCTCGACACTGAATTTGGAGGGAGGCAATGGACCCCCACACCAACCCAGAGCGGGCAAGTGGCTGAGCCCCTGCAGGTCGTCCGCTCCAGCCTGTGCTGGGTGACCTCATGTAGTCACATGGAGAACTGGGCAGAGCCTGTGCTGGGTGGGCAGCCCCCTCCCCGCCCCGCCCCGGTCCCGGGCTGCTGTTTGGAGGGCCCACCCCCCACCACTCGCTCCCAGGCTGAGTCACATGGCCATCCCCAGGGAGCAGGGGCCTGTGCAGAGCTCTGCCGCAGAACACCCAGCTGGAGATGACTCTTCCAGACCCATACACCTGAGTTGTTTTTTCAAAGGAAACACCCAGCAAAAGCAAGGGAGGTGGGGTCAGGACCCCAGAGGCAGCAGGAAGAAGGTGGAGGCCGCGGGCGTGGCCCTGCCGCAGCCCCTGGAAAGCAAGTGCCCTGCTAGGGAGAGCAGGGAGTCTGCAAATCACAGCCGACGACAAGAGGGGCCTCCTAACCGTCGGCACCCCGAGCCTCCAGAGGGAGCGTTGAGGCTGGGCCGCAGACTGGGGGCTGATTTACAGCCCAGAGCTGTCCCCAGCGCAGCTTCCCCGAGCGGCTGGCCGTACTCCCAGCCGGATCGGGGCTCCGGGGCATGTTCTGGGCAGGCGCAGGGAGAGGAGGCTTCCCAGCGCAGGTTCACCTTTCGGAGAGAGGCGGGGCGGGGGGGGCACAGAGGGCAAGGGGGAGGGACAGAGAGGAGAGGCACCATGCAGGGAGGGACGCTGATGGACTTCCTAGCAGCCGACATGACAATTGCCCAGATTTTATTTCCTTCCAAAAAAAAAAAAGTGGGAGTTCCAGCCAAGATGGAGGCATAGGCAGTCGCACTGTGCTTCCTCGCGCAACCAAAACTAAAGACAACAAAAATTGAGAAACAATAAACAACCAGAACAGAGAGAAATTAATTGAACAGAAGTCGGGCTCCAGTACATCCAGACCGGTAAGGAGCGGCGGAGTCGGAGGCCTGCGGACAGGGGTCGAGGGGTCGAGGGGTCCTGGCGGGAAGAAACACTGGCTGGCAGGCGCAGGCACGCGGGGCAGACAGCAGCGAACGGACCGGTGGCGGTCGCTGGGCGCGGAAGGCGACTAGCAGACCCAGTGAGGGGCGCAAGGCAGCTGGCTGTCCGCAGCCAGCCACACGTTTGCACACAAACTAAGCGAAAACGGGCAGCGCCGCCGAGTTTCAAAGCTTAAGAGCCCCGTCTGGGAACTGAGGCCGGGAGACTCTCTCAGCCTCACAGGAGACTTCTCAGGGAAGCCCACAGAGTCCAAGAAAGTGCACAAGCCCACCGCCCAGGAGCCAGCACAGGAAGGGCCCAATTTGCTTGTGGGAGGCAGTGGAGGGGACGGAAGTCCTAGAGAGAGCGGAGCAGGCACCATTGTTCCCTCTCAGACCCCACACCCACATACAACGTCACAACCCAGTGACTGGGGTGCCCCGCCCTGGTGAACACCTAAAGCTCCGCCGCCCTTACGAAACAGCCGCAACCAAACCAAAGGAAAATAAAAAAGATGGCTCAAAC